>MCFA01000024.1:0-311030 GCA_002105025.1 Clohesyomyces aquaticus
CAGCTTGAATGCGGAAGTCCATGTCGCACCTGACCCGTCACAGTCGCAAGACTTGCATATGAGACCGGGACAGGAGTCTTCAGCACCTCCAAAATGCGAGAGGGGAAAAAGGTTTCAAAAACACGATAAGAAAAAGTGTTTGACGTCTGGTTTCTCGGAAACGGAGAAGTGAAAAGAATTTTGGGCGAAATGATGACCGGAAACCAACACCAACCTTGCGACATCGGATGGGCCCGCTCCTGGCCTCGTCTTAGACACAGACCCACAACGTAGCCCAGGTCTTCGCTGCATCCAGATCCAGGTGCCAGTATTCCGAAGAGACAATCAGCCTGAAACTTGCGCTAACGACTCTACCTACTGGTATATAGTAGCAAGTGTCATGATTATTAGGAGATTGAATGGGCAGCATTCCGACAACCATTCTCTAGAATTACCTTGAGGGGAGAATTGATGGTCGTTTTGTTTGCTAGGGGGCATGCGCGCTTGCCGGAATTCGAACACCGGGTTTGCATACACTCGGGGATTCTCGCACGCACTGCCGTTTTGCGCACACCTCGCCCACGTGATGGTGCTGAAACCCAAACCGGGCGGTTTATGGCCTTTGTGTTTTAGAAATTTGGCCTGGGTGTGCGTTCGGTGTGCCTGACGATTGATAGTAAGTCGATATTGCTAGCGGCATGTTGGTACAGGGTTGTACGTCGGTTGGAACGCAATTCCTGTATGTGTCAGCGGAATCTTATTGTCCCTGATCAGATTCCCGAGCTCATTTGCGGAGCTTCCTTCTCAGTAGCTGAAATGATTGAGAAGAGCTTGGTGGGATCGGCCTCCAATTTATCCGCGAGATGTGTCGGGATTTTCAAGATACCCATGCTTTGATCAGCATTATAATATTTAACTCCCATGCTCCTATGTCCGGATTCGAGAAAGAGTGCCGGAGTATGCTCAGTTGTGGTTGCCCATCGAGCTGGATGATGCCCACTTGTGTATCCTGTCGCCGTCAACCGATTTTCATCCGTGTTGACAGGTTCATCGCGTAGCCAGCATGCCACGGCCAACGTCAACCTGCAACCAAACGCCAGTCCAGCTATCTCTACAAAGCGAGCATAATGTCAATGAGGTACTTTTTGTACGTTGCACAGCAATGTGATAGACAGCCTGCCCAGTGCCAGGGTATGTGATGGTGGTCGCAACGGTTGCGATGATGGTGATTCGAGGATGGCTCAGAGAGTTGATCAAACGGTGCTCTATCGACGAGAAATGACCGAGCCTCAGCGTTTTTCGCATTAGCTGCCACAGCAATCAGCATTAAGCACAAACATTGAGACCAAGGATGTGCAAGTCGGAAAGGTAATGTGTACCTACAGAGCATCGTCCATCGCTTGCTTCATCACGAGGAACCCTCGACTCGAACGTTGTCACATCATCGTGTGAACTCCTGCTTGCATCATGCGTGCGTGTTGTGTCTTTTTCTCTGCGAGGTAGGTCTTTATAATATAGACCTTTTCCTGTGGTACATGTCTTGAGCACGAATGAGCAGATTACCACCTTGGAAAGTGGAACTTCTTTGCCAGTCCTTGGCGTCGGGCCACCACCTTAGGAGAAGCCCGAACGCTCAAGCCATCCAGAGGGACCAACCCTTTGCCCATTTCACACCTCATCGCTACATGTCTTCTTCATGTCATCGATGTTTGATTTGCCGATCCTGTTCATTCTTTGGCGTGTGTAAAGGTACTGCAACACTGAAGACCACTGAGCTGCGATGCGCTCAAGAGATGCAAAAAAAACTTCAGAAACATATCGCTAGTAATCTTAGACGAGCACAGTTTCCTAAGAATTTCGGCCCACATAAATAGCCTCCCATTCAGTATATGTACGCGCTCGTTGGATCTCCATCGCAATCAAATGCACATGTTTCGCATGCCTGCAAAGCCTTGCTCAGCCTCGCGGCGTCTCGCTGCACCCAGGCGATTCAGCCTTGCGACATCTAAATTCGCACCTGACACCAGGCTGAAGGAAACCCATCCAGTTTCATCATCAACCATTCAACATTCTTAGACCTTAAATAAACGAAAGAATGTCCGAGCCACAGCCAATGAACGGTTACACCAAACTAGCCTCCCTCATAGGCTCCCACCCCGAGCTCGCCATATTCCGCCGCTTCGGTGCTCTCAACGCACAGAACCTGCTGTATCTCCAAGCGGAGCTGGTCCACCTCGAGAATAGACTCGGAAAATGCTTCAAGGCCGATGCAGAGTCCGGACACATCGACCGCAAGCTCTATGACCGGGACTGGCAATCGTTGGCCGAGTCTGGATTCGCGCCTGATGGGAATCCAGAGCAGTGGGCTACTGCACTCCAAATCCGACGAGTCTTGAGGGAGTATAGTAAGATAATATGGCGCCGGGCTGAAAACTGTGTTGACTTAGTGAAAAGATGAGGCTCTGTTGGTTCAAACCCTGCTGGCAAAACATGATGGGCCTCTAAAGCGTGACTTGATATTTCTTCAAAATTGGAAGAAACGCCCATCCATGGGCTACGTTTACCTTCTCGGGGCCAATCAAGATATTTGGGAGAATCCTGTGGTTGAGGATCTGATTGCCGTCAAAAGACATGAGGGCCATAGTCTGGCCACAAGGGTCATCGGCGACTTCCTTGTGTATTGGTGGCGTCGCTTTTCGGGCAAGAAATCGCGAGTGAGTCCCAGCTCCGAGACTTTTGGCTCGATGTCTTGCTTACGGCGAGGTAGCAACCGCGAGACGAAAAGTATGCCAATACAATTCATTACTCAAACAGTTCTTTGGCTAAAGCAAGTGCGTTACTTGGTGCTGTTTGCGCCTCGACCCTCCCTGTCCTTGCGATAGTGGTGCTATCTTGTGTGCATAGCATGACACGGAGACTGGCGATTATTGTTGTGTTTACCCCAATCTTCTCTCTCGTGCTGGGCATTTTCACAAATGGACGAGGAATCGAAATATTCGCCGCAACCGCCGCGTAAGTAACACCCTTATCAGAAAATAGAAATCTGACCCTATAGATTTGCTGCTGTGTTGGTGGTCTTCGTGGGAACAAGCATAGGTGATGGTAAAGGAACGTCAACAGTCTCATGAGGCCGAGACACCTGCCCATTCACAAAATTGAAACATGCATAGACGCAGATATGCATATATGGTACTGGTAAAATTCTAGAGTCATTGAGTGTCCCTGGAAATCAGACAGATGGATTCAACGGATTCACTATTGCTCCCGCCTCCCTTTCACATTTGCGTACGACGGCTGGTCTTGTATTACAGGGGGCCCGCTGCTGCTCAGGCTAAGATTTCTGCCGTTGAGGTTGAGATTGCGTCCGCTGTGTCTGGGATTGCTGCTGCAGAGACTGGCCTGGCACCGCCGCACGACGTGCTTCCAGGGCTGCTTCCTCTTGACGTCGACGCGCTTCCGCTGCAGCTATCTCAGCCTGTTCACCTGCATAGATTGGTTAATTTATCGGGTGCTATCTTCATCGGTTTTTATGACTGAACTCACCAGCGCTCAGGGTGCCATTCTCAAGTAAGGGTAGGCAAGCACCGTCGTTCACACTCAGAATATCATGTTCGCTTATGAAGTCTAGACCGATGACCATGTCCATTCTTTTCGTGTTTGGAGGGAATACGAAGCATGTGATGTCGTAGTATTGATTCCCATTCACACGTTTGAACGATAACTCAATCTCATGGTCGGCGGTCACGGGTCCAGCCCCTGAATCTAGGGTGGGACCGTTATATAGCGGCTCGAGCTTTGAACGCTCTATTCCCATGCGCTTGATGAGATGATGTGAGATCCAATTGCCCTTCTGGCATGCCGAGTCTATCAATGCTACTGCGTTGGTGTTTTCAGGTCGCCCGTCCTTTCTTTTTATTTCAATGTCCCAAGTGCAGTTCTGTGGTACATGCATGAGCATAATGCAGACATCCTCGGGTTTGACATACCTTCCGAGGTCTATATGTTTCAGTTGTGCGTGCCGGAGGAGCTGATTCTGGGCGAACCAAACTATATGGTACTCGAAAGCTTGGGGCGGTACTTGGTAAATCGGGTTCAGAAGTGTAGGTAAGGCGCCGTGTGGGAGTGAGAGGCTGTTGCCGACTTGAATGAGGATACCGATAATAGATATCTATATCACTACCCGGAGAAGTACCATTGCCATGGGTCTTATTGACTAATACGGCGCGAGATAGGCCAATATCCTGAAATGTGGCATCTTTGGCGCGTAGTGCGGGTCTTGAAAAACTGTCAACAGCGGCCCAACATTGTTTCCGTGGCTAGTCAACCCACTCGTTTGCAGATTTGTACCAATTGTAGTATAGAGAGCCATCGGCTAATGCGGGTCAGTGAGAACCTTGTGGAGATGCCGGCCGTACCTTTCACAATCCAGTAGTAGTAATCCTGGTGCTCCCCGCTCCAAATCCAATCCGTCGCAGACGTCATGCTTTTCTGTTGCGGCCCAGGTGAGAGTGGAGTGCCAGATGAGAGGAAGGTGGGGGCGGGGTGAGATTCGGTCTCACCGGTGTGCTCAACTAATCAAGCAAAGCACGGACTAACTTCCGCGTTTTCTTCAGCCTCACAGTAACGTCCTGCGGAGAGCCGTGGATGGCCAGGGAAGTTTCACAGCTCCAAATCCCTATCTTCACGCTATGGAAACCGGGGGTCTCTTCTGGGGGTTTGGGCAGGGGCAAAGGAGCATGCTCAAACCTGCTAGTCCGAAAATGAACTAGTGTTCCCTCGATAGTGAATCAAGAGGACCGTCGGGTTCCACCATCGCAGTAAGACCAGCTCCAAAAAGGGCACTGTCAACCAACTACTAGTTTTTCTCTATGCGCCCTCCCACCCCAACAGAGCAGCGACAGAATGGTAGTGTCGTGTAACCTCATCTCCATCCTCATATCCCCACTCTAACCACCTTCCCTCCCTCCTTGAACTTTTAATGCCGCTCATCAAGCTCCCTCCAGTAACCACCCACAATTTCTCCTCGTCGCCCAGAACCCCCACGATAGCGCCAGTTGGCCCCGCTACCTTTGTATTGTTCACCCCACCAGTAAAATTCCTCCATGGTCAACTTCCACCCACCGTTATGCCGACATGTACCACTCGGTTCGATTTAGTGACATACAAGTCCGGGATTCCAGGCCTCTTGTGAACGGCGAAGCCACCCAGACAGGTAAACGTTGGTTCCTGGATCAGATGTTCTGGCTCGCCATTCGGATTCCAAGTATCAAGGCAGACGGCGAGTCGATGTATTGAACAGGTGTCCGTGTGTTCGTGTAGTATATGCATCCATTGTAGTACCGAAGGGCGTTGATCTCTAGGGCCGGAGTCTTACTATTCAGAGGAGGTGCCATGGTTGGATGCGCAAGCCAAGTCGTATAGTTCTTCGTCTCGGGGTCGAATTTCAAGATGGAGCCCGCGGTTGGGTCGGATATGAGGGCTAAGGGTAATGTGCATATAGAGTTCTTCTGGGTGGGGAGAGTAGCCATGCACATCAGATACTGTGCTTCTGGGAGATCGACAAGTCTGTCAACTGTCGTTTTGTTTCCAGTACAATTCCATGAGTGTAGGTTGCCGCGGTATAGAGAGTATGTGCCTGACGCGGGTCGTGTTTGCGGGAACACTTGCAGGTTCGAGGTTGTGACGAGGTAGTTGTCAATTCCCGGATCCGCAATTCTACTACATGATTGTTCATCGAAACTGTGCAAGATGCGGTACGCCTTCTTGTTGTCCGTGGAGTTGGGACCCGCGGTCGAATTTGGTAGGATGCTGTGGAGCTCGGCCGGAGTGGCGAAGGCGAGGGGGAGGGAGTCAGGTGAGCGATATAGCACGTCTGAGATGACGGTTGGAAAGGGGCAAGTCTTTAGGGTCTGGACGAGAGGCATGGTGGTATTATTGACTGCTTTGACAAGGAGGGCTGTGAGGAAGAGGCATAGACTGAAAGAGAGTTTGAAAGAATGTGTGATAGGGCGATACATCATCAAGGTTCTTAGGGGTAAAGGAGTAGGAGTAATAGGTTTCAATTCCAAAAGCAGACTCAAGTGTAGGGTGGAAGAATATTCACTACGACAACTCGGGCTAGGGAGATAAGATCCGGAATAATCCTTCACTAAGCGATCGATTTCAAGATCTTGGGAAGTTGCCATCGCAGCTACCTCTCCCGCGAGCACTTGGAAGGAACGAAGCCGAGGCACACTCGAAAGTTAACGAAGTTGCTTAGTTACGGTACTCCAAAGATCAACAAAAATAACAGGCCCGCACCTATGTACATACACGAAGACATTGCAGGTCATATTTCTCATATCAATAGCCCGCATAAGTCTCTGAGGGTATGATCCACTAACCTAAAGTAGCCAAGCAAACACACAAGCAACTGCACTCACTACTAACGCACCGACCATATCTCTGCTGCTCGCGGCCACGCTTACCGCAGGTCTGGAGTCATCAAGCGCCTTGCCACCCGCTTTCACGATAACATAAATCTCCCCTGTAGAATCACTGGTCATGTAAAGACGACCATTTCGATCCCATGCTAGTCCCGCAGGTCTGAAACAGTTCCCTGGACATCCTGTCGTGTTGCTATTGGAGACGATAGGCGTGAGGGCGTTCCTACTAGTAGAGGATTCGGTGGGTTGACCATCAGCGCCAAACTTGATGACTGAGACAGAGTAGCCGACGGGGTCATCCCGATTCCTGTCAATAGTTAGTGTTTATCCCAAATAAAGCGTACTATGATGAGAGACTGAACATACCAGCTCCCGTGCAACGTAACATAAAGATTCTCGCCCTTCCCATCAAACTTCAAATCCAGCGGACTAGTATGAGGCTGAAACACCAATCTCGGACCTTGCCTATCATCCTTGCAAAACTCGTCTTGGGTGGTAGCATTGGCTTCCGCAATCGCAAACTGCTGTCCTGTCTGCAGTGTTCCTGCCGAAGGAATCTCGCTAACGTTCCACGCACCATAGCAAAGCGGGTATCCGTAGTTCTTTCCTAGAAGAGGATTGTTCGAATCGTCAAGCTTCCCGTGGTAGTTAAGCTCTTCGGCGGGATTATTTTCATGGATGTTGAAACCGTCCCGCTTGATATTGTCGGCGTTATTCTCTGCGCTCCATACACCTCCGTCCTTGGGGTTCTCGGCGACACCAACAGCATTACGGAGTCCCCAGCCGAGGGTGGTGCCAGCAGTATAGTTCTGTGATTCCTTCGTCGGGTCGAAGATGCGGAGCTGTGAGAGACCGTTGTTGACGTCGACGGTGCTGAGGTCAATGTTGTCGTCGCCACCTCTCGATACGACAAGCTTATTCTTGGACTTGCGAGAGAGGAGAAGGGTGCGTGTGAGCAAGTCATCGGACTTCATACCAGTGATGATGGCTTTGGGATTCTTGGATGCCATCTTAGTAGAGTCGTATTCGTACTTGAAAACAGTGTCAACACTTGACGCGTAAAGGGTCTTTCCATCGTCTGTGACTTCGATGCCATGGTTGAGCTATTCATCGGGGCCGAGGTTAGCATTGCGCTGCAACCCCACAAATCTGGTGAACTTACAGTACTGTCACCGACAACACTCTTCTTCTCACCCAAGGTCACGCAGGAGCTGGAGCCAGAGATAGAAAATGCCGATACACCTACGCCCCGTTCAACAACAAGCATATTACCTTTGTTGTCAAAGACAAGGCCTCGTGGCTTCGTCAAGCCTTGAGCAACCAATCTTGCCTCATACCCATTCGCTACTGACGGAGCAGGATAGCTCGCTGTGAGAGACGGGCAGCTTTCTGCCAGAGCCCAAGCTTGGAGCACAGCCAAGGTAAAGATAAGCTCAGTAAACATCTTGAATGAAAGCTCTATCTCAATTGATTGGCCGTTCAAAGACACTCAAACTAATAAGAGAAGAAGATAAATTGAAACTCGACCAGAGTCTTGGAAAGCTGGAACCCGGGGACGAAGAGGTGGGGCGGGGTAAACGAGACTCACACTACTATATATCCCAGGGCTATGGATATCATGTTCAGCCCATCATTCCTCGGTCTTCCCATCTTCCCCAGTCTGCTTGACTCCCCACGCCAACAGTGCATGCTAAGACAGGACAAGAAATGGGAAACTGCACCAAGTAAGCAAGTGACCTCTCCGATGACAAGGGAATGCCGAAAAAGCAATGGACGGTGCGATTGGGAGAAGGCTGTTTGCCGAAAGGACAAGGGTACAGGTCGAGAACCTCGAGCTAGACTCCTTCAACGTCGACCGATGTTCCGGGCCTGGAAGGGATACATTTCGCAACTGCATTTCCTTACGGCATTGCATCTACCATGAGACTGGATTCGCCTCCGGCTCTTGCGTTAGTTGCTGCGAGCCGTCTTCGAATGCCCCGGTGTTTTGAAGCTTGACATCAATAGCTCTCGGGATACCTAATCCAGACCTGAGGAAAGTTCGGGTAGACATCGCTTTCTTGATACGCAACGCCCAGACCTAGCCAAGTGCTTGGGCTTGGTCGTACGATAGCTGCAAGCAGGAAGTCTGACAGGGCTGGTCATGATTCCCCAATTGCACCAAGACATGCACGCCAACTAGAACGATCAAGAGTGAGGTCCAAATAGCGGGGCAGATATGTACCGAAGGCCCAGTTCTTGACTCGTCCCGTACCGCGTCCTGGTTAGTGGCGGCGCTTGTTGTTTAACCGGCAGTGGTGCGGGGTGAATGCCAAGAGTGAATGCAACCACGTGCCGTACCAGGCCCTCGGATCCAGTGCGAGACAGACAAAGTTCGGGTGTTACTAAGAAGAGGGTAAGTTATGGAATGCCGTAGATGCCGCAGATTTTTACGCAAGCTTCTTATCCATGCGCACATCGACCTGCACTTTGATCATATCGCTAGTGGAAATGTGGTATTGGATGTCCAGGGAAACATCTATCATCTAACTAAGATACTACCACTTTCTATGTAGAACAGATTTTGAGCGGGCAGATAACAAATTCTGAACGTGCCAGTCTTGCCTAGTCGAACTATCTGCAGTGGAACCATCAGCGCCTAGGGAAGTCAGAGAGGATTGCTAGAAAAAGCAAACAGGCACTTACCTAGATTATTATGATAGAGCTACACACTCGAATCTAACCAAGGTAGGATGGAGCATACTTGTCGCCTCGAAGATCTGATATTCTCTCGATTCGAGTTGCTCACCCCCATGCAATCTTCGGAAGCACTATTCTGCTTCTCTTCAGCACTCTTTTCTCGGCTGGCACCTGTATGGTCAGCACAGTTCTTTAAAGTTTTCCCTGTTGTACCCTAGAAGAACTTACCAGTGTGCCCTTTGAAGCAAAAGTTGCTTCAGATTTCAAAGTATCTACTCCAAAAATCCTCAGTTTCAGCTTCACACCCTCTTATCCAGATCCCTATCCTCATCTCTCCCGGGCCACATAATTTTCTTCCGCAACACTGCTCTCACGCAAGCACATACACAGGCGAGCCAGGCTGCTGCCACCACAATCGTCATCGCACTCCCAACCCATAATATCGCATTGCTCTCAAATTCTTCCCCAATCATAATCGTCGCGGCCGAAAATCCAACATTCGGAAATACGAACGCCCACCAAGTAAGAGTGAACCCCATTCTCCCTGCACAATCCACACAAGCCAACATGGCCAGACACAGGAGCCAAAAACTCAGTACCCAGAGAAACACACTGACAAACAGTGCTAGTGTCTGACAAATATCTCTAGCCGCGGGATGAGTCGCAAAGTACCCATAGTTTTCGGGTATCGCTCTCGCTTGCCCGATCAATGCGACTATTGTGTATCCTGGGGTGCCGATGGGAATGAACATCCCCGGTCTCATTCCGTGAGGTGGAAGGCCCGATTCCATGAGCCTGATCAAATACATCACGATCAGGGCGAACGATATCAACAATCCGAATCCCTGATATGCTAGTCCGGACACGATGATCGATATTCGATATTCTGGTGGCTGGTTCTCTGCAATTAGACTCGCAATCGTGCCAGTCAGCATCGCGGAATATCCGGGTAGGAACCATGATGGATTCATGGGGTGCGCACGGTGGGTATTGTGGGTTGTTCGATGCATGAAAACCCAGTACTGGGAAATGGCGTTGAGGAGAGAGATGCTCGCGTAAATCCAGTAGAGGATGCGGAGGGTGGTGATTAGCCAGGAGGGGGAAGGACCGAGATTCACCCCGTAGACTTGGATGCCGCAGATAATGACTGCTTGGCTGAGGAAGAAGGAGGCGAAGAAGAAGGATTCGGGTGGATGGGAGAAGGATTTCTTGAAGCGATGTGGATCGATGATCAGTCGTGCTGTCATTGCTGCGCAAAGGAGGAGAAAGAGTGCGAGATTAAAAATGAAGAGGGTGACGCCGATCGTGTAGAGTCCTAATACACCATTAGTCGTACTTGCGTAAAACTGCATAAGCTAACCAGCTATAAAAGTGCCTCCCGGACAACAAGGACAATACATACCCCGAAATCTATGGGGCGTCAAGCCCAATAAAATCGCCAAGCCTCCGGTACTCATCGAGCAAGTGAACCATGCCCAAGTAAAATGCCTCACCCGCGCCCTCAGTCCAACCCTTCCCTGGCTGGACTTCTCTTCATTGTTGGGCATTGGATCCTCGTTGGGTTTATCTACGCGGGCATCTTGACTCGAAATCGAAATTTCGCTTGCAGAGCCAGATCCCCCGAAAAGTGGGATGTTGATGGGAAAATTCCTCGACACCGGCATTTGCATCCAAATGATTGGCGCTTTAGAAAAGAGGTATTGGCAAGAAGTATTGAATAGAATGGAAGCACAAAGTATTCATATAACGCCGAGTTCGAGGTCTGTTGTCGTAAAGTGAGGGGTTAATTGGCAGATGTGATTTCACACCAAGGAGCTATGAGCAGGAAGTTTCAACGAAGAGATAATCAAAGTTGTCTCATGGGCTTTGGGAACATGTTGCAGTTGTGAGGCCTTGGGATTCTAATAACATCTTCCCACGGAGGGAGTCAGAGGTCTCGTTTCAATTGGGTGACCTGACGGAAATAAGGTTAATGTTGCCATGACGTCGATCACCGCGGCCGCGGGGTGGCTGACTTGTGGATCTTTCCGAGACTAGACCGAACAACATCCATTCTGGGCTTACTATGGAGCAACTACTAAGACGCACGAGTAATTAGCTGGGTATGTAATACACATCACGTTGTCGGCTGATTTTGAGAGGCATGGAAATGGCTTTTCGTCTCCGGTCTTCGCAGGTGTCTTCAGACTGTCACGTTAATCTTATCATCGAGTACCGTGAAACGGCCCGCCTACCGCGAGACTCAAGTTTGCGCGACCGAAGAGGCTGGATTCACGAAGAAGCTGCTTCTTTCGCTACACTGATCCTTTTCTTGCATATCAAGGGTCCGGCCGCCGGACATCATATTGGAGGAGAACGATTCAGCATGCGCTGGAGTGCTCACTCCTCGCCTGCGTTCGCGGTTGTCTTCCGTCTTTTATCACACGAAGGGGGCTCTAGAGGAGGGAGAGAGTTATTAGCATGGGTTCTTTGCCGAGATATTCCCGACCATAGAAAGACTAAAACGAGGCCTTGAGGTGACATGCCATGGCCCGCTTTTTCACCATGAAAATCTTCAGACTTTTAAGATTTTGTTGGTAAAAGCGACAGACTTGTAAGATACTCACATGCATTCACCCATCTATGTTGATGTGATAAGCAATAAACTCCGAGCCTATAATGCACCTCCATTCCGTTCTCTCCCATACTATCCCGTAGAAGTATAAGTCCCTCGAGGGGTTACAAATCAGAACTATTATAAATTTGCTGGTTAAGGAAGCCGAAATGAGTTGGAAAGGTAGTGCGCACGACGGTGCAGCAGACAGTGAAACCGGGCCTACTCCTGACTCATTTGCCAAAACCCAGACCCAATCTTGCCTCCGAATCCTTTTACCATGGAAGCCCGGAACCGACACATCTCCAAGTGTTTGACCCACACAAAAGTGCTAGAGAACTACCTCTCCCTGTATCTCGCCGGCACGCAGCACGGATGGGGAATGCGGAAAGTAGGGCTTGTATGATCAACGTGCAGTTGACGAGAGCAGTACGTACCTTAAAATCCTAGCAGCAACTTGCTGAAAAGTCATGGTGCTTGGCTCTCGTACAGTCCGAGAAGGTCGAGCAGAGAGCAAGCCATAGATGTACGGTCTCCGTATATCCAGTCGAGGTTATGCGTCCGAGTGTGAACAAGTCGAGCTAGACCACGTTGTAACGTCCGGTTGCTGTCCGCGCCGGCTCTTCGGTCGCGGAAAGTGTGCCTTCTTTGAGGAGACGAGTCAACTCCATCATGGCCGATGTAACAACGGTTTCAGTATCGCCTTCGACAAGGATATAGAGCTTTGGTAGTTCCCCTTCTGTTTTATCGTTAGGGCTGTTAGGATTTGTTGAAGCGCGATGATACTTGCCTCCTGGTTCTTTTCCGGCGGCATAGTACGTGCCCTTCGTGGTGATGGAGGTGCCAGTTGCCTCAAGGATCTTGGCAACATTGGTCCGATTGGTAACAGCCCAGCGTGCCTTTTGAGGGAAATCGTTGATTTCGATTGTCGCGTGATATGCACCAGCGTCTGGGCCTTTGTTGTCGATTGGTTGACCGTGATGGATCATGCCCTTCTTGCTTAAACGACTATTGACACCTTGGGCGGCCATCTTGACCTTTTCCATAGCGGTAAGCGGTTTTCCGCCGGCTTGTTCGGCGGGTCGCTCTGTCTTTTTGACGTTGATCTTGCCCTCAAGAATCTTCATCCAGGACGGTTTCGCTTCTTCTGTTGGCGCGGCAACGGCAGCGGGTGTAGCGGTCTTGCTGGCCTCGGTAACGGTCTTCTTCACCGCAGGAATGTCGGGTAACACCTCTTCTTCCTCGCTCTCATCCATGTCATCGCCCTTGAAGTTCCGCTTCTCCCGGCGTCGTTCTTTCGTTCGAGTTGCATCTATGCGTTCAAGCCCTTTACCACCAAAGCCACCGTACGCCTTCTCGGCGCCAGACAAGATCTTCTCGTGGAATTCAGCTTCCACTTTCAGCAAGTCTGCTGGCACTTCTTGGTTACTATCTTTCAAGGCCTTGACTAGGTGGTGAGCAAAGCGCTCCTGCCCTGGCAACTCAATTAACGTGACAGCTGTACCTGTATTACCCGCACGCCCAGTTCGCCCGCATCGGTGAACATAATCCTCTAAATGCGAGGGACAATCGTAGTTGATGACGAGCTTGAGCTGTGGAACGTCCAGGCCTCTGGCGGCAACCGAAGTCGCGATAAGTACGGGTAAAGCTCCGCTCTTGAAATCGTTGATGGCGTCGGTTCGATCGGACTGATCTTTCTTTCCATGGATGGTGTCGCACGGATATCCACGTTTGGAAATCCTGGGAAGTAGATCCTCGGCGGAAGTTTGCTTCTCTACAAATATCAAAGCTCTGGCATCCTCTTCTTCATGCTCATCAAAGAGCTTGCCAAGCTGAAGGAGGAGCTGGTTCATCTTCTTTTCTGGGTTAGGCGGTACAATTGTGACAATCTGTCTGATTTCTGGCGCAACAACACTCTTACCACCAATGCTGACTTCGACAGGATTCGTGAGAATCTTCTTCGCTAAAGCGTGCATGTTTCTCGGAAATGTGGCAGAGAAAAGGGCGGTCTGGCGGTCCGGACGTATTTGGGCCATGATCTTCATGACCTGGGGTTCAAACCCCATATCGAACATACGATCAGCTTCGTCAAGAATGACATAGGTGACGCGCCTGAAATTGAGTACGCGTCCCGAGTTGCTCTGGAGTAGGTCAATCAGACGACCGGGAGTCGCACACAGAACGTGAATGCCACCACGCTTGATTTCTGCGATCTGGTCTTTAATGGGAGCACCGCCATAAGCACATGCAGCCTTGAGGTCAGAAGCCTTGAGGAAAGGCTTCAGTTCGCGGACAATCTGAACGGCGAGCTCGCGCGTAGGTGCAAGAATCAAAACGATAGGACCTTCTCCAGCTTTTAGCTTTGGCTGGTCTAGAATGTGGCGAATGAGCGGAATGCCGAACGCGATGGTTTTTCCTGATCCAGTTTTGGCCACGCCAATTAAGTCGAGGCCTGACTCAGCAACAGGAATGGCCTGGCATTGGATCGGAGTCGGCCTCTCATAGCCCATATTTTGAAAGACGTCGAGCGTTTGTTGGAGAAGACCCATCTGTGCAAACTTGGTGACAGGCCTTGGGGCGTCTTCGGGAATGACCTTGATACCGTCAAGCTCAAAGCGCAGGTTAGCAACCTCATCCTCTTCCATGAGTGTGACTTCGGTGGGTTCTGTGTAGAATTTCTTCCGGAATGGCTCATATGTGATCTCCGAGTGATTGATGGGTTTGATCTCGCGTTTTTTCTTCTTAGCCGCAGCAATGGCAAGAATGTCTTCCGATTGAACGGCGTCCATGGTCTGCTCGTTATCGTCCTCGAAAACTGTTTGGCCATGCAGACCGCTGCTTGCTGGTTCGACGCCGGGCTCGAGACCAGCCATGAAAGCATCGAGGGGGTCGACCTCGTCTTCCTCAGTGCCAGCTGCATCATTATCAGCCATTGTGATATCCGCTTCATCAGTGGCAGGGGGTGCGTCGTTCATTGCCGTGTCGTCATTCGCCGCCAGCTCCTCGCGGCGTTTCTCTAATTGTGCCTGAGCCTGGGCGTTCCCATCCTCGTCATCACTTCCACCGATGTCTTCCATGGCGACGTCATCAGCTCCAGGCGAGAAGGTCGATTCTTCCTGGGGGTTAAAGTCAGGAAGCTGTTGCAGGGTCCGCTTGCCGGTATCATTATCATCCTCAAAGAGGGCGTTTTTGTTGGCCTTACTGTCCGCGGCGGCCTTCGCCTTGAGTCCGAAGGAGCTGATGTTGCCACTGGCTTTCAACGGCGGGGCAGCAACGCGATCTTGTCTGGTAAGCATTGAATTCGGTGAGACAGGGGTGACGATCATACCTTTATTAGTGCCTCTATTCTCGGCTTCCTTCTTTGCGGCAGCCGGCTTGGACGTGAGTGGGTTAACCTTGACTTCGCCATCGAGCATGAATGGAGACTTCTGCTTCTGCTTCGGTTTCTCAGCAGGGTCCTTAGACACAGACTTAGCCTTAACAGGTTCTGGAGTGGCTTGGCCCGTCGCTGGCGATGAAGGCACTACCGGAGTAGAAGGCGCGCTTGTGGTGGGAGATACGCCGAGTGTGGCAGCTTTGCTTGCCAGCTGCTCGGCTTTTTTCTTCTTCCATGCCTCCACCTTGGCCTGGCGGGCACGTTGCTGCTCCTCTTTCTCCTTGGCCAACTTTTCTTCCTCGCGCCGCTGCCTTTCTTCGGGAGAAATTCGTTCCTCAGATCTATCGCGCGAACGGAGCTTTGAATCCCGGTCCCGCGGTGAAGCTACAGCGCCTGACGAGCCCCGTCGACGGTCTCCATCATATGCGTCTCGCCGGTCGCGGCGGTGGCCGTCTCTGTCCCGGTCATAACCGCGATCTCTATCTCGCCTGTCATCACGATGTCTGTCGGAAGAATATCGGCCGCGGTCGCGGGAGCGTTCACGGTCACGATCTGTACGGCGGTGGCGATCTGGCGACCTGGACCTCCGCGAGGGCGCGTAGGAGTCCCGATTGTCGTATCTGTCGCCGTCGTGCTTGCTGCGGCGGTCGTCTCGTCGATCGTAGCGGTCTCGGTCGCGGTCTCGCTCTTCGCGGCGGGGTGGAGGCGGGTTGCGACCTCGTGCTGAATCGCCGGAGCGATAGGACCTTGATTCATCAGCTCGTCGGCCGGCCATGGCGGCGTCTGGAGCGTTACTGTTTGGGATTAGGGGAAGGGCGTGTTCTTGAGTGCGCGTTCTTGTGATGTGCTGTGACACGGCGTTGGGGGGTTCGTTGCAGAGGAGTGGAGGCACGAGAGGAGGACTGATGCAGCAGGCCTTTCGAGACGGGGAGGCACGAGACTAGCGTGCACGGGCCCAACACTAGTGGCTCTAGCGTACCGAAATCTTGGCTGGACCTGGGAATTTTTTGACGGCGGCAACTGCTGCTCGGAAACAGCAACCTCCGCCCACAGCACAGTAATGGCTCCAATTTCACGGAAACGGAAAGTCGTGACACGAGATTCACCCGTGGAGAGCACGTCTGAGGCGGAGCTGGCCGACGGGCTTCTCGAGGGCATTCTCTCCCACAGCGAGGACGACTCGGACGACAGCCAGGATGATCAGATTGGCAGCGGCGCAAGCAGTGAAATAGAGGGACAATCGGACGAGGAAGACGACGACGACGACGATGACGACGACGACATGGAGAGTACTGAAGATCCGTCCGATGGCGAGGAAGACATCCGAGAGCAGATGCGCAAACTGAAAACCAACGACAACCCTCTCCGGAAAAAGACCTCGCAACAGTCACATGAACTTGACCTCGCAGCCCAGAACGGTATAGACAACGAATTAGACGAAGAAGAAGATGACGACCTCAAACCGAACTACACCGTCACCACGGATGCCCATGGCAACACGCGGTATATATACAAAGAGATCGACCCAGTGTACGACTCAGACGAGTCCGACGCACCCGAGGCTACGAATACGATTGGAAACATCCCATTGACTTTCTACGACACCTACCCCCATATTGGCTACGACATCAATGGCAAGAAGATTATGCGACCAGCAAAGGGTCAGGCTTTGGATGCCTTGCTTGACAGCATTGATATACCGAAGGGCTGGACAGGCTTGACCGACCCTGCAACCGGCAAGCCACTGCAGCTTACTGAAGAGGAGCTTGATGTCTTGAAGAAAATCACCAGGAATGAAATACCCGAAGAAGGATACGACCCGTACCCGGATATGGTGCACTACTTCACGGGCAAGGAAGAGATCATGCCATTGAGCGCCGCCCCCGAACCAAAACGGCGCTTCGTTCCATCCAAACATGAAGCAAAGCGGGTGATGAAAATCGTCAAGGCTATCAGGGAGGGCCGCATCCAACCGTACAAACCACCGGCCGAGGAGGAAGAAGAGGAGCTCGAATACAAGACATATGATGTCTGGGCCGATGAGGTCCCTCGACCAGAACACAATATGCACCTTGCTGCTCCCAAGCTGCCACCTCCAGGCTATGATGAGAGCTACCACCCCCCACCGGAGTATTTGCCAGATAAGGATGAGAAGGCCGCGTGGCTGGAGGAAGATGAAGAAGATCGGGAAAAGGAATACCTGCCAACAGACCATGATGCCCTGCGAAAAGTTCCGGGATACGAAAGATTCGTCAAGGAAAAGTTCGAACGTTGTCTAGACCTGTACCTTGCGCCTCGAGTGCGCAGGAACAAGCTCAACATTGATCCGGAATCCCTACTACCTAAGCTGCCAAGCCCCGATGAGCTGAGACCATTTCCAACGACGTGTGCGGCTATCTTTCGAGGCCACGATGGCCGTGTGCGCAGCGTCTCTGTTGACCCACAGGGTATATTCTTGGCGAGTGGTGGCGATGATGGGTATGCACGCATATGGGAACTGTCGACTGGGCGCCAGCTCTGGAATGTCAAACTTTCAGACGAGGATGCTGTTGATACAGTGAGGTGGAGACCAGGGAAAGATGCGTGCATCCTCGCTGCTGCTGCGGGGGAAAGTGTATATCTAATTGTACCATTCGCCATATTGACCCCAGAGATCGAGCAGACCAGCCGGGATATCTTGGATGCGGGCTGGGGATATGCGGCGTCAAAGCCGTCGACGACAGCGGACGAAGCGTCTGCCAAAGTACCACCTGCCCGATGGAGTCGGCCTGGTACTAAGCTCGAGAACAAGGGCGTCATGGTCCAGACCACGGTTCGATCTACCGTCAAAGTCATTCATTGGCATAGGCGAGGCGAATACTTCGCGACAGTCTCACCACGGGGTCAGAGTAGCGCTGTTGCGATTCACACTCTGTCGAAACATCTTACCCAATTGCCCTTCCGCCGGCTCAAAGGTCTCGCCCAATCGGCTCAATTCCATCCATTGAAACCAATATTCTTCGTGGCCACGAAGAACTCGATACGGAGCTACGATCTTGCTAGACAGGAGCTCGTCAAGATTCTGCAGCCAGGTGCCAAGTGGATTTCATCGTTCGACGTCCATCCTGGCGGCGATAACCTCATCGTGGGCACATATGATAAGCGACTGCTGTGGCACGACCTGGACCTGTCGACCAAGCCATATAAGACGCTCAGGTACCACAAGGAAGCCATCCGCGCGGTTCGCTTCCATCAGGGTGGACTACCGCTTTTTGCAGATGCCAGCGACGACGGCAGTCTTCAAATCTTCCACGGCAAGGTGGTGGGAGACTTGATGGAAAACGCGACCATTGTGCCATTGAAGGTTCTACGAGGACATCAGGTAAAGAGCAGGCTGGGAGTAATGGACGTCGACTGGCATCCGCGGGAGCCCTGGTGCGTGAGTGCTGGAGCGGACGGTACCTGTCGACTGTGGAATTAGATACCACGTGCTTGGCTGTAACGGCAAGGGGCTAGGCTTGTTAAAAAAAGAGTAGCTTGACATTCATTTTTGCTGACCCCAATTTTCGGGCGAGGCGTTGTGGTGCGGTCGGCAAAGTGTCCTTGTTGGGTTGACGGCCAATTGCTTTGTTCCTCAGCACGATATCCAGGCATTCCATGACGAGCATGAGTGCAGCGAGGACGCATCGCCACGACATAGAATTTGTAGAAATAAAGTGGCGGATTGTCAAGGACCGTTGTGCGTATACCTGAGGAAGCTCTTCGAAGGTCCCTCCGTCCGGACCGGCATCCGGTGCCTCAATACAAGTGCTTGCACGTGCAAGTCGGCATCACCGCGAACTGAGGAAGGGTGTTTGAGGAGGCGCATTATCGGATTGTCAAGCCTCAGCGTTCACGGCGCACGCCCTGGCCCACGGTCCAGTGCGGATGGCTCTCATTCGAGGCGGGCTGGAGGTCTGGGACTCAAAGCCCTGGCAATGCATGTTCGACGGCGCAGACTTGGCCAATCAGCTGTCCCACGTGCTTCCATATCTGTCGTGCGCAAAGAGAGCAACATCCATCCCACCAAAACTGGCCCACGCGACCATTATCATCATGGCCGCCGACGCTCTTTTCCATCGTCTTCCTTCCCCTCGCATCTCCCCTCCCCTCCCCTCCCCTCGAGGCTGGACTGTCAGTCTCGACGCCGTCTTTTCCTCCCATGAGCCGGAGGACAGGCCAGCGACCCATTATGCCTCGCCCAGGTGGTAGCTATCCACCCACGCCCGCTCCCTCGACCGACATTGCGGGCAAGAGCAGCGCAAGTGCTGCGCCATTCGACTCGAGCTTTGCCTTGCCCCCGGCTGCCATCGCCGGCAGCAGCAGAGGCAGCACGAGCTCGTCGGCGCCCTCCAATGCCTCAGACTCGTCCTACCGACCCTTATCGCCCACGTCACCCCTCACCACCGCAAAGACGGCACCCACGCCGCGGAAGCGCAACAGCGGCAGCCAGGGCACCATCACCAAGGATGACTACTCGCTGCCGCCGCCGCCGACGCGCTCGCGCAAGATCATCCAGATGAAGCCGAAGGACCAGGAGCCCGCAAAGACGCCCGCAGCCACGACCACGACCACAAAAGCGACAGCACCAGCCGCGGGCGCCGGCAGCAAGAGAAAGCAGGGCGGAAACAACACGGCTGCCGGCCGGAAGATTGCCCGCAAGACTGCCCACAGCTTGATCGAACGACGGCGGAGGTCTAAGATGAATGAGGAATTTGGCGTGCTCAAAGATATGATACCAGCCTGCACTGGACAAGAGATGCACAAACTTGCCATCTTGCAGGTAACACACCCAAAAGTCTCATGGTTGCAAGCACACGCGCTGACATTCCCCAGGCGAGCATCGAATACATGCGCTATCTCGAACAATGTGTTGCGGACCTGAAGGCTTCGCACCGATCCCGCCGCACTTCAGCATCTCCGCCAGCCACGCAGAAAGAACGACTCGTTCCCCAGCTGAGGAAAGATATGGATGATAACGATGACGAGGACGAGGACGAGGACATGGACGAGGACGAGGACATGTCAGACGCCGTATCTCCCACGCACGTCGCTCGGCCCGACCCCAAGCCCACGTACCAATTCAGCAATGTCTCACCCGCCATCTACCCCTCGGATCGCAGCGTGTATTCCACGACCACTTCGCCGAACCTCCAGGCGTCCGATTCTCGCCACTATTCGGTCACCATCTCGCCAGCATTGCAACCCTCAGACCCCCACCACTACCACATGAGTTCGTCTGTTCGCTCGACTGCAACATCGCCCTCTATCCAAGCTTCACCTGCGTTTGGTGGGCAGACACCGTCGCAGTCACAATTCCACAATCCATTCCCAACGGCTCCGTCCAGCAAGGGGTCAATTTCGGCCCCAGGAGGGGCTCCTTTTACTCTTACGTCACCCGCGCTGGGACCGCAGGCTGACCGAGAGGATCACGAAGCAACGGAAGCCCTCTTGATGTTGAACACAGATCGTAGGAGCTGGAACAGAGGCATGAGCGTCAAAGATTTGTTGAGTGGTTAGTCAGCTCATGGTGTGGCTCATCGGACAGCGCAGACTAGGGGTGCAATCTTTGATTTAAGGTGTGCGTCCTTTTAGACAGAGGGCATTATCCACGTAATAGAAATTGGCGCTGGAGGCAGTTTGATTTGGAGGTGCTCTGTTTTCGGTATCGTTTTGCGATGTGCGAGTATGCCTAGGTCCGACAGGTAGATACTCACAACACTAAAAGCTATGATACAAATTTGAGAGTATTTATCTTACTCTATGAAGTGCTCTCCTCTCATGGCGTGAAATGCTTGCCGAGCTGTTGGTTCTTATAGTGTGATGGCAGTGCCGTCGTACTTTGGTGCACTTTTCGGTACCGACACAATCTCCGGGAGGGGTCCGAAACTCTTTTCCGTCCATTTAAATACCCTTATACGCCCAGCAACTTGACTGAAGCCCTTTCTTCTGCAACAAATCTATGAGTTGGGTTGCGGGTTGGCCGCCCACGTTCAAGGAGCCCTGCGTCAGCGGCTGATGTAAGATGCTAAAGTCAACTACCTTGTACAGCAGAAGGATTCCCACCTCAAAACACCACGAATCACGACACGACATCCCGCGCGGAACTTTTCAAGCACGACGACGGATGGTCTGGACCATCCCTACGTACACGTCCGTCCATGACCTGATGCTTTTCAAGTCGCGGGCTTTGCGGACTTAGGTTGACGTTGCACCGAACCATGTGCCTCAGAACAAGGGGAGTGAGAAATATGATCAGCCTTGTGGATATGCTTCGTCGTGGGAGAACCTATTGTGGGAAGGTATCGTTTCACGACTTTTCCTATTGGACGTTATTTCGTCTGGTCCACAACTCTCATATTTCCTTTACTCCCTTTCGTATTTATCTTTTATGCGTGTGGTGGTCTTCTCTCGGAGCTTCGGCACGTCTAGGCTTGTTCCCAGACAGACCCAGATCTCGCGATATCGGCAGCCCGAAGATGCGACCGTCCGCTACCCCCAGCCTGACCAGGAGACCGGACCAAAGCGTGGAGCAATGTTTTGCAATGCGAAGAAATGTTCCCAAGGAGTGAGGCTAAGTCGAAAGGCGTCTCGGATTCTCACGCATGCATACACGCATCCTTGGCTTGTACAAAAGGACGGCCGACACCGTTCGCCATGCTTGTAGATTGACCACAACCATATCTTTACTGCCCCACCATCAAGCGGTTCTGACCACCCTCCCTCGCGGTCTCGTGTTCCTGACCCCGCAATCACTCAAGCCTTGCACCTCTGCTCGCGTTGTCGTAAACGCCGTCGGCCGAGCTCTATTACCAAAAGTGGCTAGCCAAACACGGAGATTAGAACTTTCATAGGCCCATGGTTTCTTGCTTGCCTACTGCCGAATTCAACCATTACCCCGGACCCGGTCTCCTCATCTTTTCCCAAATACTTTGCCTTTCCTGTGGTGTTTCCACACTTTAGGATACCCAGCACCGCGGACACTGGGACTCACCTTCGGCCGGGAAGCGTGGAAATATAGCCCTACAGTTACCCAAGTACTCGGAGCCTTGGCTTCGATGGTCGTTTCCGGCATGTCGATCAAGGGCAATAAGGAAGAGGTGGCGAGAGACAGCTCCGAGTATTCACATCCAGACATTGATGAGAGCGGCGAGACGCCCGGAGTGGACGCGATTGTTGATCTAGAAAAGGTAAATAGAATCTACGTCTCATACGACGTGACATGGGCTGATGGAGCTTCTTAGCAACCACCCAAGAATGAAGATGAGTTTGAAGACGAGCTCGAACGTCATCTATCACGGAAGAGCAGCCATAGGACGAAATTAGGGCCCGTAAAATACCCTTTGACAGATTTAGACAGTGGCGTCGTTGGGTGGGATACGCAGAATGACCCACACAACCCAAGGTTCGGTTGTTCTTGTTTGTTTAAGAGAGCTGGATACTAAGAGACTGGTGTAGGAACTTCCCTCAAAATCGGAAATGGTTTATCCTAGGCCTTGTCTCGGCTATTACTTTTCTAAGGTACGAGGCCTTCTCCTCGCTCCCCTCACATCTTGACTCACTTGCACTTTGTAGTCCCCTCGCATCATCTATCTTTGCTCCTGGAGTCTCCTTTGTCAGCCACGAATTTCACAATACTTCTGAAATCCTTGGTGCTTTCAGTGTCAGCGTTTTCGTTCTTGGCTTCGCCGTCGGCCCATTATTCCTATCACCCCTCTCGGAAATATATGGCAGACGCATCATCCTGAATATTTCAAACGTCTTCTTCTGCGCATTTAATCTCGGATGTGCGCTCGCCCCCAATCTCGCCGGACTTATTATCATGCGACTGCTTGCCGGCATCGGAGGTTCAGCGTGTCTTACCATCGGATCAGGTGTCATATCCGACTTGTTCGTGCCAGAGCAGAGAGGAAAGGCCATGGCAATGTATTCACTCGGAATTCTCTTCGGTCCCGTTCTCGGACCTATTTGTGGTGGGTTCGTTGCACAACGAGCCGGTTGGCGCTGGGACTTCTGGGTGGTTTTCATCGCGGGCGTGATCATCACAACCGGCATCATCGTCATGGGCCGAGAAACCAATCCTACCGTCCTCATCGACCGAAAGACAGCCAGACTGCGGAAGGAGCACAACCGTCCGGAACTCAGGAATATATATACTCATAAGCAAGAGGCGGCTACCCTTACCACGCGGTATATTCTTTCTCGAGGAATGTTCCGACCGCTCAAGCTCCTGTTCACATCTCCGATCGTGTTCCTCCTCTCACTCTATGTCTCTTTTGTCTTCGGCTTGCTATTCCTACTCTTCACAACCATCACTGGCGTGTATATCCAAACATATGGATGGTCTCCCGAGCTCTGTGGATTAGCCTACTTAGGAGTCGGCCTCGGCAATTTCTGCGGTATCATCGTTGTAGCTCGGACGAGCGACGCTACGATTATTCGATTGACGAAGCGGAACAACGGCGTCTATGAGCCTGAGATGCGTCTCCCAACGTGCGTGTTCTTTGGAGCCCTGATTCCCATTTCGTTCTTTTGGTGCGTATAATCCCTACCTCATCCCCTCAACTTCGAAGTGACATGGAGATGAACACTGGGCTAACAGATCTTCCAGGTACGGCTGGGCCACGCATCAGAAGACGCATTGGATCGTCCCTATCATCGGTCTCTTTCCCTTCGGTGCCGGAATGATGGGTGTCTTTGCTCCAATCCAAACCTACCTTATCGATTCCTTCCCACAGTATGCCGCCTCCGCCGTCGCCGGTATGACCGTCATTCGATGCCTATTTGGCGCCGTATTGCCCCTCGGAGCGCCGAGTATGTACAAGCAGCTCGGCTTGGGGTGGGGCAATAGTCTGTTGGGGTTTATTGCTGTGGCGATGATTCCGGCGCCCGCGTTGATTTACAAGTATGGCGGGTATGTGAGGAAGAGGTGGCCGGTTGAGTTGTAGGCGTGTATGTGGGAATAGAGTAGGGTGATGAGCTGTGAAGTTGGAATGTCAGTTGTCTTTATACCCCTCTGGATGTTTTCTTTTCTTTTTTGGGTGAAAAAGCATAGACATGGCCGTGGGCTGCATACATATATGGCAGGAGATATGCAATACTCATCTCTTCCTTAACTCTCCAGGGGTGTTTATTGTGCCTCTTAAGATGTAATGACTTAGTAGAGCTTAGGTAAACACGAGTACTCTGTAGCGACTGCGTAGTCACGAAGCAATCACGCAGGTGACGAGGCGACTTTGCAGCCAGCAGTCCAGCTTCTAAATCGTGTAGACTACCCCCGACGGAGCAGAGTATCGCATCATCAGTAAGCGTAGGCCTCGTGTTTTGGAAGGGTTGGGTCGGTGAAGAGTCTGGTATGACATCTGAAATGCTTGTCCCGGGACTAGGGGAAGCCGGAAGGACGCTGATGTGGAATTTGGGATGGCTTGGGTTGCGTCAGTTAGGGCTTGCTGTTCCTCCACGCATGGCTCACATATTCGCTCCCTCGACCCGTCCCAAGTCCAACTGCATTTGCCAGAAACCTCTAATCCTCCAATACATCTTCACCGACGGCACTCAGCAAGACTACCGAAAATATACAGGTCCCGAGCACGTCTGACCCGTCTGTGCTGCCGATTGGCCTTATTTCTGTTATCATTACTTTTTGCTCCCTCGTCGTTGCCCTTGTGGGACTTTACCGGAAGGCAATAGCACAGAATGCATTTCGGACAACAGGTTGTTAGATTTCCCCTCTGTGGTTTTAGTTACAATCACCTGACCTCGCTTTCTGGTATCACTACAAAACGGCCCAGTTGTTCCTCGACCACCAGCATCACATAATGGTCAGAACGTGTCTAAGCTAATACTGCAGTACTCGAGCCACGCTTCCGTGATCTCTGCCGCTTCTTCGAGCCCTACCGCTTCTTCGAGCCCTGCTTCTCCGGGTCTTTCCATCGAGCATACCAGCCATCGGCCAAACTTCTCCAGCTGTACAGTCTTACTCGTTCGTGTGATAGCATCGGGGTTTCCTCCTTCATATCTACGGCATGACAACATTTGGGCGTACTAGCTTTTACCGTTACTCGTCTTGTTAAAAACTATCACCGCATACCCGAATCCAATCCACTCAGAAGCCGACCTTGAAAGTAGTCGGATTTTAAGTCTTCTATGGTCGTACGAACGTCTTGTGCTGGAAAGAAATGTTTCTATTGAACCTGTCTTTTACGATGTCAGCTGGCGTTTCAAGTTCCCAATTTATGTCTATTTGTTTCCTCTTTCATTATGACGTTGTTGTACAGGATAGAATGGGCATCTTCAAGTGTAGTATTTCGACGCATAAGCGTTGGAGGTTGAAGTTTGGAGTTTGGAATTCACTATAGACTGTGGGAAAGCACTTGTACGATTAAGACCCAGAAGAGATTGTCGAAGATGCTGGTCTATTTGCATATGTATATGTCCTGTTTTCTACAATCTACATTGTTTGGCTCTTTACTCATTTTAAGTCCCTTTACTTGGGTTCGTACTCCTTGTCACGCCCGTCGCCCCGCATTTTATGCTGTCCAAGCTGGCTTTGAGCACTTCTTGTAGCTAGTGGCATCAACATTTGTCTGATGTCGCCGGCTCAACGTTCGCAAATAACCGTGCACTCTTCTCTATAGTTTACTTTCAACTTTCAAGCCTCACCAGAATATTTCGAATCATACAAAGACTTTTGCTATATTTAATGAGGTAAATAATAGGCCATAAAGGGCTATAGAATCTGCTAACCATTGCTTACCGCAGCCTCCGAACTCGAAAGTAGTGTAATACCTTTCTAAGTTGTTGTATACGGTTTTGGTGCCATATGCAGATCGTCATGACGTGAGATATTTTGCCTTAACAGTCTAGCTAGCTGGGATTCTCAACTAGTAGTACTACTGCATAGATCTTGGCAGCTAGTAGGCCTATGAACGTGAACGTACGACGCACGAGCGGGTCGTGAATTCGTTTCTCGCGGTAGGAGGCAGCCCCTTTAGATCTATTGTAGCATTGACTTCCTAAATCGATTTCTCGATGAATTACTAAAGTGTTTCCCCTTAGATAGTTACTCTACATGCACAGAAAGCCTAGAATGGGTAAAGGAGTGGTACGATGGATCGAGACAATGGTTCAGCCTTATAAGAGTTCCAAGTGGTGCTAGGATAACGAGGTTTTGCCAACAGAAACAAAACCGATACGAAGGCACCTCCGGCAAGAGATTAAGATCGTAGAGGCGTACAAGCGTCCCATGGCTAGACTGAGGAAGAAATTCACGGCCGAGCCCGGGTTCGGGTCTCAAGCAACGCTAGATGGATCATTCTTGGCCAGATCTCGGAGGAAGCTCGCGGGAAACAGTGTGGCACTAATGAGGGAGTTTTGGAGGGGACAGGTTGCCTCTACACACTCACCGACAAATGCGTTTCTTAGTGGAAGCAGCCTTGGGCGTACCTGGGAGCACTTGAGCTGTCTTGGCCGCGAGTAAGGGCAGCAGAGGCGGGGAAGCATTGGCTACCGATACGGCATCAAGTTTTCTTTTGCGGATGCGAAGGACTGTTGTTGGCTACGAAGCTAGGGTCAAGTTCACAGGAAAGGCTGTTTGCTCCAGCTGCATCCGAGCGACTCTTGGCATCCGTTCACGCAGGAAGGACTCTTGGCAATTGCTGTATCGGAGCAACTGGTGAGATCTGACATCTTGGGGTCTGCTCCAGCTGCATTCGAGCGACTCTTGGCGACAGCGGCTGTGTATCTGTTTAAGTAAGGCCTCACGCCTGCTTTTCTGCCACTTCACTCTTTATAAAAGCTGAGAACCAGGGGTTATGAAAATGACGTCGCGAATTTCAGCCTCAAGGTTCTCCGCCTCACATCCTCAATCCGCTCAACGACATGAAAAATAATCTTTATTCTTGGGTTGTTGCGTTGCTCCTCGTATCCACTATCTTCGCCCTCCCTCAGCCAATCGTAGTCACTCGGACCAGTGTCGCCAAGAACACCATTCCTCCACAGCCTGCGAGTCAATCAGATCTATCTCAGCTGCCAATCGAAGTGGTTGGAGTTGTAATAGCGCTTTGTTCATTCATAATTGGTCTCCTTGCATACGGTTCGTCCAGGAAAATAATGGCGTGTCCAACAAGTTCATCTAGAACCTTGCGATCCGGTATGAAAACGCTGGCAAATGATCTTGACAGCCAAAATTGGCCACCTCTTTAGCTATACCACCATCCTATCTGAGTACATTACATATTTTGAATCAACTCCAAAACCATGCCTATCCGCCTTTTGTAAATCAACCCTCGCTACCCACCCGAGGGACATTTTCAGCACATCCAACACTAAACCCGTCAAATCTGTTTCCTCCCTCTCCAGCTTATCTGCCTCCTTTACATATCCATCGCCACAGCGCTCAGCCAATACAACCGTATCCCATCAGCGTTGAATTTTCCGGAGTAGTGAAGGATTGAGTTCGGGGTAGAGGACTGTTTCTCGTTTCTTTTTAGCACTTTTCTCTTTACTCTTAGCGTTGGAGTTCAAACTGGCGTGTGGTGAATGCGCAAGCCCCGCGATTTCGGTATGGCTCCGTTCCGCTTAGCTGAGTAATTGTACTTTACCTGGACCACCCATCGCGCCGCCCATGTAAACAAAATTCTTTTCTCAAATGATGACCTGTGACACGTTCTCACACACTTCCCTCTTCTTTGAAGATGTGTTCTCAACGTGTTGACAAAATGTCCATTTTAATCGTCATGGCTATCATTAGCCTTACAAACGCTACGCCTATTCCATCGTTCGGCAGTCCCTCTTGAGCCCTATCCAAACCCTATCCCTCACGTCCCCGGATACCAGAAACAAACACATCCACCCTTCCCGGTACAATTCGGACTAAATTCCTCTCCCAGACACAACGGGCCATACCTATTCTTCGCATTTCCTTTCTCTCCACACCAATATACGTCTCCACTCGTATGGTTTTCAACACACACCTCACACTTCTCTCCCGGGATCGTGATATTCGTGTTCGGTGGGTGGCATTTACACTCCCCTCCCTAAATGAGTTCATCATCCCATCAGCCTTATTCACTCTCACGGGTTACCGTTCCCTGCCCCCGCCTTTATCCTCCAGCTTCCAGGAATCAAAACAGCAGGGCGAGTATCCGACTTACAGGGCTAGTGCACGGCAGCCTCTCATGAAACTTTGGCTTCCAGTCGCATGCGCATTTTGTGCTAGTGCCGTAGGGTGGACAGGTTGGATCTTCACACAGGGGTCCGTATCGCATACCGTTCGTACCCCAGAGCACGCAGTTCAGTTCGCCTACGACGCGACATACCTAGCCTTCTTGGTGAGTGCCATCTCAAAAGGGTTTTTATTCATCATTGAGGGATCGATTTTACTTACCCTGCAGTCTGTACCGGGGAGGTTGAGGTTTGGGTTCGTTGGGTGGATGCAGTCGCAGGGCGTCGTGTCCTTCGAGCTGTCAGAATGAAATAGCATGCACGCTAAATGTGGTGGGAGAAATTGAAGGGGTGTTTACGGCCATTGAGCAGTCCACTTGGATTGCCAGGGTCGAGTGTAGTAGAGAGAGGTGAACGAAGATGAGGTTTAGAGTAGACAGCTTCATTTTTGTAACGTAGAGGATAGCAAATTTTCAATCGCGGTATCTTTTCATAGTCAAGAGGTTTGGCCGACCGCAGGGGTAACGATAGCCATAAATAAGACTCAAGAGTAGACCATCGTATTCACGATGCGACATTCATCAAACCCAGTGCTAGTCAAAACAGTAACGCGAGCGTAGCATCACCTCCCAATTAGAGCAGACAAACGAAAGGCCACGCCATATTCTGACGCAGGTCAATTTAACGCTCCCGTAACCATCTGAAAGCGAAGGATTAGAAGCGGGTACCACAGCGGGTAATTACATTAATCTATATCTATATTACTGTTCATCCCCGGAACTCCATCTTGAACTCTAACCCGGAATCGAAGAATACGCGACGCAGGGATGCTAGTGATTGGTTTAGCTGAGATTTTATACAAAGGCAGTAGAACAAATTATAGATGCAGTGCGGGTAGAAAGCAGGCGAAAGATGAATAGAAGAAAAAGAAATAGAACCAACTTTGGGGACGTTATCATCCTGACGCTATTTAGATATCCTTGCGGGCCATCTTACTCCGTTGTCGCAACTGCTTCCCATAGATGTACAACACAAACGGGATAGGAATAAACGCTATTCCCAGAAACGCGAGCAGACTGCTCGCCCAACCAACCCCAAGCTTGACATACATGGCATTCGCGAAGAGCGGGAAGCCCGCACCAAATGAACTTCGCATCAAATCATTTCCGGCGAAAACGCTCGCCGTGTACTCCGGATATGCGTCGCTGAGGTATGGAAGCACAGCGTTGAAGAGCAAGAACGAAGCTATGCCGAAGAACCCGGAACCTATGATAGGCATGATCCAATGAATCGATGGACGAGATGACCAGCCGAACCAAAAGAGGCAGATTGGAACGAATACGCCACCGATCATTGCGGGTATGAGACGTTTCTCGGGCTGGATATTGCCGTCTTCATCGAACATCTTTTCCTGGTAGTAGTACAGCCAGTAGAACAGTCCCGCAAGGGCGACGAGGACACCGACCAGAAGGCCGAGAAAAGCGAGACCTTGTTCTCCGAGATTGAAGCCATAGATCCCAATGAAGACGATGGGGAATGACTCGAACCAGATGTATAGTAGGCCGTAAATAAGTGCGATGTAGAGGTTGAGGAGGAAGACCATGGGTTCGGTGAAATTTAGAGTAATTGGCCGGACAAAAGTCATCAGAACAATCTAGATCTTCAGTCAGCATGTTGTGCAGGTAGAACAGTAGTTTGGTCTTACATCTTTGCCAGTCATGTGTTCAGCCATTATCTCAGGCTCACAAGTCAATCTCTGATCGCCTGTGATGTTACGAAGTCTGCGCGTACGTCGATATAAGATATTGGTCGAACTTGTCTCCGGCAGAAAGAAGAATAGAAAGACGAAGCAGAATCCGGACAACCACATTAGCTCCCACACAGTCCAAGTCCATCCCTCAGCCATAACGGCAAAGCCGCCGACTAGGGGACCTAGAACTGGGCCGCAAACGGCGGCAATACCCCATACGCAGAGGCCGTACGCTTGCTTCTGGGGTCGATACATGTCCGCGATTGTAGCACCTCTATTGAAGGAAGGGAAAATCAGTTAATGTCTTTATAATGTAAGACTCGAAAGTATTACCCTGTTGCGAGTGCTGGCGAACCAAAGAGGCCAGTTAGGAATCGGAAGGCTAGCAGCATGCCGAAGTTCGACGCAAGTGCGGTCGGAATTTGGAACATGACGAAGACGAACAGCGTGGCAATGTATACCGGATTGCATCCGATATACGGGATCTCGCTCATAGGAGCCCACACCATTGGTCCGAGACCATATCCGGCGACATACCTGATTGGGTCAGTTTTGTGAGCGAAAAGGACTAACAGGAGACTCCTCACAAAGTAAGTCCAAGAGTGGCGGCAACCTGGCTGACGCCAAATACGCGTTCAACATCTTGAATACCGGCAGTGTAGATTGCCGACCCAATGTATACGCTGAACGTGAGGAAGCAGATTTCGAACGTGACGAAGAACCTCTTTCCGCGTGACCAGTTCCTTGGGTTCTGAGTTTTTGTGTCAGTAATGATAGAAGTAAGGTGTTGCAAGGGTACTGACATCAGGATCGTCTGGTCCATACCAGTCAATCACATGCTTGTCCTTTCCTTTCTCGGTATCAACCCTCACCCCGCTGGCTTCGTTGTAATGGTTTCCGTCGTCGGGGAGCTGTGTGCGAGAAGACGCCGTAGAATCATCGCCTGGGCGGCCATGTTCTCGGCTCCTTACCCCTCGGATGCCTTGGAGTCGTTCTTGTTGCGCAGAGTCTTCAGGGGAATTAGTGTCCCCGTGATGTGCCAGGTACCACGATTTTTCCTCGTTGACGAACTTTTTCCACAGTGCTGGATCCCTCTCTTCGGCGTATGGGAACAGTTTCCCTTTGCTCGCTAATCGCACCAAATGGCCGAAAGTCGAATCGCGGACGAGATCCCAGACCATTTTGTACAGAAGAACTCGGGAATAGATAACAAAATTATAAATCTAGATAATTTTCAAAATAATTTTGCAGGCGTTGAAGGCTCTATAGAGCTTTCAAGTCGGATCTGCGTCATAACCGCCCCAGATAACCAGCGGACGATTCGGGCCAGTCGGCGCGCGTGGGATCCGTGGACATGTGCTAAAATGCGTGACCCGGACAAAATATCACCTAGTTGTACGAAAAAGAAGCAATTTCGAACAGATTTTCGATCCAACTAAGAATATATCCATGACGTGGGATGCTTCAGAGAGATCGACGCTAGCCGGTAGAGCCTCTGTGATCTAGCCGTAGACTACCGCAGGATAAGCTTGGATGAGGCTAAAAGCCAATAAGAAGGAGACCCGCGAATATTAGATCGCCGAAGTGCGAGAGTTTTGAGGTTCAAAATGTCCCGAAGTTGCCCACTACAGGTTCTGGCCCACGTGTCAGTCCGATCGGACTACCAGATCCTGAGAAGATTGGACTTAGAGTTCAGGCCATACCATAACGCAATTCATTGTACAAATCAGTCGGCGTGGTCTGCTGCGCTCAAGTCCATTTGCGGATTTGAAGCTTATAAAATGAAGACGTTGATTTGACGTCAAGACCCTGACGCTACTCGTTCGGGCGTAGCGGCTGCGCTCGACCCCTGAATCACAATCCTTCTCTCAACAACCGACTTCTACTCATGCGACACGGCACGAGAGATAGTATACGTTTTCACCCTCATCTGCCACTACGAACGCCAAACAAAAAGCGGTCCTACGAGTCCTGGATACGTCAATGGAGGATTGGCAGATATGTAGGAGAAGCGTCGTAGGCGCGCAAATCTTTTCATATGGAAATCATTACCGTCATTCACTCCCTCCTCCATATCCCTGAGATAAATTATTCCGACTGGACTCGGAGGCGACTACAAGGAGATTCCACGTTTCTAGGGTTCACAAGAACTTTCGAGGCTTTCGTCGTAAAATCTGTCCAAAATGTTACGCCGAAGGACTTTGTGTTTTTTCAGCTAATTAGCAAGTGTAGCCGACCTACCACATGAAGTTGCCAAGACAGCCATCGTGAATTGCGACCCAAAGGTGTCGCAGCGAAAAAATATTAAGCCACGGACGGCTGTTCCGCCTGTCAAAGTCCAAGATAGGGATAGCACGATTTTGAGTGCTGCTGGTCCAAGAGAATTGGGGGTAATTTGGCCCAGGTGGTGAAAACACGGACTACATACGGTGTCGGTATCTTGGAAATCTTCAAACAAACGCAGAACTACGTGACAGCGTGACAGTCTCACCAGCTTCGGGATTCTGAAGACGCACTTCTTCACTACCACGATACACAACAAGATGCACCTAAGCCCTTTTGCTTGTATCAATCCAGTTCTGAATGTTATCACACGCCGTTTAAACATGTTTACACGTCGCACTCAGCCTTCAACTGAGGACTTCTCGTCAAGCAACCCAGCACAATATTCAACGGTGATCGTCGGAGCGGGTGTGATCGGACTCTCCACTGTGTATCGGCTTGCTCTCATGGAGATAGAGTCGGGTCGTGAGCATAATATCATAGTTATTGACGCGTACGACACCGTCTTCGCCGCTGCTTCCTCAGCAAATTCAGGATGCCTCACTCCGACTGACATGGGCAAGGACTTGCTGCACTTGGCGGAATTTTCATATAAGATGTACCTCGGGCTTCGAAATACAAAGACCTTCGGAGAATTCACTAGCTTTCGAGAGCGCTCGCTTTTCAGCATCGAGGGCGGCTGTGGGAGTGGCCAAGAAGTTCTGCGAGAAGCTTATTTTTTAATCAGTTCTTTTAATTATTTTACTAATGGAATTTCACTGGCTGAAGGTAGAATCACATTGGGATGCTAGTCTAGAACCGCGCAGCGGTCGCTCTGCTTCGCCGTAAGTAAGGTGGTTTGAGAAGGCCAGCCATATCTAACAACTGTATAGCAATTTGAAAGCGGTTGGAGAATGGTTGGTATCCCGCTGTGAAGAATTAGGGGTCAAGGTCTACACATCAACCAAGCTTCAAAGCGTAGAGCTGTATGGACACAACACAGTCTAAGCGGTGACATGCTCCAGAAAGAACAACAAAAGTGTCAGAATACCAGCGCAAAACCTCGACTTAGCCGCCGGTCCTGGGGCCGAAGACGCCTTCACTCAAGTGTTTCCCGAATCAGACGTCGACATTCAGTTCTCTCCCATCGCCTGAGACTACATCGTATTCAAGAACCCGCTCCCGGTGTCCGAGACTCTCTCAGAGGTCTTCCTCGACAAAATAGCCGGGCACAAACTTGAGCTCGTAGGACGGAACGACGCGACTATTTGGGCGGGCGCTCAAGTCAAAAAATCGGCGCAGCTTCCTGCTGCCGGGACTTCCCAACAACCAGATCCGGGCATGATACTCGAATTGCTCGACTATACGAAACGATTCATCCAGACACCAGATTTAGGACAGACGGGCGAGAAATCTGGTCATGTTGAGCTTGTCGACTCGGGTCGAGCCTTTCGTCCTTCCACTCAAGCGGGCCTTCCGGTCATTGCAGCTGTTTCTCGAAGGAAATTGCAACCCTTTTGGTCGCCTTGTGGTTACTGTGAGCTTTCGGATGTTTTTATTTGCTCGGATCATGGGTTTTTTGTGATTGCTCTCGGGATGGGGAGCGCGAAGCTCATGACTCAGATGATACTTGGTCATACTCCAGACGCTGATCTCAATAATTTTGGTCTGCACTACAAAAACGAGGAGAGCCAAAGGCTAATATAGAGCCTGCTTATGAAGAAACGCTTATGAAGTCGGGTATCAGTGTCACGGGTCCGAGAAAGGTACAATTGACTCTACCTCGTTACAACACGTCAATACTTTAGTAGGTTATCTGCTTAAAAAATAACGGTAAACGATTTGGCCCACTATTGCGGTCTCATTGAATTTATAACCAGATGTGGGGAGCAGGTACAACCTAGGAAATTGAGTTGAAGGAGCATACTCCTGCAAGCAGTATGAAAAGGTCGTTAAATATGGTTGCTTCTTGTACTTATTTTTCCGTTCTAGGTGACATAGACGAGTAGGCATACCATTATTTCAGTTCTGGCAGCACAAAATATGTTTTGCTTAACAACAGGAAAAAGAGTCGCCAAATAGCGATTGCGCCTGAAGACTTCTTAAAAGGGAGGAGTTGTGGGCTCAAGTACTTCGTGAATATCACGGATATGTGCATCAATTGTGAGGGTACTCGAAGAAATGGAGACCGAAGAGGAGGTCCGTCCTGGGTATAAATAGAGCCCACCAATTTTTTTTTCTTCGCCTTACTATTTCCATTGTCCTGGGCAGTGCTCCGAAATAGACTCTAGCCAGCTGCGGAGCTTTGCGCCTTACAATGGGTCACGAAGCTGCTCTTCAGCTCTTCTTATTAATTCATTCATTTAGCCAATTAGTTAACAAAATATTCCTAGACTATCCTAAAGGCTTGTTTTTATTATAGCGCGACGTTGACATTCCCGCGCAAAAATGCCTTGCCCGATACTCCTATTGAGAATGAGCCAGGCGAAGGTGAACGGAACCAGAAGCCATGGAACGTGCACCTATATCCGGTGGGAAGGCTTCCTATTGGCTGCATCTGCCACCCGAGGTCTTCAGTATCATTAAAAGAATTTTTGTTGAAAATACTGTTCCTTGTATTGAACCCCTTCTATTCTAGCTTCCCGGCGAGGATTGATCTTTTCGATGCCGCAAGTGTCTGCCCTTTTATGTTCCATTCCAACATGGCCCGTGCCACTTCACTAGTGCGGTGCACTGCAATTTCTAGCGTTAACAAGAGCTCTAGCATCTCGGCAGATCACGTGTACAGTCCAGTTCACGGCCTACGAGATCGAGGAGTTAAAGTAATCGTATTCTTGGTGCTAGCTACGTACTGTTCTTTACGGAGACAGTATTCCAGAATCCTGCTTCCAGAAATGAGGGGCATATGGTCTCACAGCAGGGTCGATCTTTGCTATTGTTCCAGCTCGGCAGACGGAGCAGTGGTCAGGGTCACAACCCGTGAGAATCGTTTTGCCTAGCGCGGTGCTCTGCAATCTCTAGCCTCAACGATGTCCTAACTAATGCACGTATAGTAGACCAACCAATCATTTCAAGCGACATGTGCTGTCTTCCGTTGTACGTCTCAGGATCTATGACCTAAGACCAAGTCTTCTTTCTGTCACCCGCAAGCATACTTCCTCCTATACATATGCCCTATCCACATAACTCTGAATCATTCCCTCCGGCGTAGCCTCATACTCCTTCAACTCAACCTTTCCATCCCTCTCCACCGTATTCGCCTGCACAAACACCTTCCTCGGCGTCTTCTGCCTCAACACCGCTGGCCTAACCAGATTCTCATAAAACGGCTCCACATTTGTAATCTCCTCATACAGTCTCGTCGCCGCCTCCACATCCGCCGTACTCTTGTAGATATGCAGTTGCTGCAGATAATCCTCCACCGCCGGTCTGCCCAGTTCCAGAATCTTGGATCGCTCAAGGCGGATAGTGAGATCGCTTAGATCGTCAGACTTGTACTCGAGTTCGCAGAACTCGACGCCGGCGTTGAGAAAGGTGCGGAGGATGGAGAAGCGTGCTTGCATGTGCGCTTGGCCCCATTTCCTGCTCTTTGGGTCCCAAAACTCGAGCGCGGCGATGCCGGCACGCGCCATGGAGAGGTAGGCTGCATAGAGGATGTCGCCGGCTTCAGAGCTGAGATCTGTGGTGCCGTCGCCGAAGCCGAAGATGGAGAGAATATTGAAGTCGCAGGATAGGGCCATGGCGACGCATTCCGCGCGGCATTCTTCGTATGACGCCGCAATGCTACCGAACACGGAGCCCCATGTTTGGCCTGGCTTGTAGTAAGTTGTGATGGGTTTGTGTGTAATTGGGGAGATGGGAGGGTCCTTTTCGTTGAAATTGAAAACGCCCGGTGCCGTCTCTTGGAGAAGTTTGCCGCATCCGTGACCCAGGAGTTCGTGGAGTCCGACCTGGACTTCGAAAGCAGGATCTCGGTATTTCTGGTAGACGGCAAGATCAGAATCCTTGATGAAGGGAATCTTCTCGTTCGGTGCCTTTGCGGAAAGAACGTTGCCGAGGGAAACATTCTTGAAGCCTAGGTTTTGGCGAATGTCATCGTAATTGGGGATGTTGATACCTGCAGGAATACTGGAAAACGTATTAGCCAGAAAACGTACAATGGGGTGCAATGATAACGAACCCACTACCAGCGAATGTGAGAACCTCAAGGGACGTGAAGTCTGGACTGAGGAACGTGTCCTTTTCAAAGGCCGAATCCCAGGGTAATAGCGGGATCAACTCTGGCGCAGACTCAACCAGCTTGCCAAATGCTTTCGTCCGCTCCTTGTTCACCATCGCGACAAACCCTTCCCATTCGCCTCGGATACCGTGAGGGTCACGGTAGGTCTCGATAAAACCAATATCAACCTCGACTGCGGGGCCCTTATCCTTGATCCACCACCTCTGGCTCTCCTTGAAGGCCTCCAACGAACCCGTTCGGAAGCTCTTAGTATACTCGGCCATCATACTAGTTTGGACGTCGTTCGCCGCGTACTCTTTGGCCTTTTCCATGTTGTCCGCAATTGTCTTCATCTCCTTCGTATAATCGCCAAACACCAGCTTGACCTTCTTTCCGTTGTCGAGAGTCCACTCACTCTCCTTCAGATCCCTCTCTTGTTCTGATGGATTATCCAGAGCCGACGCAATTAGAATCTCGTATCCCTCGCCCGTCTTCTTGACCCTCGTATTCTCTGGCAACAGGCCCTTGCTCTCCAAGAAGTCCGACACGGCGGTAATCTCGTCTTTGGTAATGTCCGGGCTGTCAGGATAGTACGTTGACACGTGCCCAGCGCCAGGATACCCAAGATGCAGCCTTCCCATGTCGTCACCCGTGTATATCGCATCCTTGAACCTCTCGTAGAGCTCTAGCGTTTCTGCGTACACGGCCGCCAATGCCTTGAGCTGACCAGGCTGGATCCTCGGCACGAACTTGCTGTCGCCGAAAGACTTGTAGTTGCCCAAATTTCCGAGGAACTGCGCAGCATAGTTGAGGTATCCGGAGACGTCGTCGGCCGAGAGACCGGCTTCTTTGGCCAGAGCAGAGTAGTCGCCGGAGCATTTCTTGTGCAACGCGATGATGAAGTCGTAGATGGGCTCGGACTCAGGCGAGAGCTGGCGCAGCACAACACGGGTTCCAGCGAAACAGGCTCTGACAAGCTTGGTCAGCAGTTGGCGGGTTCAAAGCCGCAGATGTGTGCAAAGCCCGTACGTGGAAATGCAGTGAGCATAGAGCTTCTCCTTGTCACCCAGCGCCTCGAAGTGTGGCTTGATTGATAGCGGAACAATCGTGGGCGGATTGTCCGCGAGATACTGCTTCAGAGCTTCGGCTTCCATGGCAAGTGTTGAGGACCAGGGCGGGAAGATGGCTTCTGCGTCTTGTATTCCGAGACAAGGATGGAATTCGAATTGAAAGAAAACGTGGGAGATGTCGGGGAGAAAAACCCAGGAAGAATCCGAAGAGACCGTGGAGGGCCGAAAGCGACGGAGAGGGCGGTGTGGGTGCAGGTGGACAGCGAAGAGCTGACGGCGGGGGAGCTGCGAGGTTGCCTTGCATGGCGGGGCAGTGCCCACTCAACACCACGCCAAGCATCGCGACATGTCGTACAGCAGTGCATTGATTCTCGAGGCCATTGAAGAGTTGTCCCAACAGGTGCAATTATGCCCTTTTCATGCTATGGTACAATAAACCAAGCTCTCCGCTATGCATCCCAAAAAAGTCCTGAACTTCCAATCCATGCAGACATTACCCTACCATTACATTCCCACAAGCGTGGACACAATGCCGACGAACAGCAAGAGACCCCATGAGACTGAAATGTCAGTCGCCGCACTCTTGTTCACACTGACCACCTCCGGTGTCCCAATCTGCTTGACCCCATCGATCTTGCAGACAACCTCGCAGCCCTTGGACTTCCTCTTCCATTCGTTCATGTCTCTGCCCATCATAGGCTCAACAGTATCGAGCTGGGTTCCGCCCTCCAGATCAAGAGCCTCTCTCTTCTTGTTCCCCCCACCTGGGCCACCCACCGGTCCACTGGTATTAAACGCCAACTCGATCCACTGAATCTGGAACTCGGCGCTATCCCCTACACTCATATTACCACTCCACTCTCCGCCGTCACTCCACATATTGATAACAACCCCACTTGGTTTCCTTGGCACCGAGTAGGTATTCGCAGCGACCTGCTTATCGTTGAGGAACCAATAACTATTCTTGTCCAACCAGTCAATGCGGTGGGTCTGCCACTCATCCCACGGCGCAAGATTATCCGGAGCGACACTAGCTGACTGGACCTCGTTTCCTTTCTTATCCACGGCAGGCTGGTTCGTATACCGAATCTTATGCGTAGGATCGTCGGTGAGAATCTCAATGTCGGATTCGTTTGTGTCATCGAAGAAAGTAAAGAAGCCTGCGACAGCGCCCTTGGAACCCTTGACGCGCGCGAGCATGCGCATACTGCAGTGCATCACATTCTTCTGCTCGTTCTCAATCTCCGCTGCTGTCTGCGAGTCGTCGAGTCTGTTCGTTCGGAGCGTGAGGAACGTGAAGGGATCGTTGGAGTCCTCGTTCTGCAGGATGTAGACGTTTGCGGGAGAATTAGCCATTGGGGTGGGGAAATCCGAGGTCGCTGGCTTGCTCCAGTTCTGGATGCCCCAGTCGACGTTCCACGCATCGGTGGTCAATTGATCCTTGTCCCATACCGGCTTCAAGCCGGCGGATGCGCTGTCATTGACAGCTGGAGGGGTTTTCGTGAATTGGCCGGCTTTGTCCGCGAAATTCCGGAAGTCGAAGAAGCGGTAGTATTGAAAGTATTCCGGTGTGTTTGAGTTCGCGCCAGACTCAATGACATAGCACGAGCAGTTTTGTGAGTTGTCGTGCGGCGTGGTGCTGTTTGAGGTCGTATACTCGGAGAGCGTGGGCTGTAGCAGGAGCGTGAGGGGTAGGAGCAGTGAGCCCACAGGTGAGAGACGCATCATGATGCTCGGCGAATGAAGTAGTTGCTGTGGGAGAAGAGCTGAACGAATGAATGTCGAATCGAAATATTGATAGCGAAAGACTTAATATGACGCACACGCTGGAAAATTGGCAGAATTATCGTGAGATGGAGCGAGCGTGCAAAACAAAATGCGTTGTATAAACGCGAACAAAGACGAACGAGGAGCAAAGAGATCAAGTGAGAAGAACGCAGGCAAGTCCGACAGTGCATATATTCAATATCCGCAAGCGCTCAACAGGAAGGCGAAGCGCATGCACGTCTCCTAGCCCATAGAACCATGGCCTCACGATACTGGCCTGACGTTTCGTTTTCTTGCAAGGAGGACCGCCGAAGCAACCGGCCTCTTGGAAACTCAGCCCCAATTGTGTGCCAAATCGATCCAGCCCTCATGCGCTGCCCCTGAGCCTAACTTGTTTCATCCGAAAACGTGATCAGACGATCTGCAAGCGCTTCCCCAGATGTGACTATGACTATCGGAATCTTAAATTCACTGTCCGCATACCCGCAGGGGAATTGATTCAAAGTTACCGCATGAATTGTGAGGGTAACAAGAAACAAGACGCACAAGACGCACAAGACGCACGCTGAAGGAAAAGCGGCCGCGTGGTGCAGAGCCACATCCGTCTCCATCCAAGGTTCCCAGGTCGCAGGCCCTGGAGAGAATCTGCAGGAGCAAAAGACCCGAGGTCCGTGGCGGAAGTCCAGCCACACAGCACGCACCACGACGCCATTCGGAAGAGACTTTGCCATGCCACCCTTCCCCTCTCACACAAATAAACATACTCGTTCTTTATTGGATTTGAGGCACAGCACAGCAGGAAGCTTTGGCTAACGGTTTGAGATGGTGTTAGGGCATACTCATTTCGGACAAGATGCCGTGCGACTGTAGGGTCGAGGGTGTCCTGGGAGCAGCCGTTGACAAGCATCGTAAGCCTCGATTTTGGCGGGACGGCAAAAACCTCTGATATGGAAGGAAGTTTATTTCAGAGCGGCATGGCTTAGACAGGCTCGGGACCCACGTGACAGTAGTGTTGACGTGCTGGCGTGTACATTACCTGGGTAACAAGCAACTAATGTCATCTCTATTTCAATCATCGCATGATGCACTCGTGTTGAACACGCAAGAAAATGTGGTAGTTATTATCTCAGCAGTCATACTCAAAACAACAAACTACAAACACAGCGGTCCTGCATAATCAGACAGAGACACACGTAGACGCCGTCCCAACAAAAAGAAAAGGCCATCTACCACCTATGGCGAAGTGGGGACTATGACACATCCATCCACTCAAATATGTTCTTCCTCGCTCAGCAAAAGTCCAACTCATTTCTAGCTCGTCTTCTGAAACTCTGTCGCCAAACTCTCGCTCGGTCCTCTGTACGCATCTTTCTTTTGCGCTCTCACACAGACTCGACTCAATTCGATTCATACACCACAGGAGATTTGTCCGTAGACATTTGTAGGAAATCCACGTGGATCTCAAAAATAGATGGGAGAAATTTTGATGAGACGCAAATTGGGTCAAACCCATCCGCAGTCAAGGAGAAAACAACAAAGGAACAAACCCAGGCGATGACACCTGTTCCACTAGTCGCCAGGGCGAGAATAACAGGAAGCGAAGCAACGGCACTACTCAAAGCTTATCCAGAAGCGGGCAGATTCTGACAGGAACTCTCAACTGGCTTCCGTTATGATACGCTCCGCATATTTGTGCGCGATGGTCTTGAAAGAGGCTGCTGAGCATACTTGGAGACCGGGACCATGTCGTTGGTGACCTCATCAGCCAAAGACTCGTTATCGTGCTCGACAATTCTTGTTGGGACGTCCGGAACCTCGTCGTGCGGTCGATGTTGCAGGCTGTGCCTGTCTGGTGTCGTCGAAGCGCTAGCGATCGACATTGATGTGCTTGACCTATGTATTAGATCGGGAGTTGGAGGAATGCTCGAGTTCCGGCCAGGACGCAGGCTCATGTCATCGTCACCAAACTCACTACCCTGGGTGGACGAAGGCTTTCCTCCGTTTGAGGAGAGCTGGCTCGAACTAGCGCGACGCTCGTAAAGAGTGTCATCGTCCGTATCAGCTTGCTGAGCGAGCTGAAGGCCTTCGACGGCAGCGGCACATTGTTCCGAAATGTTGCGGATGATGTACGCGATGGCGTCGGTCTTGTCCCGAAGGTGACGGTCGGCCACGTCGACCATGCTGAGAGTCGAGTAACGCTTGGAATTACGAACTGGACTACTGAGTAAGCGATGCTCCATATCTGGAGTGACATCCTCACCCTCGAGATGCTTGCCATCCACTGTGCTTGCTCTCGATTCATTGCGGTCCTGGATACCGGCAACGCCACGCACATTGCCGACCTCGGAAGAGTCCTTAGCGGCTGTGACGGCGTTCGATGGCTGGTACTCCTCCTCGTCTTCTTCGGGTACATCCTCGAAGCCCTCTTCAATGTAGCTGGAGAGTTGAGGCTCGTTGTTGAGCGTCTTAACGATATGCTCCATGTGGTGAGTCTGTCCCTCAATGAGAGCACGTAGATGAAGAACAACACGCTGAGCCTCGTCGCGCTGACGTTGGATAGCGTGGTTGGTGTGCTGCAGGGCCGCCATCTCCTTCTTGTTGCGCTTCCTCTCGCGCTCAAGCTCTTCGGCAATCTCTTGCTGGAGAACGAGTGCTTCAAGAGCATCGTCACGCTGCTTCTCAGTGCCCGAAAGACGAACAGTAAGCCGGGCAGCGTCGTCCTTCTGCTGATCGATAAGACCGGTGAGGCGGCGATTCTCGCGCTTGTGATTCTCAATCTTGACCTTGAGCTCCTGCGTTTCTTTGGTGAGCTGCTCTGCGAAGGCCTGGAATTTGAGGAATTGCTGCTTCCAGCTCTCGAGTTCTTCGACCAGGAAGTTGTTCCTCTTTGTAACCTTGGAAAGCTCGGTGTCCATGCGGCCTTTGAGGTTGATGAAGTCCTGCCAGGCCTCCATGGCGTCACGAGAGTATTGGTTACGCTCGCGAACGATTTCGTTGAGATGGCGCATTGAGACCTTGGTCATCAAAGGTTTCTTGACTGAACCTCCAAAGATAGCCTTTACACCTGTGTTTCGGCCCTACATGCGATGTTAGCAGCCAACAAAACCACGATAGAATACATGAGTACGACTTACCAATTTCTCACACACATGGTCCATGACGGTCATGACCGCATCCTGGTTCCACCAGTCCGGATCTTGAATGCTTTCGACCTCACCACGCATCACAATAATTTGGCCAGCCGGGATAAGCTTCCCACCTCCGTATGCGGATCGCAGATGCGGTGGAACACCAGTCGGTGAAACATCGCCATTAAGAGCCTGGGTAAGTCGGTTGATCATCTTAGATCGCTGTCCAGCTGAGAGTGCTGTTGGGGGACTTGAAGTCAAGACGAAGTTGCGGTCAAGGTCAACCACCAAGGCATCCGTTGGAGCCGTGAAGAGAGAGCGGCACTCAGATGTTACACCCAAAATATATGGGCCCGGTTCTTGTACGAGCTCCTTGACGTGACGCGCATGAACAACCGGAACATAGAGACCGCTCCACTCGTACACCCGGACACAGAATCGAACTGTCTCCGAAGCAACGGTAAGCATCGCAGGGTAGTGGCTTACGAAGATGATTCGTCGAGTGGGTGAAACAGCGGCCTCCATGACACCCACGATATTGGGGATAGAAAGACATGTGAACAGCGGCCACATGGCGAAATTCTGGAATCCGGTGGGAGAAGAGGGGAATTGGTAGCACAACGCGTAATCCTTCATGTCGATTCTGACCAAATCATTCAATCGTGGAGCGGGGAAGCTGAGAATGCGGGATACCTCCTCGGCATGGAACAGATTGGTGGCTTTGTTCCAGTGAATCCACATGCCACGGAGATAGTCTCCAAGCAGGTTGTACAAAGGATACCGGGAGAGAAAGCTAAGACAATACGGGATCCAGTACGTCTCGTCAGCATTGTCGAAGAAGTCTGGCTCGATGCGTTTGCGCAGGTCGCGAATGGTCTCTGCCCTCTTCTCATCGGCGCGGGACCAGACCCGAAGGGCGATGCCATAGAGCGTGTGCGAAGAGTCCTGCTGTAATACAAATGAATGGTGCACGCAGTGGGGCTGACTCCGGCCCGTGCAAACCTCAACGTCGTGTGGGAAGCATGCCTGGGTTCCCAGGTTAGAATGAAGATCAACGGGCGCGAAAAAGAAAACCTACCCGCATAGCGGCATGAAGAGACCTTGCAATCTCGTTATCCTGTTCCAGTCTGGGGCTGCTCCCCAAAATCTCTGGTAACCAAAAGGTACCGACTGCGCCTTTCATGTGGCCAATCTTCCCCTGACTTGGTGCAGGCGCCTTTACCCACTGCGAAGGCTCTCTGCCCACGCCACATACCATGTACGCGTGGGTCAGGGTCTTGGGACTCCGCTGTCCCGGCTTGATGTTCAGAGTCGAGGGGAGGGGCTGGGTGATTCTGGAATGGAGCGACGAAGTCCTGCTCGGGATGATGAGACTGGTGTCCCCTTGGCTGGTGGAAGGGCGCTCGCCCGTGCGAGGCCGCAGACTGAGAGAAGGAGCCATTGCAGAATATGTAAGATGTCGGCGTTGAAACTGCAACAATCCAAGACAGAGCTGGCGAAGAAAAAGCTTGCGGCGCCAGGCGTGAAGATGGTTGCTAAGACAGGAGCGGTTGCATTCGACAACAGGAGCGTAAGGAGTGTGTGAACGGCCAACACGCAATGACAGAGCACACAGCACACAAGGTGCAGTTCAATTGAAGCTCTTCGGTCACCTTGCTGCGGGTGGGCAGTGAGGAGTGGTGCAGTGCAGGAACAGAAGAGCGGGCTGGGTGCTTTTGGGGGACATGCGGCAGGGACCTGCAAAGGCGCGCTCGGACCGGGGAGCTTGGGAGTGCTGGCCCTGGAGCAGGGAGAACAGCCCGAGGGGGCGCTAGCATGGGGTGGCTTCACAAGTCTCGGTTCGAGGAATCGAGTCTCTTCAGGAAATGAAATGAGGCCTTGTTCCCTGCCAATCCGGGCGGGGGCAGGGTCTCGTCTCCGTCGAAAGAGGACATGCACGGCGCGCTCAGGGGGCTGCTCTCGACGCCAGGAACGTGCGCCGCCGTGGCCCCGGCCATCTTTATGCTCCGTGTGCAGCAGCAGGATAACGGCGCGTTGCTCGGGTTGGGTTCAGCGTTCACAACTCGACGACGGCCGATGTCCCAGTGGGGCGCGACGGCGTGGAAGCAAAAGCACGCCTCGAAGAAGCCCTGCGAGCTTCTGGTCCGCCGCCGCATGTGCTGGACGTCGCAGAGCTGCAGCAGGACCTAGGATCGGTGGTGACATTGCGATATTGCATCACACTCTGCACGCTGCGTGTGATAGCTCATGGACGAGGCCGCTGCTGGATGTCCCTTTGTCTTCCAACAGCCGTCCCTCTGGTACCACGACTCGCGCAAGCCTGCGCGCGGCAAATCACACGGCCACCCCGTCCGCTTCGTCCGCTCCCCGGAACAGCAGTGAACCTGGCCGCGGCGCGATAGCGTTTTGATACTCTGTGATGCTGAAAAATCTATTGGCAACGGAGAAGGGAGCAGTGCACGGTGAGTTGCCATCAGGTTGCCTCCGGGTCCGCTGTGCGTTTCTGCCCACGCGCAGCAAGACCTTCCGTGAATGGATCGGTCCCAGACAAATGGAGAATGGAGAAATTAGACCCCTGATTGTCATGGACTGGTTCTGACAAGTTCCCACCGGAACCTGGCGGTCGAAGTCGTCGATCGATGTGACAGTGCTTCTTGCGGCGTCTTTGACCCTGCCGAACTTCTCGCAGCCATGATTATGTGGTACTTGGGCCGCTCTTTGTTTTGAGGGGAAGCGGGCTGCGAGGTATTTTCCAGAGCCCTGTCGTCAACTTCCTCCTTTCATGCAGACTGCCGGGGCTTCAACGTCGTCTGCGATAGGAGAGCATTGCTGACTATCGCGTGCGGAGCAGGGTGATTGGGAGAAGCTGAAACATGGAGCCAAGCGGCTCCTTTGGTTTGGATGAGGGGGCGCTCAGCCGTCGTGCAGGTCGGCAGCATCGGCCTCAGCGATGCACGCTCGCCGATGGGCCCAAAGCCGCACGTTATTCCCTCGTCTTCACAAGCAACTCCCCACTCAGGACAATAAAGCGCACTCGTCGAGGGGAGGTTTGTGTGAGCCTCTCGTATGATCTCATTTACCTCCGCCATGCCCATGACGCCGCGATAATAGCTCTTTCTATGCTCCAACACGAGTCCGACAAGTCCAGAATGATCACCGCCTGGATTGCCCCAGAACAAATCGCGCACGTGACGCGCTTCCGCGCCCATTGCCGTGCGGGCTGCAGTTCAGGCGAGTGACGACTGCAGCCATGGACGAGAGAAGCTCAAGGTCAGCCAGAGATGCGCACGTCGCTGAATCGCCGGTGCTGCGTCTGATCATTGGACGGCCTGGCTTGCATGAGATCTGCTGCCCCGAAGCTGAGTCCGACTGTGCAGCTTGCATTGCAGCGCAGTGAGGATCGCCAGCTCTGAATTGGCTGAGAGACACCCCAAGGAGCATATCTACAATCTCGTGGTAAGCTAGATGTTACGCGGGGACTACTGGACTGGATTGGCTTCCACACTACCTCTGCAACACTCAACTGCAGACACACTGCAGACAGACTACTCGTCGTGCTCGAATCAGCGTGCCAAACTGGCAGTCGACTGCTGGTGTTCACAGGTTCTTCCCTGACCAGGAAACCTCCGAGATTCAGCCACATTTCCCTCCCGCCCCGCCACGGCCGCCAAGAATTGCAGCAGCTTTTCCATCCACCCACTCAATTTACGTTATCTGGATCCGCACTCGAAAAGAGCTCGCCACCAAGCAACAAGCCTACGCGACACGCTGCGCAACCATCTTACGAAGCAGGCGTTCATCCATCGGTCCCCGGCTCTCCGCGCTGAACCCATTTGCCGTCCCGAGATCGCGCTGCTCTCGATCCTGCATCTCCACCCGTTCGCTGTGCCCCGGAAACTACCGAGCGGCTCAAATGGACGCTGAAACACTGCTGAGTGACTTATGCAGCATCTGGTGCGTTTTCCAACACGTCCGAAAGTATTTCTCAGTGACGTCTGCACCTTCCCTTGTCCAATGTCACAGCAATATACCGTCTCGGACCCCGCTTCCGGGCATGGACTAAACAAGCGCTTCCATGTACGCACGCAATCTAAGCCCTACATTGATACTGACAGATACTAGCAACAACAACAAGTCAAAGTACCGCTGTCCTGGATGTGCAGCCCGGACTTGTTCGCTACCATGCTACAAGCGTCACCAACAATGGGCACAATGTACTGGGAAGCGCGATCCTACGAAATATGTGAAGAAGTCACAATTGGCCACCCCCGCCGGAATTGATCACGACTACAACTTCATCACTAGTATCGAACGTGGGGTCGACCGGACTGAGAGAGCTGTCCAAGAAAGAGGACTAGGTGCAGCTAATGCAGTCGGAACCGGACCGCGGAGGGGAGAAATCACCGGCTACCGGTATGATGTTGCTGGTGTGCAAGTAATTAAAGCCCCAAAAGGCTTGAGCAGACAGAGGGAGAATAACACACACAGCAGCTCCAAGTAAGTACATATTGCTCCATCGTCTCTCATTCTAATTCTGTCAGACGACATATTGTATGGACCGTTGAGTGGCTACGCGAGGATCAACCTCGTATTCTCTCCGAAACATCAGAAGTTCAACCTCTTGACGCAGCATATGCCGCAGTTACTGGGCAAAAGGTCAACAAAAAGAGGAAACGAGCTCCTGATATAGGTGCCAAGGCTAGTCTGCAGGAACCCCAAGATGCTGAGCCTAATGAAGAGGGCGAAACCAGACCGACGAGAGTCGCCCCGGAAGCTGAAGAAGCAGAGCATTCGTCTTCCGGAAGAGCATCCCCACGAGAAGCTTCAATACATGATGGACCAACGAGAGCTCGAGTCGAACGAGAACCCACGCCCGATACCGATTTGGCAGAGGCTGCTCATCGCTGCCCTGATACCCCTAGGGCAGACTCCCAACCCGTCCCTCTTGAGCAGCACTTCTACCTGTTGAAGCCGCGGACGAACTCTACCAGTCATGTGCTTATTCCTCTCTCAGCGTCTGCTACTCTTGGCGAGTGTCTCCGAGGTCGCACTGTCCTGGAATACCCCACATTATATGTGCTCTCGCACCAGCCCAAAACTCTTCCGGACAATTATGTGCTGGAGGAAGTTTTCTTGCGGCAAGAGACACAGGAGCAGAACGAGTTTGAAGAAATGCTCAAGGGCCACCCCGAAGCCCTGCGCGTCCTCAAAAACGAAGCTAATGCTGAGGGAAATGTGTGCGCTGTTGACGACAAAGCAATTCTTGACGTCTTACAGAAGGATTTGGGTAGTGCAGGGATGTAGCCTGAGTCTCACCACCATGAGCTTAATGGCGATGCTATAGCAGTCCCTTTTGGGTGTCCATCCGAAACACGTTTATTGAAACTCTGTGTCACCCACTACTTCGTCCACTTTAGTCAGCTCGTGATGAATCAAGCAACACGCCCCGTCCAGCACCTTCCCTATTCAGAATACACAGGAGCTAGCCTTACCGGATCTGGTGCCACGACTCAATGTATCTCCACCCGCAACTTGCAACCTCTCTCTCGACGTGCAAGCCCAACACTCAGCCTCACATAGCCCTTTGCGAGATCCACAATCACACACCCAAAAGCACGAAGAAAACGTCAATTCTCCACGTCTGGATAAAGCTCGCGCAAGCAACCTAGATCCGCATTCTAATCTTAGTTTTCGCATTCCTTTTCGAATCATGTCGTGTCCTTCACCGTTTCATATTCCTTTTGATGGCGTCTTTCATGCCCTGCAACGGCTAGATAACCGCCATCACACACATTTTCCAATAAACTCTCAGCGTCTTTTTTTTTCTCGTACCAACCCTGGTACCCGCTTCCCGTAATCATGCGAATGCCGTCTTCTCCGCATTCGCAACGGGCTTGGACGCCCACGTGCAAAAAGAAACGAACGTTACGGAACGTCGCGCTGGGATCCGGGTTGGCCAGGAACGTGCTGCTGGTCATATGCAGTAGCACGCCTGGCAGACGTTTGCTTTTTTGATGCAAGTTGAGGGGTTGGGTCTTGGGAGTCGGGACAGGAGAGAGAGAATGCACGTGGTTGTTGAGGTCGATCTTCTCGCGACTTAGTCAGTTCTATCGATGCATCCGCCCAAGAACCTGGTTTCTCCGAGAAGCTCCGCTGCTGTACTGCGGGGGGAGGTGGGGGCAAATATCAGGAACTGTAGTCATCGTCGACGCCGTTAATGGGAAAAAGAAAGTATGCTAGAAATCAGACACCAGGTGTTACCCAAGCGCACATTTGCAGGTATCGCTCCAATCTATCCTACAGGACTACTCGACTACTCCACGGGCTTCAAGTCGTGGAACGATCGAGATGGGAAAAACAATGGCCTCATTATGAGTAAACTAGGAGCCTATGGAATCTCAATTTGCATTCCTGTCAGTGAGACCAGCATCTCGAGGGCCAAGGGTCATTTATCCTCTCGCGTCATGCCTCGATCCACCAATACCCACCTTTTACAAGACTCGCTCGAGAACAAATGCCAGCACTTACAACACTCCAAAGCCTCATTTCAATACTAACTCAATCCCTGAGGTTTCGGAAATTGTCCGTTGAACGACCGTTCATCCTGGATGTTTATATTCTTGCGACTGTGCACGTCTGACATGAGACCGGGAAAACTTCCCCTTTTCCCCTCCATATAATCTACACTTTCAATACTCAAACTTAGAATACACACCGCTTCATAAGGTTGGGCAGGAATTCTTCTATGAAGCTTTCCCAACCACTCTCGCATCACTATTCCATGCTCCTTAAATTGCTTCCAAATTTTCCTAGAACGAACATCATCGCCGCAAAATCCCGCTCTCTTCACTCCACCAATCAATTCGTTGCTACCACGAGTGAGAATACCGCTGAGTCTGCTCGAATGAACGCTATCGCCGTTATACCATGCTGGAAAAATGCTGCTGCTTTCTCATCCCCGTCTAGAACCGCCCCGGCCCTGCCATCGTATACTGTAATGGTACACAGATCACTAGATACCTACGACGTCACACAAATGGTGGTCGTCAAGAGACGGGACGGAGCAACAACGTCGAACTTCACGGAGTTGAACGCCGGAGACAGCTCAATCAGCCCGGTGCCGTATGGAGACTCTGTAACCTATCATCAATAAGACGGGTTCCGAAGGAGAACAGGAAGAAATACGGGGGATTACAGGAGGACCACCAAAATAGGGAGGAATACCTGCGGCGAACTTGGACCATGTGGTGGCCGAAGACTACACGCCCTAGTTCGGCACAGCGTGTCCAGCAGGAAGTATTACGGTTACGGTTAAGGTAATTTGTTAAGCTTACGTCTTAGAATTATATGCGTTACGTACAGTTAATTGGACGCGAAGCAGACTTACAGTAGCACGAACGTTATTATTAAAACTTAGCTATGTCACGTATAGTTATTAAACGTTACGCTATATAGTTCCTTGTTTTTACTCATTTATAAGGCAATTACTAAGGAATCTAGCTTAGCTATAGAACATTTACTACTAAGAGCTCTACTAAGAGCTTCACTATAAGACGTCTATACTTTTAAGCCTTACATATAGTATAGTACGGTTTAAGATGCCTGTACTTACTTATAGTTTACATAACCATCTTACAGTACCGTACCAACTGCAGTACGTCCTGTTAGACACACTGGTTCGGCAATGGTGAACTGCAGCACGCGGAAGTCACAGAAAATGAGTCGCTATTCCATTATGACCAAACAATTACCATCCGCGGTACGTACGAATCCTGTAGTGTTGGGCGATAGTACCACGGCTTTCGGAATGTGTGCGTCAGACACCCTGGCCTCTGTAATCGAGTCTCAAGTAGTATGAGTTGGATATCGGTGGGAGAAACAAACGGATATCGGGGTGGCGAGAGGCCTTGTTTTCCTCCTGGCTGGGTACGCATCCTCATATTGCAGGCAAGTGATTGGTGGCCTCATATAAAAACCTAAGTGTTGTCTATGTCACAGACGTCCACGGGCATTGAGAATAGTGGTTAACTCGTAAATCCTCAAGCTCGCGTTTTCTTAGCTTCCACAGACAGAGAGATGGGTATGCTGGTGTTCATAATACAAGTTACTGCCGCTTATGTTGTGCCATGCTATGTTTATGCAGTGCAGTTGCGTGCACGGAGCCGTACGTAGAATCTCTTTAATATAGATTTATATTTCGGGACAGCGAGGGAGAGATCTTTCCCGACAGGAATCACTCGCAGCAGCGAACAGTGAACAAATCATGTGTGAAGGAAATAAAACGCTGGTAGTAGGTTTAGATTCTGTAGCTTTGCGCGTTCACTTCTCAGGGCTGGTTACCGTTCTAAACTGGCTTCTAAGAAGTTTGACAGCAATGTGTAAGTATAGTATGTAAATACTTCTCAGGTCCTTGAACAAGGAAATACATCTACAGTAACAATATATCCATGCCCGTATACAGTAGATCTATAATCCCAAAAATACGGCTGAAATATAAGGGCATTTTTATCGCAATACACTGCAAGGATATCAAGCAAACATGTCGTATAGCCCATCAACGGGACCACAGGAGGAAAATGTCAGGCAAGATATAATTACCAAAAGCCCAAAGATACCCAAGACAAAACTAGAAGCACCCAAGTAAGTTTGTTGGGCCATTATAAATGAGAGAACCCAGATACTTTACTCGCGATCCGAGCCTCTCGTTGACCTTAGTAATGTCGAGAAACTTGGTGTTTGCCATACCAATACCCAAAGGGAGCACTCCTGGATTGATTTGCGCCATAGGCCTTCAGGGGAGGTGGAGAGGGTTGGAGATAGAATATGAAGTGCGATCAAATGATAGAGGTTTGCGATTCTCTCGTCGGGGATAAACACATTCTACTCAAACACTTACTGAAGACATCTCCCCCACGTAACTCCACCACAGATAACGCTTTTCACTGCATGTGCTCAAATGGTAGAGACAAAGTGTTTAGTTAAATATTTGCGGTGACGGAGTGCAACTTAACACAGAGGCCAAAGGATTAAATGCATGCCTCTCTCCGTCATCAACATGTCGAAGAAGAAGCGACACAACTCACTTTTGTTCTTCTGCAGAACAGACAGGTACATAGACAAATCAAACAACTCCGATGACTCTGAGGCGTATTTCATTATGGACGCTGGCTGGAAAATTGACCTACCATCAGTCTGTAAAAATTGTATTGCCGCGCTGGCTATATGCGATACAATCCCACCCTTGGCAATGGCAGCGTTTAGTATCGAGAATCCCATATATGATGCTTCAATGGAAGAGATATATCAACATAGACTACAGGTGTTAAACCCCTTTACGTGGATTCCTCATTCCGATCGCCGCTGGTCCGAACTGACTTCCGAGAAACTCGCCGTATCCACATAAGGAGAAAATACAGATCGGTCAAGGAATTGGATCAGGAATATTTCATGTAATTAGTCGCATACTACCACCATCCAATGGGATATGCAGAATCTTTGTCTGTCTACCATAGGCCGCCGGAGTGACACCATCCTATCTAGTATGGAGGCAAAATAAACATGCATTGTATAGTCTCAGACATACATGTAGCTAATATCATCCTACCAAGTATGGATGCAAAGCGAACGTGCGTTGTATGGCGGTAGTCTCGGACCCGCATACAGCTAGATAGCCTAGTGCCCGCACTATCAAGATGGGAGTAACTGGTGTTATCCAATGAGTCCTCATACTTTGGTGATTGACGTGAAAGGCACGAAATAAGACCATGTATTCTTATAGATTGAGTGCCTGTATCCTCCTTATTCTACAAATTCGTCCGATACTTGGAGGCGGACCTCATGCTCCCCAAGAGCAACGAGCGCCGAACTGTTAGTTGGCGACACTTGTGGAGCGGAGTACCTGGTTGGGATCAGCAAGTGCTTCAAAGAGTACCGTGCTCATATCTCGTTCCCTGCTTCGAATACAACATTTAGAGTAAATTTCCCTCTCACCGCCGTCATGAGGAGAGGAGAGTGAAGTCCTCTGAACCGAGGCAGCATCACGCCGTTACATCGAGGTGCGGTCGTCTGTACAAAAGCAGTCCAAACCCATGATCAAGACACGATAGGACCACGATACATGCCTTGGTGTTGGTCTGAACTTGCTCAAGCGTGTTCGCTGGTGTCGGCGTACACGTGGGGGTACTTAAAGTTTTGTGCTCTGCTGCACCTGTTCTAGGACATCCCTGTCGGAGGACAATATGTCAATGCATCCGCAGTGAAAATGCGAAAGGCGACAGATAGGCAACTGTCCAGGGAGCTCCCTTTCTCAGTGAGTCTGTGAGTTGGCATTCGGATATTCTGTTCGCCCGCGGACCTACGTTGAAACTTAGCGTCCCAAGGGACCGAGGCTCTGGTGGATCATGTGGGTAAGGGTACATGCGACTTTGAGGATCTTCGTCGAAGCGACTGGATCTGCTGCAGCAGTTCATTTACTGTGCATCCCGTTAAGCATCGCTAGAAGATCAGCAGAAGCTTCACACGTCCGGGCGGTGTATTGGCAACGGCGGCGACGAGCTGGATACAAAGGCAGCTAGGAAAAACCTTCCATGCTCCGGAGCACCCCCCAGAGGATTGTTGTTGGCTGTCCGCTCATCTCCGCCACTGCTTGTAAATTTCCAGTGCGGTCGCCCATGTGCTCTATGCTCCACTGTTCAAATTCAGCTGACGTCCAGACAGGCCTCATGCAATATCACCTCCATTATGCATACGCGGCGGCGAATCTCGATCAGAACAAACAATAATTCTCCGACGCACAGCCATCACTCATCTCCCGACAGCTTCGACACATTGCATAATGGAGGCGATCTGTCACAGAGGTCCCCTTCTCCGGAGATTTTTTTGGCAGGCGGCGGGAATCTGTCTGCAAGGAAAATTCGATCCGTCGATTTTCAGGCTTGGTGCTTCGGTCGTGGGATGTAGCCGAACGTTGCATGAATTTTGGAATCAGATGTGGAAAGTGGTGGGGGACTCGCTGCAAGACCGAAGGGAATATGACTCGCGAGGAACTCCGGTGGATTATTTTGACGTTCAGAACGTTGCGGATGGTTGACGTGGCAGTAAAGGTTAAAGTTCCAGGTGAAACATCATATGTAGAGATTGAAAGGTTGTTATTAGTGGAATCTGGAAGGTTTGAGTGATCGGTGAGGCAGTAAGGCTACTCTGGATTTTTGTAGAAACAGTGAGTCTAGAACCACTGACTTACAGAAGTGTGCTCGAAGTAGTTTTTGAGGCCGTTGACTCTTATCCTTAAATCATAGGGAGAGGCAGGTGGCGTTCTTGCCTGGCTGACAAAAGAAGTTGGTGCGGTACGCTGTGCTTACCGTCGAAGGAGACTCGCAGGTTGGTGTTGCTATGGTTAGAGATTTGGGAACTGGTCTGCCAGCCTTTGAGGGCAGCCTTGGCCAGTTGACCGATCTTGTCATGACTGCTGGATTATCTAGCAGATGTACCTCTGCAGTAACGGTTCGAATGATGCTTTACACCCTGCAGTTGGAAGGGGGCTCAAAGAACCGTGATTCTGATCCGAGAGCGATACCGATGATGTATTCTGCGTACTGTTCGCTGCAGCACTGTGGTTGTAGCAGCGATGGGTTTGTCTGCTTCGATGGACGTTGACAAGACGTTAGAGTACAGGCGTTGTCGGAAGCGGATCCTTTCGGGCGATCCCTCTATCCGCGACACATGTCGCGTGGCCACGCCACAAAGTTGGGGATCCCACGTTGTCCTCTGCCTATCTTTGGTCGCGGCAGGTTACGCAACTTGTCGATCAACGGTCTATTGTAATATACACACTTTCTACATTTGGTGACCCTCCGAAACTTAGGCTGCCGTGAGTCGTTTGCCGTAAGATTATGGTGTGTCGCGGGCGGGGAAGTGGAGGTCGCGGGATGTCTGCGGCGCAAATGTCAAAAGCGTCTTCAAGAACTTCGAATACGAAGTTGTATGTCGCCACATGACTCGGCTCTCTTGCAAGCAATGTATAGGCTAAATCCCAGGTCTACTCGCCGACAGTTCTGAGGCAGCCAGTGTTGGTGAAATCTGCAGTATGATTTAGGTTTCGGACAAGACCCATCCCGCATGGCGATGAAGTCGCACAGCATTCCCCCGCACTTAGCGTTGACGCAAGTGGAGGACGAGTTGCAGAGTGATCATGGCTCGATGTTTTGCACCGTCTAAATGCTCGTCGGGGCGGATAAAGCGGTAGTGGGGCGCTAAAAACCTCTAAATCAAGTTCCGGGAGGGTGTTGAACACCCCAAACCGGAGAGTGGACGTCGTAATTAAATCAGGAATAGTTGAAGCCAGTGATAACTTGCAACATAAACCTTGGAGTACTTCTCGGCGGGCCGGGAGGATACCTGGCTTTAGTTGTCCAATGGTCGGAGTCTGTTCAAGCCTCACAATCTGAGGGCAGGTAAATGAGGCCAGACCAGATTTGCAGCCCCACTGGCTTAGGATGAAGACACAAGGCTACTTGCATGCTAACGTTATTTCGTCCACATGAGACCCAGGTTGATGTCGGGAAGTGGTCATGTTGCGGACACGGAGGGCGGTCGCCCGAGAAGGAAATCATCAATGCACTTCGATGCTTGGGACTGGGACATCTCTGGCGCAAAACGACGGGGTTGAAGGTCGTATCTCGATGCGATAACAGTCCGTATCCCCGCACCTGTCGGGAGTGTGGTTGATCATCTGTGCATTGCGAAAATTTGATGATGATTCCTCTGAAACCTACGTGATCTTGCGCTCTTCGCCGATGAACAAAAGTCGAGGCACCAATTTCGAATGAAGCAAGTCCTTCCCGTATCATGGAATAGGCCGACGGCCAGCTACTCATTATTGAAGAAGTGGAAATGTCGAAAGAGGACTAGACCGAGCATCTGAAGATGACGCCCCATGTGTATACTCCTCTATGTAATGAGACCGAGGGCAGCGATCGTCAACTTCTGTTGCTCCAGCTGTTTCGTGGGGTTGCCGATAACTGCGAGCAAGCGGGGATGCGAAAAGAGCGGTCAAGGTTGCTGTAAGGATGCTTGATAGAAGGACGTGAAGGAGACAAATGACAGTGGAGTATTGGGGTTGAAGTGTGATGAGTGGAAGTATCCTGGTGGCGATCTTCGAGACTGACAGCCGTGCCCAACTGGGAAGTGGTTGTTTTAGCAGCTGTCTTAGCGCGGAAATGCCAATCTCAACCACCACACCGCTTTCTCCAAACAGCTCGAGCGTACGTAGGAGAGACAGTTGTTCAGCCATCTTCCTGGCTGGTGGTGTGTGGGTCTGCACGTGCTTGGTGTATGTATACGAGCATCGCAGCCAAAGAGTTCGTCTTCGCATTCAGAGTTTGCACGGCTGCCCTGATGAACATGCAGCTAGGCGAGCTTGGGAACTGCAGCATGGATGCCTCCTTGTTGTTGCATCCAACTCTTGCGGTTGAGGCGTATGGTTCATGTTGACTGCCGACGTGTTCGCTCAGGTCCAAGCACGAAGCGGTTGGATTCACCAATGAATAGACTTGAAGAAGTCCGGATTCGCATGAGACGCACTCATAATTCTGAGAGACTGGTAGGGGTTTTGCCTTGGTTTGGACTATGGATACTACCTACGCGAAATCTTGCTGCGAGGACACCTCCAATGCAAGTTATCCTGCCCGTTTGGTCATACGTACTGCAACGTGTAACTCGGTCCGACCTCAGTTTCGTGATAGTTGACACAGACCACGTGTTGTTGAAGCACGACCGAGGTCGCTAGATTTTCCTTTGCGATTTTCCTCCGGGGTTGTTCTGCGTGCCTGATGGACGGATGTAGTTAGAGATTTGGGGGCTCATGCAGGTGCTTCCGATATGGCTGTGCGATTACGAAACGATGCAGCAAAGTCTTACCAGCCCACGAGATAGTAGAAGCGGATCAGAATCGTACGATTATCGATAATACTATTTCCCAGTGAGATCCAGCGAAGCCACGGGCGGAGGAAGCGTCTGTCACCAGTGTCATGACTTTTGACAGGAGATGGTGAAAAGGGGCTCTCGACTCTTGTGCTCATTGAGATGGCTGGCGATTCAGCCACCACGCGTCAAGGGAGATCGTCATGTGGAAGGCAGCCCAACGCCTCAAAATTTCGTTCACATGTTTCAGCTTTTGCGGGCGGGCAGCCTGAGCGCGCTGGACGAGGCATCTCGTCGCGGCATGACTTACGGGAGGCGCATCCGGCGCTGGAGGAAACCGTCCAAGGCACTCAGGATGCTCATCACAGATGACAGCTGCAGCCTCGTCACCTGTGTCCCGAGGGACTGCCGTCGAACTTGGCGTGCTGGGGAGACGAGAGCATGTAATTGGAAGTACTCGCCTCGCGGGTTAGCTCAGGATTGCTGTTGCTGAAACACAGGCGATACTTTTGTTGGAGTAGTATGGGCACTGGAGGGGCCCGCGCGACTCGTTCCGTCCCCAAGCAGCAAGGCGAGGCGTGCATTACATATAAACAAGACCGATGATAGCATTGCGCTGAGAATGTTGCCGTTGCAGGTGGTTATTTTTAATCCAGGTCTCAGGAGGAGAAAGTGGAGGGGCCGGCAAGGTGACGAAACGGCGATATCACAACGGCTGGAAGTGCAGCAGGGCAACACGCTGAAGGACGCAAGCTCGAGGCGCACACACGATGGCTGTCCAGAACGGGCCCGTGGCGGGTTAGCGTGCTGTAGTCGAGCAGTCGAGTGCCTCCTTTTGGGATCGTGGGCGGAGGAGCGCAGTGTCGAGGGTAGCAGCCGGGCGCCTTCCCGGACTAAGAAACGGCGAGACATTGGAGATTCTAATGGAGCCTGAGGTGGGCCGGCGTGGTTCGAAGCAGGAGTTTGTTTGTCATGGAAGCTTCTGCAAAGGTGTTCGCACCGCACCGGGCTCGGGCAATTTCCCGCAGAGCCACTGACCAGACACCGGGATGCCCAGCGCACCGTGGGCGCAGGGGCGCGGTCGGGGTTTAGGAGGACGAGGAACAAGCAAGCTGCAACAGCAGACGCGTGCAGAAGCAATGGGAGGAACGTGGGCGCGTCGCACGGCGGTGTGGCATGTCGACACAGCAATTGTCTGGCCGCCTGGAGAACTATAGCAGACGGGCGATATGGCGGACTGGGCTCCGGAGCAGGCAGCAAGCGGCGCGACGCGACGTCGACGACGGCCAGTGCCAGTGCCAGTGCCAGTGCCAGTGCCAGTACCAGTGCCAGTGACCAACTCGCACGCTGCTCCGGCCTCATCACCGGCCGCTTGAGACTCTGAAGAGACGAGAGGCGAGTCTGGCGGATTATCGGGAGCGGCCACACGGCCACACGCTCGCGAGCTCGCTAAGCCGGGTGCCTGCGCGCGGGTGCGGTCGTCTTCGGCGCGTCCCCTTGCCCACCAGTGCCCATCAGCTGTGTTACCCCTGATTAGCGGCAGTCGAGCGCAGAGGGACTGCTCTCCTACCTGGCCGGCCATCATCACAATTTCTCTCCTCCCGCGCATTTTTATTATCCCCTTCACTGCTTGCTTCCCCCCCCTCATCACCGCCAGTTCGCCGCAGCTGCGCACCCACCGCCCGCGCACGCCCGCTGCCAGCACTCAGCGCGCGCTGCCGTCCATCACCACATTGGCCATACCGGGGCCCTAGGCTAAACACTCCGGCAACCGCCCACGCCCACGTCGCCTGGCCCACGGCTCTCTTTTTCGCATGCCCGCCGGCGCACACGTCCAGCAGACAACACTCTACCCGCAACACGCACCGCCGCAAGCATCAACACCAACGGCAGCACAACCACCCGCCTGCCCGCCCGCAGCGCTGCAATAACACCCGCGAGTGCTTGCGCACGCCCCCTCGCACCCAGACTTCGGCGCAGCCGCCCTGCCGGCCACAACAATGGCCTCCCCCCCAGGGTCGCCCGCCGGGGGAATCCAGAGGCCCATGAGCGCCATGATCCGTCCCAACCGCTCGTCGAGTCGCATGAGCATGAGCAGCAAACACGGCGGCGGCAGTCGCGCCTCGGACGAGGACTCCAAGACGGCAGTCAAAGTTGGTACGTTTGCTGCGCGCCTTATGCCGCAGTTCCCCGCCATGCCCGCTCTGCTAACCCACATCCTAATGCAGCTGTCCGCGTCCGACCTCCACTCCAGCCCTCAGATCCAGGCTACGATCTCGTCCCGCAGCGCTTTCGCGGCGCAACCTGTCACGTTACGTCGCCGTCGAGTCTGGCCATCGACACCGCAAATGGCCGCAAGATCTTCGTCTTCGACCGCGTCTTTGGGGAGGATATTGAGCAGGAAGGCGTGTTTGACTATGTCCAGGAGAGCGTCAATTCGTTCGTGCAGGGTTACAATGTGTCCATCCTCGCGTACGGCCAGTCCGGCGCCGGAAAGTCGTATACCATGGGTACCACCGGCCCGCGGGAGCAGGGAGACTTGAAGATTATGGGTACGTCTAGTCCCCTCACCCGCCACGACCAGTTGAAGAAAGAACGAACATGCTGACCCCGGCCTCTAGGTATAATTCCTCGCGCAGCCGCGGTGCTGTTCGACAAGCTCGATGGCACGAGCAGTCGATCTCTTGGCTCGGGCATACGCGCGCCGTCACGCATCTCCGGCATAGGCATGCAGAGCTTCGCTAGGTCAACCGCGAACAAGAACTGGCAGCTCAGGGCCACATACGTCGAAGTAAGCAAATACGGCTGCGTGCATAATATTGTGGCTGACAATCACAGATTTACAACGAGCAGCTTCGCGATCTGCTCCTACCCGATACCACCCCCCTACACGAGCGGCCCGCCGTAGCCATTCGTGAAGATACCAAGGGACGAATCCTCCTCACCGGCCTCACCCAGGTCCAGATCAACTCGATCGAAGATCTGCTAAATGCCCTCAACTTTGGATCTGCCATCCGTCAGACCGACGCCACGGCCGTGAACGCGAAATCGTCTCGTTCACACGCCGTGTTCAGCTTAAACCTTGTCCAGAAGAAGAGCTCGACGGCGCCCCTTACGACCCGGGAGAAGCGCATGTCTGTACCTATCGAAGCCATGTCTGGAAGCAGCGAGAGCTGGATCACCGTGGACAGCAAGCTGCATTTTGTGGATCTGGCGGGTAGTGAGAGGCTGAAGAATACCCAAGCACAGGGCGAGAGGGCAAAAGAGGGAATTTCCATCAACGCCGGCCTTGCGAGCTTAGGAAAAGTCATCTCACAGCTCTCCTCCAGGTCACATGGCTCCCACGTTTCTTACCGGGATTCGAAGCTTACCCGCCTCCTCCAGGATTCCCTCGGTGGAAATGCCATCACATACATGATCGCGTGTGTTAACCCAGCGGAGTTCCACTTGAGCGAAACGCTAAACACCGTGCAATATGCACAACGGGCCCGCGCTATCCAAATCAAACCCCAGATCCAGCAGGTTACCGACGATAGCGACAAACAGGCCGTGATTGAAAGGCTGCGGGCCGAAGTTTCCTTCTTGCGGGACCAGATTCGCCTGTCTGAGAGGACCGATCGGAAGAAGTCTTCCCCCCAGGAACGCGTCGAGCGGCAAGAAGAACGCGAGATCGAGCTCCAGAATCAGCTGCTGGATGTCCAAGAGAATTACAATGCTCTTAGCACACGGCACGCGAAGCTCATTTCTGAGATTACCAAGGCCCGCGACAATGACTCCGCCGACACGCCCATGCTCAAGGATGCCATCGGTGACACAGCGCTGGAGCGACTCAAGCGCTCAAACTCATTTGCCGAAGCCGTTGAGTCAGTCGTATTGGAATACGAAAAGACCATCCAGAGTCTGGAATCGTCACTGTCCAACACCCGCTCCTCCCTCTCAAATAACGAGAGCGAGCTGCTCGAGAAGGAAACGAGAATTGCCATTTTGGAAAGCCAAACGCAACAGCTCCAGGCCCGCATCCAGAAAGCCATGGACCGCGAGGCTAGCAATGAAGATTACGTCAAGTCCCTCGAGGCCCAGGTGGACAGCTCGGCTTCCGGCATCGAAAGGAACGATACGACAATATCGGATCTGCGCGACAAGTTGCAGAAAGCCCGGGAAAACGAGTCTAGCTGCGAGGACTATATTTCCACTCTTGAAGAACGCCTTGCAGAGAACGAACAAGAGGTGGACCTGATGCAACGGGAAATTGAACGCCTGAAACACGTAGTGGAACGGCAACGCAGTATTGGAAAGCTTGACAATCTTCTCTATGAGCTCGACAACATCCGACAGACTGAAGGCAAACCGGAAGAGTTTGTTAACGGACATTCCAAGACAAACAGCGACCCATTCCTCGAAAAAAGGTCTTCTGGAGGCAGCAACCGCCAATTCAGCTCTAACGTGGACGCCATTGCTGAGGAGGATGATGCTGAGCGACCCACCACTGCTGGAGCTGCCGAGTCCAGCAAAGCAGAGGAAAAGGAGCGTGGCGAGAATGGGAGAAAATCCCCCGCCCCGGCTGTACAAACGGCAGACCTGGCACCCGAGGAGGCCGTCGAAATGCCCCAAAGTCCCGCTCAATCCAAGTACGTGGCCGACAAACTCGACTCTGTCACTCAAGAGCTTTTCGATCTTCGCGTGGAGCATGAGTCAACTGTCCAAGACTACGACAGACTTGAGAGCAAGTATCAAGAGGCACTGCGAACCTTGGCAGCACTTCAGGATGCTGTCGACGAAGCTCGCCATCGAAGACCATCTTTGACGGCGTCTTCTCGACCAACGTCTTTTTTAGCAGACGCGGGGGTGAATGGATTCAAAGAGGATGGGCAACCATCATCCTCGCGCACATTGTCATCGGAATTGTCTTTAGCGGAATCTACAGCTACATCGAATCTCGAGGAGGCTTACGCGACTACCGAAACGTCTGATGCTGAGACCGCTCAATTGAGGCCTGACGTATACGAGGAACTTCCACAGAGCGATGCAGCTGCGGCTCATGACTTTGAGACGTTGAAGAAGCTCCACACCGAAAACGCACGGCGCATGGCCGAGCTGAGCCAGCACTATGCGGAGTTGAAGGAAGAACACCAAGACACCTTGGACTACGTGGAGGAGCTGAAGTCAGAGGTCCAAAAGGCGCAGATCATGGCCCGTCCCAACTCACCCACTGCCCAGATTATTCGTCGGAAGTCCAGCCAGAACGTGATGACCAATGACCGGTCAAACCGCGCTTTTGCTTCGCTCCGCAACCTGGCTCTTGATTACTTCGAGGAACAACCGGACACCATCCAGAACTTTGAGCTCAACCTGAACGCTATCATGACCGAGCTAGCCACGCGCTCTGAGCGAGTGGCGGCTCTTGAGAACGAACTTGCTGCTGTGCGCAAGGAGATGGAGGGCAAGATGACTTTGATCACTGGTCTGACAAGGGAGAGGTCAAGCTTGAAGGCCTCGTCACCCATGGACATCTCGATTGTCGTATCCATGCAAGACCAACTTAAGCAGAGCGAGGAGCAGATGGAGCAGCTACGTCATGAGCATGCGGAGCGTGAGCGCGAGCTTCAAGAGCAGATTGCAAGCCTGAAGGCCAACCTTCACGCAACCCCACAGGCGCTCTCGGAGTCGCTCTCGCCCGCCCAGGCTGTACCACCAGTGTCGAGGTCGACGGAGGGGCTCGCCGGACAATCCGACGAGGCACACCAAAAGCACATTGCGGAACTTCAGCAGGAAGTGGCCCAATGGCAGTCCAAGCATGTGGCAGCTATTGAGTCTACGAAGGCTTCAGAGAAGCAGCACCTTGACCGAGTGCAGGAGCTTGAGTCTGCCATGAAGAAACTCGAAGCTGATCATACTTCTCACCTCACCGAGCTGGAGCAGTCCAGGGGCGCCAATGTCGATGCTGAGCTTATACAATTGAGGGAGCAGCATGTGGAGGTTATCGCCACTCTGCAAGCCCAAGTTGATGAGCACAAGGCTACCGCACTCAACAATGCCACCCGCCTCGCTGAACTCGAGGAGTCGCACGCTCGCATTCTCGCACAGGTTGAAGAAGATACCGAAGCGATGCAACTAACAAACAAGGAATTGGAGACCCATCGCTCGCTTGTATCGAACCTGGAGAAGCAGATCGAAGAGCACAAAGGAGCCATTGAATTCCACCAGCAAGGCATGGATGCGATGAAGCAATCGCACACCGCTCAGCTTGAAGAGCTTACCGCCGAGCTCGAGGCCCATCATCAGTCAAGCCAGACCCTGAAGGCAGACCTCAGCAAAGCCAAGGGCGACATGGAAGGCCTGCTCACCGGCATCTCTGCTGCTATAGAGGAAGAGGCAGATGTGACCAAGGTTCAATCTCGAATCAAGTCTCTGGTTGAAGAGAGGAAGTCTCTCCTCACTCGGATGGACCAGGCGACCAAGGACGTGGAATCTGCCCGTGCCGAGCTTGCGGAAGCCACGGACACTGTCGAGGCTCTGCGAGGTACCGTTACGGAGCTCGAAGCGATCAATGGGGAAACCCTCAAGGAGCTAGAGAAGGTCAGCGAGAAGGAGCGCAAGAGCTCACGCATTGTCCAGGAACTTGAAGATCAGCTGAATCAAAACTGGGACCAGCACGAGGCAGCAAACAACCGCTTGTCAACACTGCAAGCAGAGAAGAGCCGCGAGCTTCAGGACGCTATCCGTCGCAAGGAAGATATGGAACGGGAGCTCGAAGAGTCCCGTGCCAAGATGGCTTTGCTAGAGGTAAGACCATTTTCACGAATTTTGAAGCCTGCAAGCGTGACTAACGATTGCGCAGTCTCAACTCGTAGACGCGAAGCGCCATTCGCATCGTGGCTCGGTGGATCCTCGGGAAGATCTACATCGGTCCAACTCAAATAATTCCAACCTACGGAAGAGCAGTTCCCATACTTCCCTCCCATCTCCTCCTCCAGCTATCCCTCTTCCTCCATTACCTGGAAGCCCTCCACCAACCACGGGCAACGCACCGTCTCCGCCTACCTCTCGCCACCAGAGTAAAGATATTGCTCAAGCGCAGCTTGTCGAAGACCAAGAGGCTCGCATTCGAACCATTGAGAAGCATTTGTTTGCTGAGAAGCAGCTTACTGCTACCCTGGAAGATGCATTGACCGATCTAGAATCTTCAAGCCAGAAGATGAGGGCCGATGTCGAAATGTACAAAAAGAAATGCGCTGGCCTCGAGGAAGAGCTAGGTGTAATGCGGAAAGAGCGCAGCATGGCGCGACACTCCCTCCAGGCGGTTGAGGAGGAGCGGAACGCCCGCTTGCGAGTCGAGGCTGAGCGTGCTCACCTCGAAGCTCGCATGGCCGCACTCAACAACAGCAACAAAAAGAAGAAGAACAAGAGCACCTTGAACTGCTTCTAATCCTCTTTAGTATCTAACCATTCCCTGTGCTGCACCTTATACCCCCTGTACATCACCACCTCACTGCTTTTACCGGCGCTCATGGAAGGACGTTACATACCCCGATTCAGTTCTTGCGTTTTTGCTCGATGCCACTTTGTGTCTCACTTTTTCATTCGAGATGTCGTCATGTAAACAACGATTTGCAATGCCCGGCCGGACATATAGGTGGCAGTGGACGTATATGAGGACACGCCGGGGTCTTTGGCACTCCGAACACTTTTTTTCTTCAACTGGTCCATATTTGCTCAATGACGAACCCCTTCTCTTACATTTTACATATCTTTAACTTCTTGGGGGCTACTTAATGGATCATCCACTTCTTTCTGCTTTCTACTGGAGGAAAAATTGAATTACCCCAAAATATGAGTGTGTAGATTGCGAACATCTCTTCAATCGGGTCCGGATGGAGTCGGGAATTGCACAGGACCAGTCGGGAAGCATGTATCAAGCTGAGGGTGGACACGGGTGACGACGAACTTGGTTTGCCAGAGGACTTGGGCCTCTTTTCGATTTCTTCTCTTGTGGTTACTCAGTTTTGGAGGAAGCGTGGTGACGAACAGGACTGCATCAGTGACGTCCTGGCATCTCTCTAGATAGATCGTAGCGGAGCTATATTTGCATACCCCCTTGTTCCTCGGTCATATAATGGTCTAATTGCTCCCTGTAATGGGGTTGTGTTCGGCAGCATTCCTTTCACCTATCCTCGCTCTAAGTTCCCTACGAGGACTCTGCGGCCACAAGCTCACTCATCCGCCTCCCAACCACGACTTATCACGACTCACTCTCGACTTCACTCACAAGGTTGCTCCCAGCCTATCTCCGCAACTCTCGCTCTCACCAATAGATACGCGACGACCGCGACGTAGAATTAGTCTCAAATAGGCCTAGCTTCCCGGTCATGCCAATCAGCCTCGGCCCGCCTTGCACTTCAACATCAACAACCAACTAGTTACTGTGTATCGCCCCGCGTTCCCCAACACCACAATTCCCCGCGACAATGTCGCCCACGCTCGTCTCCCTTCCCCCGGAGATCCTCTTCAACGTCCTTTCCTACAGCTCCCCCTTCAACCCAACACTCCTCCCGCTGCACCCTCTCTACACACTCGCGGCCAGCAACTCCTACCTGCGTTCCGTAGTAGAGGAATTCGCGCGGGGGCTCCTCAAACAGCATGCAAGCATCAACATGCAGATCGTGCGAAGGGGCACCGGGGTCACGCGGGGTGGTACTCAGAGGACGGTGTGCAGGCATCGCTGGATGAAGTGGTTGAAGAGCACGTGTTGGCATTGTCGGAGGAAGAGTGAGAGGGCGGCGATTCTGGATGCTACGATGACGTGCTGTAAGGCTTGTGATCGGAGGGTTTATCCTAAGATGGTATGTTCGTCGCGTTGTTCTGCTCGTCTGCCTTCGGAACGGATGGAGGAAGAGCTCCTCGATGCTATGAGTGAGTGTTGCGGGAGTCGATGTTAATGCACGCACTCAGACAATGACCGACGCAACCACCACCCACGGCCTCTCAAAGCTCGATCTGTTCACCCCGAATATCCTGCACCCGTCCCTCCCACCCCTCACCATCGGATCCTACATGTGCATGGGTAGCGACGCGCTCATGCTGTCCTTGCCCGATGTCCTCGCGCGCAAATCATACGTTCATGGCCTCCTCGGCCCCGAGAAAGCCGCCGGTGTGGCATATCTGAGGCGGAGAGCCGCGGCGCACGAGAGGATGATGATGCATGTTGGCTACTCACTGGTGTTGGGCAAGTGGAGCAAGAATCCGGATGATTGGTACAAGTGGCGCGACGATGGTAGGTGTAGGAGTCTGCAGACGAAGGAGGGGAGGGAGCAGTATGTGAAAGAGGCGTTGGAGAGAGAGTGGGCGGTTATGGGAATGGATATTGGTGGGGAGAGGAAGATGGAGCGGTGCGACGAGGGGAAGACGGAGGAGAGTGCTGTTGTGGTTGACTGAGTGATGAAAAGCATGGTCTGGTATGGTAATGTCTAAGAGAGGTGGAAGACGGAAGAGAGTGCTATTCTGGTTGACTGAGCGATGAGAAGCATGGTCTGGTGGAGCAATGGCTGGGAGAGGATATGTAGGGGGTTGAGTGGACAACAACTCCGGCCACGGCAGGGAGTCGTAGCTCTCAGCTTGAAAAGGGACTGCGCAAGGACACCGCATAGCGAAGGCTTCGTCGGACTCACCAAATCACTGAAGAGCAGCCCTCGACACTGGGGCAATAATGGGAAAAAAGCATGGCTATAATGCGAATGATAATTTGACAAAAACCAAACCCCGTTTCAAATGCGGTAAAATGCGTGAATCTATTTTTCTCTAGAAGCCCACACCAAAGACCTCACCGAAGTCTAACAAGCATACTCTCCACATTCTCCAAATATCCCCTCACCGCCTCCGCGCACCTCGCAGCCATCGCGCCATCAATGACGCGATGATCCGCACTCCAACTAAACACACATTCCTCCTTCTTCACAATCTCCCCGCGCTCCCCAAACGCCGGCACCGTCCTCGCCCTCCCCACCCCCAGAATAGCAACTTGCGGAGTCACAATGACCGGCGCCACGGCCGTCCCCCCAATACTGCCAATATTGCTCAGCGTAAACGTCGCGCCGCTCAGGTCCGCCGAACTCAGTTTCCCGGACCGGCCGAGCGCGCTCAGACGTCCGATTTCAGCGGCGAGTGATTCGATGGAGTGGGCTTGCACGTTCTTTATTACGGGGACGAGAAGGCCGGCCGGGGAGTCAATGGCGATGCCGATGTTGTGCTGGCCTTTGACAAGGAGTTGCGGTTTCGAGGGATTGGTCGTCGTGTCGAGGTGTGCGTTTAAGAGAGGGTATTGGTGGAGGGCTAGAGAGGCGGCTTTGACAATGAACGGGAGCGCGGAGAGACGGTGCGATTTCTCCCTATATGTGTTGTATTTCATGCGGAGGGAGGAGAGGGCGGTGAAGTCGACGGCGTCGGTGTACAAGAAGTGGGGGATGGAGAGGGAGCGCGTCATTTGCTTGAACATGCCGGATTGGACGGGTGTTAGGGGGCGGATGTGGTCGTCGACTTGCTGTATGGGTGCTGGAGCTAAGGTTGGGGTTGTGGAGGTCGCGGACGGGGTCTGTGATTCCTTGGATGATTTGACGAACTTTTGAACGTCTTCTTTGGTGACGCGGCCCTCTTTTCCTGTGCCTTCTATGTCCTCAATCTTCAGTCCGAATTCTTTGACCATATGTCGAACCGCGGGCACAGCCAGAGATGCGTGTTTTCCAAGCTGGCGTTGCGGTTTGGCGGGGAGGGTTTGTGTTGGTTGCGGTGGAGGCGCGTGTCCCGTTACAGCGGCAGTATCATTTCGCCCCACGTCTAGATCCTGTTCCACTTCCTGCTCTTGCTTTGCTGGGCTGCTGTCGGCCTCCTTCCCGGACCCACCATTAAGCAAGGCTTCGTCGTCTGGAGAAATGTCGCTTTGAATGTCGATATCCACCAACGGCTTGGGAAGTCAGTCTCTCGTATGTGACTTGAGATTGGAGAAGCCGTACCTTGCCAACTTTAGCCATGTCGTCGGGCTCATAGTAGAGCTTCTTTATGACACCGTCAAACCGCGAGGTAATCTGCCCTGCTTAGCATTATGATCCCATGCGCTGCATATTCCAAAGCATACCTCCACAGACGCCTTATCCGACTGAACTTCGCATATCGGGTCGAACTGCTCGACGCGAGCTCCGGGCTTGACGAACCATTGGATGACTTGACATTCCGTAATACCTGGGACCCATTAGCTTTGCTTCACACGCCGTCAATTAGCACACGTACCTTCCCCAATATCCGCTAACAGATACGGTTTCACGACCTTTAGGTTCCTGGACTCATGGAAGGCTCTCCTTGGCTGGTACCGCTGTATGGGTCTTCTCCAGGACGGCGCTGGTGTTGTTATTACTCTCCCCTTGTTCGCGCAGGAATAGCGGCACAGAAGCTGTCTTGCTTCACGCGATACGGGTACGAGGCTCTTCATGGTGGATGGGGATCTGAAGAGCTTTCGTGCCAAATCAATGGCCACATAGTCGACTCTTCAAGGCTCATAAGCCCCGAGGTTTGGGAAGGAAGGTGTGAATGCAAAGCCGACGACAGCCGCAGAATCTGGGGGAAGACATGTGCTAACCGCAACCAGACTAGTCACGTTCGGCTCAAGGATGAGCAAACGCCGAGTGCAGGATGTCAACGGTTTGCTCAGCCTTCGGACGGGACCTCAGGAGCAAAAATCACAGTTTGCCCATGTGTGAGCCATCCGATCATGCTTGGGATGGCAAAAAGATTTGTGACTGCAAATAGATCGATAGGGACCTTATCTCCGGCCTGGCCGACCGCTAGACCCAAAGCAAAATCTGGGGAAGGCCCCTCCGACACCCAGCACGTGCAGCGTTGGCGACAGATCATGGCTTGCTTCACATGCCCGACGCAGTGGTTCTTCAAATGCATATCTAGACCTCACCTCTTTCCTGTTTCTCGCATCGCACTCTGTCTCGACTTGGAAAGCACATCTCAACAGAAAGACCTGCTCATATTGAAATTTCGCACAATCACTTCTTGGTGTAAGGCACCCACATTCGCCACTTCCTCCCACTGCATCTCTAAATAAGGCCCAACCCCCCCTGTCGCTAGGGTATAACATATTAATCGGAGATAGTTTTGCGCCATTTTTGATATTCCCAACCAAAATGGATGCCCACGTATGACGGACGCCCTCGATGCTCAAACGCTAGGAGACGGACCCAGCAGCAAGCGGGTTCTGGAAAGAAAAAAGAAAAGAAGATTAAAAAATTACGTCAGCTTGGACGCTTTTGTCATGACGAGACATCGGGTGATTCTTCGGCCAGGATCTGCTCGGCTGCTGCAATGGCGAGTTTCTGGACCTCGAGAAGCCCGCCCCTGACATCGACGATCTTCACGTCCCGCAGTCTCTCGATTTCCTGCTTGTCCGGTTCCTCGAGGGTGGCCAGTTGGCTTGTCACCATGGTCTCCTTCATGTAGTGGCCTTGTCTGCCACTCACACGGGCAAGTAGTACCTCGCGGCTAGCGCGAAGGTATATGAAATGCACTGAGGCATTCGGGTCCTCGTCGTAAATGCGAGCAGTTCGAATGACATCGCGGTACTTTTTCTTGAGAGCGCTGCAGGTAACGACGACACCCTTAGCCCCTTGCTTCAAAGCTTCCAGCGCTTGGTCACGAAGGAGGATCAGCCAGTCCCATCGGTCAGCATCGTCGAGCGGAATGTTCTGGGCCATCTTCTCGATGTTGGAGGCAGGGTGGAACTGGAGCCTTGTCAGCAGAGGTCGAGTATGAAAGTGTTCTAGCAAGACTCACTTCGTCTCCCTCGATGTATTCATAGTCGTAATGCTCGGCGAGGAACTTGGCCACGGTGCTCTTACCACACCCTGCCGGGCCGGTAACAATCAAGATATGGTGATGGTTTGGGATCGCCATGGCTGGTGCTGGCTTGACAGCGGGGACGGCAGCGGTAGGAATAGTCGAGGCTGCTGAGGGCGCAGAGGCATAGTGCAGTGACGATTGGTGGATTGGCTCGGCCGTTTGCAGCATGTTGAGTATAACGGACGTGAAGAGCACGAGGCAAGTGGTGACGAGGAAGGAAAGGAGTTTAGAAGAGCCAGCCAGGTCGTGTTCGGGGAAACGAAAGACTAATATAGTAGTACTTGTACACGATATAGTGTTGTGAGACACGATGTAACCAAGGGCGCCAAACGCTGGAGTAAGCAATAAACGTTGAATGGGATTCTCAACAAGCGACGGGGGGCTGTGTTTAAGAATACAGCAGGCGAGGTGCAAGTCTCTCCCGCATCTCTCCCGCGCAGATGCCGGAGCGCATGACGGCAAGGGTGGGCAATAGTAAGGTGCAGAATTGCAAAAGCCAAGGTTTGATGTCACGACAAAGGCAGGCTGCGAATCGGCGTGAATCGCGCGCAAATCCGCCAGTGACCACGGCCGCAATACAGATGGCAGGCAGCGAATTGGGCTCCATGCCAGGCGCCTCCCGGCTCCAGGCCCTGTGTCCCAGCAGGACAAAGGTTGGTCGGCGTTTGAGTGTGTTGGAGCAGCTGGGCGAGCGTGGGATGTTGGTGGCGGATCGAAGGTGTTTCCGCGATTCCGTCCCCGCACTTTGTCGGAATCCCAGTCGGCGTCAGGTACTGCACCGACAGTAGGGCGCTGCACCTGAGGGCGTGACCCGCAAGGCTGCCAGCGCAACACCATGTCTGCCCCCCAGCCGGGGACAAACAGGATGCACCTTGATGCGCTTCTCCAATGGAGCCCGCCGGGTGCCGCGTCCGAGTGCTGCTGAGGTCGCGGGAGCAGTGGTGGAGGGGCCGGCACTTGCAGACGAGGCCCGCTGAGGTGAAGGAAGTGATTGAATAATAACGCGTGGGGGTCCACTTTGTCACTGAAGGGACGCGCCGTGGACGAGAGAGCAACCGGACCGTTCATGGCAATGTGGAGCTTGGCGCGGCCGCGATCCTTTGGGCAGCGAGGCAGCGCAGCAGCACAATGCTGGGAGAGACACGGACTCGAGATTTGCTCGCCCGAGGCCCAAAGACGATGGAGCAATGTAGCCGGACTCGAGCTGCAGCTTTCACCGCTTGCATGGCTGCTGCAGGTGAATGAGCGCATCTCCGTCGTGTCCACGCCGCGGAGGCCCTCGTGACCATGCTGACGGCGGGCAAGCGACCGGGACGCAGACGCGGAGACGCGAAGGACGAAGACGCAGTGTCCGGCTGCAGCCACGAAGGGATGCGGTGGTGAATGCAGCACCTCAGCTTCTGAGAGCTTTGGGTGTTGCTGGGGAAGAGTTGTAAGGCTGATGGTGGCCGCGATGAGGCTCGGGGTGACTAAGCAGGATCCCGCCCGGGGCTGCACCTGCCTGTTCCGGGAGGCAAGCTTCAGAGCAGGCAGGCGCACGCCAACACCGGCCAGCCACCGCAGAGGCAACGCAACAGAGCCAACATAGCCAGCTCCAGCTCCAGCTCCAGCTCCAGCTCCACCAGTATCTCACGCGCGCCCACCGGCCGCTGACCCCGCCCCCACCATGTCCTACTTCTTCGCGACCCCCGTCGACATCGACATTGTGCTCGAGGACACGGACGACCGCGCCGCCGTCGACGTCAAGCTCGACAAGACCAGGAAAGAGAAGGTGCCGCTGTATCTGGACGGCGAGTCGGTCAAGGGCTCCGTCACCATCCGCCCCAAGGATGGAAAGCGACTCGAGCACACGGGCATCAAGGTGCAGTTTATTGGCACAATTGGTGCGTTCCCGCATTCATTCTCAGAGAGCTCCCCGCTATCTGCACCCACGGAAGACCACATGCTGACCGCGCCCGCCTGCTGTAGAGATGTTCTTCGACCGCGGCAACCACTACGAATTTCTCTCCCTCGGCCAGGAGCTCGCGGCGCCCGGCGACCTGCAGCACCCCCAGACCTTCGATTTCAACTTCAAGAACGTCGAGAAGCAGTACGAGTCGTACAATGGCATCAACGTCAAGCTGCGCTACTTTATACGAGTCACCGTGTCGCGGCGCATGGCCGACGTCGTGAGAGAGAAGGATCTCTGGGTCTACTCGTACCGCATCCCGCCCGAGACCAACAGCTCTATCAAGATGGACGTCGGCATCGAGGACTGTCTCCACATCGAATTCGAATACTCCAAGTCCAAGTACCACCTCAAGGACGTCATCGTGGGGAGAATATACTTCCTCCTAGTGCGGTTAAAGATCAAGCATATGGAACTCTCCATCATCAGAAGGGAGACGACGGGTGCGGCACCAAATCAATACAACGAGAGTGAAACGCTGGTGCGGTTCGAGATAATGGACGGTTCACCGTCACGAGGTATGTCCCCCGCGCTACCGACACTGCAGAGAGGCAGGCTTTCTTCCCGGACAAGCCGCTAATTGGTCCAAGGAGAAACAATTCCCATCCGGCTGTTCCTGGGCGGTTTTGATCTAACCCCCACTTTCCGAGAAGTCAACAAGAAGTACTCGACGCGGTATTATCTCAGCTTGGTCCTGATAGACGAGGGTATGTTGCAGCTGTTGTGCCGTCATCCCGGCACGTCTTATATCGGCCGTCACTGACTGAATGAATCTAGATGCCAGGAGGTACTTCAAGCAGTCTGAAATCGTACTATTTCGGCAAGCCCCAGAGGGCCTGACTATTGCGCAAGAGCAGAACAAGCTCATGGCAGTGTCGTGAAGCAAGCCGGCAGACTTGCAACAGATTGGCTGGGGTCGAGATGCTTGTCGCGGGTGTTAACCAGGGTCACACCAATGGTGACACCGCCACTTTCCGAGGGTACTGACCGCAGCCCTCACGGTTGACTTCGGAGTCTTTGGCTGCAGTCGTAATACCTCATCTGTCCAGGGTTCTCGGGATTTAAACTAGGGCCAGAGCTATCGGCTTGTACAGACCAAACCATAGCATCCAAATGTAATAATACTCTACCAGTGCGACTTGACCGCAGGCTGCGAAGGCCGCAAATCTCTCCGTTCCACATGTGCCTATAATCACCACGCGAGTGCGGACGTTATATCAACGTTGGATCACCGATTGTTATTGGGATTCCTGGGGTTCCTGGCGATCAGGTTGTGGGCCGTGACGCTAAACAATGCAGGCGTCGGTCACTGCTTGCGTCGGCATTTGACCCACTTCTAACCGATTGACTCGGCTCCGGGGACTTCACCATGCACCTGAAACCGTCCCGACTCCCCGCTGTTGGCATGATGACCTGCGTTTTTCCTAGTGTGAACACTGACTTTTTGTGATGTTCAAGCAGGTTTCGAATTTACTTTACACTTTAGCGAGGTAGTTCTTGGTATGTATGTTTTGTGGAGCGGGCACTTCGATGACGAAGACTGACACTGACGAAACTTACAGTATGAACTTACTACCGATGTACTTTCCCTCCAAAGGACGAGATAGCATGTCCTGGCTTCCACCCCCTTCCCCCACAAAGGCTGTTAATCGAAACTTACTTTTGACCTCATGGCTCACCGCTACTTCCAACATCGCTCTCCGAAAAAGCTTGTCGTTTTCTTCCGTGGGGGTGGGGAGTCGGCTGGTTGCCTCCTTCAATCCTTTCTCAGGTTAGTCGCGTGTGGTGCTCTCGGGATCTGACATGATGCACTGCAATTGGTTTCGAGGGTGCTTGTATTCGGATGACTCTAGGCGCCTAGAAGCTGCCCTAGAGGTTGATAGCCCTAGTCTTAGAAGGTGGTGAGATTCGACAGACCAACGAATATGAGCAAGCACCCTTTTCTTAACCTGTACTAGAAATATGTGGCGTCGGAAAAGGATAGAACTCTCTGTTTGATTTTGGAACCGCGCCGACGTTAGAATATAACCAATCACCTAGTTCCGACGGCGTGATGATTTTGAGTACGCAGAGAATTCATTTAGACCCGGTCTGCCTGGTATTCTGCTATTCTTAGTAGTAAATCTAGAATTAGGATCAAAAGCGCTCGAGATCATGGGGGGTGTTTAGATTCGAGGTAAAAGTGGTCGGCAGGGGCATGTCAACTTCAACGTCGGCCAAAATAGCTAGTAATATATTTTATCCTTTAACAAGCACACTTAGGGTAGTATTTGCAGAAAACAACGTAGAAGATTCCTAAAGACTACTACTAGATTTGTGTGAAACAGAAATCGGATAGTGTCTTCTGCTTTAAAGCAAGCGTGCGTGCTTGCCCGAACAAACGGGTTGGGAAGAAACGGAGCGGAGTGGTTAGCCTCGCTGTGATCGATCAAAAGGCCGACCCTAGTGTTCCACTGTCATTTGCCAAAGAAGCCAGTTATGTGTCCTCCGTCTTTGGATTGTGACCAGCAATCCCTAGGGAGACAATTGTGACGGCGAACTGCCAAGGGTCCATAACGGTGGACCTCGGAACCAATGGATTCCAACTTAGCCCCACCAAGCTACAACATCAGAGCTCCAACTTCCTCCACGATCCTCAAGCTACCGCCTGAACGAGAACCCAAACTCCCACCTACGAACAACATTCCCCAGACCGGCCCTCAGAAATGGCGACCTCCTCCTCCGCCTCCATATCCAACTTCTCCACCGCGCCCACCCTCGCCTCCACCTCCACACCCCTCTCAAAACCCAAACCCCTCGACAACAACACCCCCGCAGCCTTCGTCTTCCCACCACACTACTCCTTCCCGCCATTCTTCACCCTTCAACCTGTCTCCGGTACACGAACCTCCCAACTCCAATCCTGGTCTACGCTCATTCAATCCTACTGCCGCCACCACCGCCTCTTCGCCCTCTCCCTCATCGACGCGCTCTCAACCCCTCTTTTCCACAACGCCACACTCCGACGCAAACTCAGCCTACGCGATGCCCGCGCGATAATATCCTGGATGGCGAGCGCAGAGGGCGGGTCGCGCGCCGAATGGATCAGCACCAGCAACAAGAAAGCGAAAGCGACGGCCGCGGAGGAGGAAGAGGGCGGGAAATGCTACATCTATTTCCGGAGACCCGAGGAGTGGGCGTCGTTGCTGGAGGAGTGGGTTGAGCGGACGGGGCAGAAGGGCACCGTGTTGACGCTGTATGAGATTACTGAGAGCGATGCGACAAGGAAGGAGGAGTTTTGGGGCATGGATGAGGATCTGTTGAGGAAGAGTTTGGGGGTTTGTGTTAAGCGCGGGAAGGCGCAGATCTTTGGTGGGGAGGGCAGCGAGGGGGTGAAGTTCTTTTGATGCTTGTGGAGATTGATGCTGGGGAAAATTGAGGTAGTTCTGAGGGGCTTCGTCTCCCTCGGTGGGCTTGAAGGGGGCACGGGGAGTGGCGCATCGGAGTTTGTCTCACCGTTTGATGATACCCATAGATCTCAGGTACGGCAACCTGTGAATACCATATAGATTATTCTCATATAATTCAGAGCTTGTGCTGAGCCTTGCAGGTGCCGCTACGACTGTAGATGCACTTACCACCCTCCAAATTCTCCGATTTGACGCCTCGGCTCCAAGCCAATGCATTGCCTGGATAGCGCCTTCGAAAGACAAAGGAAGCAAAGCAGTCGTCATCTCTCAAAATATCGCCTAAACGCAGTCCGAAATGCAATCCCCCCTCCTGAGCGCCTTGTTGACCTTCCTGTAACCTTATCCTCATCAACATCAAATCGGTCTAACAATAAACCAAGAGTAAGGGAGGAGACGGCAAGCAAATTACTTCGCCGCGTTAACAACCTCCTCATTCAGCTCCCACTCCGGATCCCAATGCACATACTGCGCCATTGCCACAAACAACAGCCACTCTGTTTTGACGATCCGCGGCACCATGTCATGCTTCTTGGCCAACTCCCTGAACTTCACCCAAAGCGGGAATTCCTTCTTGACGCCCTCGGAAATCAGGTATAGGACGTTGCCATCGTCTTCCTCCTGGTTCTGAGACACTTCTCCCTCGACGGGCGGATCAACCTCACGTTTCGACGCTGTTATGTTGGTCGTGCGACCTTTCCATAGGAAAGCTGAGCCGCCGTTTGCAGAGATGATGTCCTTCCAGGTATCGAAACCGCCACTGACAGAGTCTGTCACGAACACGGTCCAGTCTTTGAGCAAGCGTTTCTGGTTTTGCTTTGCTCGTTCGAGAGCTTCATCCAGACGGAACCCATGCGTTTTCTCGAAGGCTTTATCTGTGAGGAGATGCTTCTCCGGTGTGGGGATCTTGTTGTGTTTTAGGGCATAATCGAGGAACGAGGTGCCGACTAGGATGGGGGCGCAAGCCATTGCCGACACAAATTTCTTCGTGCGGACTACTTTCGGGGCACAGAGAATATCAACTTTCCGCGCGTCGTCCGAGATTAAGATGCCGATCTCACGGAGCCTGCTCTATATTATTGTTATATTTGAAGAAACGCACAATACATGGGGACGGGACGTACCTTGTCGTTAGCCTCATGTTCTAGATTATTTGTCCACCGATCATTCTTGGAGACGAGCAGACGGTATACGATAGGTGTCAGCTTAGCCTTCTTCGAAGTTTTTCCCTTCTTCACTGGCTGTTCAACTTCATCTTCCGTTGCCTCGTCATCGTCGTCATCGTCGTCGACTTCATTGATCGAACGCTTGCTCACCGTTGACTCTCGACCCTTCGCCTTCTTGGCTTTCTCGCCGGTTTTCTCGCCATTCCCTGCATCCTTGTCACGTCGTCCGCCATGAATCACGCCTCCTTTTCGCTTCATTTCCTTCTCGAATTTGGCGATATCTGGCGCTGAGTCGTGAAGTTTCGTCAAGGCTCTGTCCTTCGCTCCACGGCTTCCTGTTGTGCCCGGTGTGTGGTTCTCCTTGTCTTCACTACGACGTACGCCAGATGGAGTCGCAACCTCTGGGACAGTCTTCGTGCGCTTCGACCGCTCTACCAAAGGAGAGCTCCTCGCTGTGGGGTCACCGCCGACACAATCGGGTACGCTTGATCCAGCGGCTTCGGATTGCTTAGCCGATGACTTGGCGCTCTTCTGCTTCTGCTTCTGGATTTTGGGGAAGAAGATCTTCTCCATCGCTGCTCTATTAATCTCGGTCGATCCAAGTATCTCGCCCATGTTGGTACGTGCTGGGAAATAGTTGTACTTCGGGTCCGTGATTCCCTGCAGCTTGTTCGTGGCGTAACAATCTTCAAGCCAAAGATGATTGACGAGATTAACGCCCCATTCCTTCGCGGCATCGCACTTCTCACTCTGAGTGTGCGCGGTGATGAGATGCGTATTTTCCTGTTTGAACGTCTTCGTGAAGGTTGCTCCGCTAGCCTTGATAATATTCTCCAGGTATACCCGAGCTTCGCCAGTATAACTGGAGATGCTAATCTTGAAGTCTTGGAAGCCTGGAATACCATCGCGTGGTCGCGGATAGTGCATCATCCGTCGCATCGGATTTGTCCACACGCCATACGCGATCAGGTAATATAACCAGCTCAAGTTTCCAACATCTTTTTCAGCTTGCGAGGCTTTCACGTAGTCTTCTCCTTCGCGGTAGTTGCAGATGTACATATCAGCCTCATCCACGTTGATTGTCATCTGCCCTCCATTGGCTAATATCAGGCCTTGGATGACTCCTTTCAGGCGGTCGTTGAGCGAAAGATCATCGTCCAGCATAACCTTCTTATCTTTAAAAGCTTGAATGTTGCGCGAGGAAGTCGACGGTGCAGGGTCATTTGCCGGTATGGGAGTTGAGGCGTCGCGGATGTGCGGGCTGACCCGCGTGGGAGGGATTGGGCCGGCTTCGGCGTCCAAAATTTCTGGATCGGGAAGTGTATATGGGCGTTCAGAGATTCTGCTGCCAACTCTGAGGCAATCATCGAACCTGGTGGTGGGATTAGCACTAAAAGAAACAAGCTCATGTGCTCGCTCTTACCAGTGCGGAAGAACGATATGGCATCGCAGCCGCTTATCAAGCGCAATTTGAACCCGCTCATCCTCCATGCTTAATGCAATAAGGTGCGTCACCGGCTTGGAGAGGGCGTGGGTATACTGCCCTCCAACAGCCAAGACACCGCCGGCAATGGCATCTTTGTCGCCGTCCGGTATGCCCTTCCCGCAGCAGATGACGACCTCGTTCATGTACAGGGCGGGATCTGGGCTGAACGCGCGCGGGTTCTTCGTTTTCCCGCTCTTCAAGCTTGCGTCCACCCATGCCGGCTTGACCACGTGTTTGAACTGGTCAAGCGCTTGGTGATAGTCGGGGAAGTCTGAGGTGGTGGAGATAATGTGCGTGATTTGGGGCAGACTCTGGATGCGGCCGTCGGCGGCGTCGAAGGGAAACGCAACAGCGCCGTGTTTTACCAGGGCGTCCTCCAACTGCAGACCAAGTTAGCAGGTAGGCATTGTTGGTACGGACGCGACGTAGGTACCTGCTGCCGACGGTCTTCCGCGATTGAAGATGGGATGATGGTGAAATTCACGCCCTGGAAAAGCATCTGTTCATCGTCCATCATTGTTGTGTCCTCCATGGCGGGCCAAGGTCAGTGGTGTTGTGGTGTGCGAAGCGCGGGGAGCAGTCGCCGTGTCGTACTTGCGGCGCGTACTTGGGAAAGCCTTGGCGTGGTTCCTCGAGGTTCAGCGTCGGTCGTCGCGTCTCAGGCGAATGCACGTGATGCCCCACTTTCCTCTCACCACGAACCTCTTGATCGCCTCCTGCATCACCGCTCTTCTCTTTTCCTTGTCAAGGTTGGATTCAGCAAACACGACACTCGATACGTTCCCGGGGGAATCAGTGTAGCGCTGAATTGTCCATTTGGCTGGCAGTCATGTAATGGGTCCAAGACGTGGAGTTTAACCTCGGCCCGCTTCCCTGTCACGGCTATCAAGCTGGGCGAGGCTTAACCTCCCCTTCAGTTCAAACACCATCCTCCCCTTTCTATTCCATCTTTTCCTCTTAATTCTGGTCTCATACATGTGTTGAACGAGTCTTTTAGAATTATTATACACTAGAGACACCTAGATTCGGCCCCGAACAGCCCAGCGTTCTCCAGCTAGTCGCACTACCACGGGGCAATTGAGCATATTTTATCCTTGCAGATATGTCCGCAGAATACTTTAGAGTCGATGAGCATAAGCTTGAGGCCTCTCACATTCGAGGATTCCCACGCACCACGTCAACAAATCAAGAGGAGGTTCTCCATATTGCTATCAAGCAGTACACACCTCTCAACAATACCGATCCCAAACCAGGCGATATCACAATTATTGCGGCACATGCGAATGCATTTCCAAAGGTACTGCCCCACCACCAGTTAGTACTTGGACTTTTGTCGTCGTGTTTGCTCCTTTCAGCTGTGGCGGAAGCACTCCCAAGTGCCCCCATTCCAACTTCGCCTCGCCCCCATCCCCGTGGTGGCGCTGCAATTAGGCCATGTCGTTCCCAAAATCAGGATTTTCCATGAAGATTCCGATCTAACATGTGAATAGGAGCTCTACGAACCACTATGGGACGAGCTGCTCCGAGTTTCCAAACGGCATGGCTTCTCTATCCGTGGCATCTGGATAGCAGACGTCGTACACCAAGGCTTGAGCAGCGTGATGAACGAGGACAAACTCGGTAACGACCGTAAGATATCATAAAACCCTTATAATGTTCCCATCCTAAATTATCTCCAGCTGCTTGGCTCGATCACAGTCGCGATCTTCTCCACATGGTCAACACATTCCGTGAGCAAATGCCACGCCCGATCTTCGGCGTGGGTCACAGCATGGGTGGGTGCCAACTCGCAAATCTTGCCCTGATTCACCCGCGACTATTCGAGTCCTTGGTGCTCATCGACCCTGTCATCCAAGGCATGCTCAGCATAAGCGGCAATGTTTCACCTGCCTACTCATCAGCCATGCGGCGTGATAAATGGCCATCTCGGGAAGCCGCCGCCACGGCTATGTTGAGAAACAAATTCTACCAAGCATGGGACAAACGAGTCTTCGACCGATGGATCAAGTACGGATTGCGCGATCTTCCTACAAAGCTGTATTCGGAGCCTCAGAGCGCAGCCGGACCGACGCCCGCAGTTGTATCCACGGAACCTACAGTCACCCCTATCGCACCATCGCCCAACGAAGTGACCTTGACGACGACAAAGCATCAAGAAGTCATGACATTTCTGCGTTCCAACTTCGCCCATCGACCCGGAGATCTTGAGCCCTCGTCCTCGGAGTACAGCATCGCCAATCCCACTGCTATTAATAGGCGAACACATCCAGATCTCTCGCTTTCGGCGGTCAAGCAATCCCCGTTCTATCGTGGTGAATCTATACTCACATTCAATCAACTCCCGCATCTTCGTCCCCCGGTGCTCTACATATTCGGTACCAACTCTTTCCTTTCAACTCCGGAGCTCATGGCAGACAAAATGAGGGTCACTGGAACTGGCATTGGTGGTTCGGGCGGGGAGAAGGAGGGCAGAGTTCAGAAGATCGTTATGAAGGATACTGGTCACTTGATTCCGATGGAGAAGGTTGAAGAGACTGCTACCGAGACTGCTGGGTGGATTGCAAAGGAGATGGTGAGGTGGCGCGCGCACGAGAAATTGACGGAACAGGAGTGGGATAATAAGAAGGGAGTTGAGCGCAGCGTCATGCCTGAGAGATTTGTTGAGGAGTTGCAGAATACTATGAATGCGCAGAAGGAGAGGATTAAGAAGGGGGGTGTGGCCAAGTTGTAGATTGGTTGTTGTAAAGTTAGTCTATATTTGAAAGTATTTCAGGAACGTACATTAGACGAGAGATATTGTAGTCTTCAGATCATATTTATCTCGGATGATCAAATCAATGCTTCCGGGATCTCCACACCTCGAATTTTGTAGCGGATCCAACTTCTGCAGAACTTAATCAATCTAGCCATTCTTCTTCACCCTTATGCAGTCAACATGTCCTCTCCATATAAGCCTCTGCCGGACTACAGTATCAGGATCCTGAATTTGCACGGCCAGAAAAACGATGAACCTATATCATGCTCGTTCAGCACCCACGAATTATTTTCCGAATCGAATTCTGAGCCATAGATCGCGCTCTCTTACGTCTGGGAGGCCGAAGAACCCAGACATACGATTATTCTCAACGGACACCCTGTTCAAATACGAGAAAATCTGATGAATTTTCTGCTCCACGCCGCCCCATAGGAAAGGCTTTAGATTGACGCTCTGTGCATAAACCAAGACGATGTTGCGGAAAGAAAATCAACAAGTGCAGCTAATGAGGAACATATACAGCCAAGCTGAAGCCGTCAGGGCCTGGCTTGGGCCCGCCGACGATCCAGAAGCGCGAGCGGGAATTATCGACCTCCGAGACCACGCTTCAAAGTATATATGGAGTACCAAAGAACGACAAATGGAAGGCAAGGAGAGGTTATTCTTCCGTTATGATACACATCTGAGACAATGCGAATATTAGACCAGAGCTTAGATTGCCCGAGAATTCCTCCTGGCCAAGACAGTCTATCTCATGTACGGAGACGTTCGTTTCAACCTCAACCTCATTCGTAGCCTTAACGATTCTCGCGAGAGGAACAGTGAAGCCCGTGCTCGTATACAATGGGATCAAATCGAAAGGAGCTCCTTCGGTTTCCCGTCACTCGGCCCGAGCCCCTTTCCAAGTACGGAACGAGGCGTTCTCGCTCAGCCCAGAGCATTGCGACGAACAATATCTCAGTCACTGGTTGACCTATCTGTTCGAAGTTCCACCCTTGCTGCGTCCAGAATGGCGCACTTTTCATAACTCAGGTCCTGATTTGAGTCGGGAAGAAGTCGCTTTGCAAGGGCTTGCTGCGCTCGCAAACCCAGAGATTCAAAAATTAAATGGACTCGACCGTCTCATTGTTCCATTCAATTCACGTCTGTCTCTACAAAGCGAACTGCTCCAAGGGCAGCGAACGAACAACACGGCCAAACTTTTTCTGGTCGTCATGAAGTTCAGGAGTGAGGAGGGAATGCGGGTCGACTTAATTCTCGGAATCAGCCGATATAGCAGTGTTTCAATCGGCAATAAAATCCTCAGTTTTCCGTACACATCACCAGGCATAGCCTTTGCTTTGTTGGGAGCGAATCAAAGACACTGCTGAAAGGGGCAATACTTTGGAGTTACGATGCAGAAAGAGATTACGGGAAAACTCATCGAACGCTCCACAAAAAGAAATTTCCCGATCCATGGTCGTACTTCCAAAGCAGCAAAGACGATTGGGTATATGAGAGGGTTGTACTGAAAATGAAGCCGGAGGAGATGTTGCAGGTTATTCAGTTAGAGAAGAGCTTCTGTAGAAGAGGTGTGCGAAATGAATGCCTGCAGATAGCATAATCGGACCAGCATTTCCAGATGCTAATTCAGTTGATCTTTTCCGAGTGCACTTTCCGACCCAATCTGAATACCTTCATACAATTATTGTAACCATAAACCATCTCGATATTGGGCATCCTCGATGTCAACTCGGCAGCAACGGCAAGACATCATCGTCGAACTCGTAGTTCCACCACTCCAGAAACTTTAAATGTGCCAGTGGTGATTCCGTCAAACGAAGCGCTGCGAGTCCGCTCATAAAGGTCGGATGCGTATTTGGCGCTACAAGCGTGATAGAAACCAGGTTTGGACAGTGTTTGAAGAACACAGCAAAACCATTGGTTGAGACGTGCGTCCAAACCAACCGGACGTGTTCGAGGTTCGGACATGCTTCTGCGAACTCGCGAAACGGCCAGTCGGAGCGCTCCAGTGATTCGGAGTCGGAGACCGTCGTGTCGTGTCGTGTCGTGAGCGCTCATATCTCCCGCATAAATGGCACGGAGACCAGTGCGGAATTCCGATGGAGCGTTCTTCATGTCTGAGACGAAGGAACTGCGAGCTAGTTAACGATATATACCAACACCAAGAAGAGAGCAACACCTACTCGTTGACTTTGACGGTACCACGAAATTCAATCACATAAATCCCTAGTTTTAGGAGCGCCTTGTGCCATGCACTTACTTCTGGAACGTAAAGAACGTGTTCATGTGCGAAAGCTGGATACCTGATTTTGATTCCGATTCTCTTCTCTTTTGATCCCTTTGACAGAGCGTCGTCTGGAATCGCTGCCGGAGTCGGTGGCTTGGAAGATCCGGAGGTGGTTCCCCCCTTTCAAGTGTTTGTCGAATAAGCTCTTGCCTCTCTTTTCGCTTTGCGCGCTCCTTCTCCTGCATCTTTTCTTGACGAGCTTGTTGCGCCTCTGGTTTCTCTTTTGACTTTGCCAATGCCGAAGATGGAGGCGACTCTTCATCCATTGTTTTTGGTGTTGATCTGAAGAAAGGTAGTTCTAGTGGGTTATGAGGTCTCCTGAATTTTCGTCGAGGAGACATATTTGCGCCACGTATTAACTAACCCCATGCAGATGGATCAACCAGGGTCAGAGAGCTTGAGTCGTCCTGAGGCACCCAAAGTCATAGTTTTCATGGGACTTGATGGTGGATTTCCTGACGGTCTTTGCAAACATCGGCGGCAGAATCAACGTCGGGAGATGCTTTGTTCTTGCGCAGTCGTTAACCGGCTCTGCGAAGACTGGGATTACGTGGAGTTGGTGGAAAGGCGTCTCAACCGTCGCTTCGCTGCGCTCTCTCTTCCCTTGCCGCTTGCTGGGGCGATTCTGACCAAACAATCACCTCCTCGTTACCAATAGGCATTATCTCGATCGCTTTTGCCCTCGGTTCCTTTATTGTTGGTCTACTTGCGCATCTCGCATACCGCAAGACGCACAAGCTGAGTATGGAAATACATCTTCAGTCACAACGCCACTAATTCGCCGTTTAGCAATACGACCTAGCAACCCTACAGCCCTTCCAGCCTTGCCTCATCCTCCATTTCCGCAAGCGAATTACCCAAATTCATACTTCATGGGCCCGACCTACCCACAGCCTACATATGGCATTCAAATGTATACACCCGCCGGCATCCAAAACTATATAAACGGGCCAACTCCCTAGGCGGCGTAATATCTTTTCACACCATGCCTCTTAATGTCTCCTACCCTCTTTGTACTTGGAGTTGTAGCATCAAAGGAGTTACATTATGTCGCCTGGTACCGTACTTTGCGAATGTTGTTATTTAGCGTCTCACCCTAATCCATACTGGCTGGATTTTGAATCAAGAGTTATGGCCTAAGCACTGGCAGGACAAATCCTAGAGTGCTCATGGTGCTTGTTTTGGGATAGGATGAGGTGGTTCGCGATATATTTTTGGGGCTTGAGATGCTCTTGCTTTCTTGTGCTTTTTGCATCTTACCCAAGTTCAACCATTGTCGGCCAAGAGGCCGATAAGCATTTACAGTCCGCATAATTTATACTCCACGGACATTATACATGGTCCTGTTCTCTTGCCCACAGACTTTATTATTATATGAAGTTGATTCCATACGTGAAACCCACAGCTCATAGGCTCAAACTGCTTCTCAAGATTTTTCTGGCTTTCTGTGGTTAGAAACAACCATCCAAAACGCCTAGCGATACGTTTTGGAGAATTCTGAGATAAGCTTAGTCAATTACTTAGGAAATGTTGAGCTATTCGAATCCCTTGCCCCATTTCCCGCTCTTCGTTGAGCCATGTTACGTCCACCATATCCTGGCCAGCGGCCTGCGCTGCGCGCAAATTCCCTCACAACACCGTTTCGGTAGAGCAGAATCGCTAGAATTCTACCATACCATATACTCTCAAAAATTACGCACAGCATCCAATTCAGCGCACACTCACCCCCCTCATCGCCCTTCTCATTCTCCCCACCCAAGCCCGACATTCCTCAAGCGCCCTATTCCAGACCACGCCCAGTCTCTTCCTCGTTGCCACAACCTCGTGCACCGGCCCAGCCTCCAACTTCCTCACCTCCCCAATAATATACTCAAACACTCCTTCCACATCCTCCAGCGTTTTATCCGAACACTCCATAAACCCACACAACCACTCCCTCGCTTGCAACTCCCCCTCATATATTGAAACTGTCCTCTTCGACTCATCGTCTCCTTTGTTTCCTGCTAATAGGATTGGGTAGCTATCTTTCTTTCCCTCTTCCTTTACAACCTTCATGATCCGGTCATGGATATCGACTAACTGGTCAAACGTCTTCCGGTCCCTGATGCTGTACATTAGAACCAAGGCTGCGGACGCCTTGGTGAGTTGCTCCATGAGTGCGAAGTAGGTTCCTGTGGGGGGGCAGAGATCTCTTCGAGCTGGACCAGGACAGAGGTGCCGTCTGGGGTGGTTACTATTTTCCGGTATCCTTCCTCCCCAAAATAAGGATCGAAGGAATCGAAGATGTAGTTGTTGCCGAGGACGAACTATGCATAGGTGTGCATCAGTGAGGTTGAAATGTGAATCAAGGTGTTGGACTAGAAGGACAAGAGACGTACGCGGAGGATAATATCAGACTTTCCTACTCCTTGATCCCCGGCAAAGAGTATAATGTATTCCTTCAAAGGTTTGCTGGGAGGGACTGCTAGAGGAGGTGCGCTAGGCATTCCGTCGCGTAGAAAACCTACTTTGCGAAGCTTATAAGAGGATAACAGCGAAGAGGTAGAGATAATTCTAGAATAGGGACGAGCGATTCTTGTTGTGCCGCGAATACACCCCATTGACCGGACATTCAGGCAAAGGCTATCAGCGTCGAGGTGACATGAAGTCCGGTCCGGGCCCGTTCGTTTTGCATGCAGGGTTGTATGCGAGGTACATACGGCACAGCACCCCCCAAACCTGCAAAAAAAGGACCCCAAACCTGCACAAAAAGATTACTCTTTTTCTTGGTGTCGGTCGAAACACCCTCCTCCAGCCCCCATTCCACTCTATGCAAGAGTATTCCAGCGCCGCCGTCCAATGGTGAAAACGCGTCTGCAGAATTACTTCCCTCGACAAGTAGTTTTCATTGCTTAGGTCCGCCCAGCATCTTTCGTTACCGAAAAGAGTGGGAAAACGGACACCACCGGACTCGAACTGGGCTCTCGCTAGAGTATAGACGGAATGTGGGGTTAAGAGATTATGGTGCTCCTCCCGACGAAGACCCGTTACAGGTGGCCAGCGTGAAAATCGAATTGTTTATATACCTATTTTTTTTGGGACATGTAGTCGCTTCATTGATGAGCGCTTGTTGAGTGCGAATTCCGCGACTGGAAGCGGTGTGCGGGTGGGGAAAGAGCTCCGCAAGTGAACCGTAGAAGCCCGTCACCGGCCTTGGCAAGGCATCTGCAGCTGCTGTGATTCTGAATTGCTCCTACAGCCCAGATAAATGCCAAATATTCAAACTATCATACAAGCCCCATATAATCCGTCCATCCATTCGTTCCTGGGTATTCGTGTCGTGAGATGCAAGAGTCTTTGCATGCAGCGTTTCTCTTATGATGATGCTTCCAATGCGGCCACCAAAAAACCCCAACACCGCCGTCTATCCGTCGGCCACCCATGAGGACATTCATATATCGCGACTCTCCAAGCTCGCAAATGATATGCACAGCATTACAAGAAATATTCACCGCGAGTTCCCCTTCCTGCGGGCACCGCTCGTCGGTGGTCCGGCACTGCACTAAAAATCTGGAACTCGGGCTTGAGTCCTTCGTCGAGATTCATGATTGATGCTACGTTGCCGCACCGGTAACAATAATTAGGCGCAGACCAGACGGTAACGACATCTTGGTTTTTGAAATGATACTAATATCTGTGAGATGCGTTCGAGGTTGCTGAGAAGGGTGCTTACCTTGTAACCTTCGTTGACCAGCTGGTGTGCGCGAGCAATGAGCTGCAGCCCATTGACATGATTGAACTGTATTCGATGTCAGTCCTGTCGAAGCACGTGGTCGGGTTTATCGTACCTCTGAAGATACTTTGTCCCCAAAGAGCCAGCCAGCGCCTCGAGGGGACACAGCCCAGGTATCGACATCCTCAGGGTCGCTCCAAACCAAGTCACAAAATGCGCCCTCGTGGGGGATCTCCTGAGCTCTGGCAACAACGCGAATCTGATCCAATGTTCTGATCTCGGGGCTCAGCCCCCCGTGAACGCACAGCACTTTGCCATCGACTATGGCGGCCAAGGCGAGGAAGTCAAAGACTTGACAGCATGCTTTCCACACCGACGCATTACCGTATTTAGTCTGGCACTCTTCGTAGAAGCCATAGACTTGGGTAATCTGCCGAGACTCGTGGTTCCCACGAACAAGAGTCACTCTGTCGGGAAATCTAGAGGGGGTGAGCACGTGGAGAACGCAACACTCTGGCCTGCACTCACTTTGCCTTCAAGCACATTAATAGTGTGAAAGTCTCCAAGCTGAAGTAGCCTCGATCTACGAAGTCTCCAAGGAAGATGTAGTTTTGCTTGCCGTTGCCACCTGAGCCTGACACATTTCTCTTCGTCCCGGCCTGTGAATCCTCTTCTCCACTCCGCCGTCTGCTGGTTATGCTCCGGCTTCGCCCTCTCGGCTCCTCGTCCTCGTCCTCCTCGCCGTCCTCTCCTTCATTGGGGCTGCTCGGACCCGCATAATTGGGATCGGCTTGATACCTTCTCTTCATCTTCCGCTTGGCCTTGGGATCGGTGATGGTGGTTGGTGGCTCGATATCTGCGGCACTGATGGTTTTTGTGGGCACAGTCGGGGCTGTGGGGGCATCGTTGGGCATGCCACCTGCGACACGGAAAAGCTCAAGGAGGTCATAGAACTGGCCATGGATATCACCGCAGACAGTGACGGGTGTTTGAACGGGTTGGATGTTGGATTCTACAGGCCCGATGGATCAGCTTGTGCCATTTGAGGGAGGGGCGGGCGGAAGTCAGCCCCAGGGCAGGGGGAATATTTGAACGTCCGCGGGGAAGCCCCAAGACTCGAGCCTCTTTTGGGCACTGCCGGCGGGGAGATCTCACCTTCCATCAAGCATTCTTTTACTATTTCGCACAGACGTTTCATGTCGGCCTCGGGCAGGTATTTGCACAGTTTCGCCTGCTCCAGCCATTCATCAGGCCCCGCGCCTTTCGAGAGACGGGCCGGGCCCGGCTGCGGGACATCGCTGTCTTTCCCCATGGCTCGAGTCTGGTGTGGTATTAGATACAGCACTGAGTCCCCGCGCGGATAAGCAGATTATTCGCAGCCGAGGGCGCAGCAATGGCCGTGGAGAGCTATCGGTCGTGTGATGGAGGGGATTATCAAGCGTGACGTAGCGAAACTGTGTGATAACATGGGATGGACACCGCGTGAGGAAGGCAAGAGACGGCGGCAGTGAAGGGTCCAGCAGACGGCTCAGCAGCAGCTCGGGCGGGTAGGCATGCTGGAGAGGCAGGTGCAGGCAAGGCGGGAGGAAGGCGGCAACAAGTCACTGGAAGCTGCGCGGTTGCAGCTGCACCTGGGCATGGGCGTCTGGCGTGGCCTCGGCGCTTGCCCACCCGGGATCGCAGTCTTCCTTTCTGCCCTTTAGCGAGGGCGGTGAGGCTGGGGCTGGGGCTGGGGCTGGGGCTGGGTGGCAGGTGTCGACATCAACCCTCCAGGCGCGGTGCAGATTGCCTGCTGGGAATCGCCATCACGGGCTGTTTGTGGGTCAAACGTATTCAAGCCCCGTTGACGCTTCTAGACTGGTCGCATTGAAGCTGCCTTCTGACCCGGGCTCGCCTCTCCATGTCCGACCTTGGAATTCCCTCCCACCACTTCCCCGACTTAAACCTCCACCCAACAGCTCCAAGTCTTTGTCCATACAACTCTTGAGCTCGCATTTTCCCCACCAAACCCCCGAATCTGCCATGGGACCGCCGAATGGGGTCAATGGGGTCCTTCCCGTCTCGGTACTGCAGAAGAATGCCCCCGCATCAGCACCTCGTGGCCCGAAGGCTGCCTCGCCGCGACTGAAGCTTGTCCTGCGCAGGCTGCCTCCCGGGCTTACTAAGCCCGAGTTTGATCACATATTGGGAGACGAGTGGAAGCTCGGAGCTGGTAAAGTCGACTTGCTGGTCTACAAGAAGGGAAAGATCTCTCGGGAGTGTGTTCGATGCGCCTACTCATCGCAACCACATGACTAACTTCCATCTTAGTGCTGCCAAGCCATCCAAACCCTCGAGGGCATATTTCCATGTCACTGCACAGACCCATGTTCTGACCCTCGGGGACCACGTCCGTCAAGTTTCCTGGAACGATGCTGCCAAATCATTTCAAGACCCTGCCCTCGTCGGCCCACCCGTGCTTGAGTACTCGCCCTATCACCGGATTCCAGCGGGCAGGAAGAGGAATGATGCTCGCCAGGGATTGATCGACCAAGACCAAGAATTCAAGGACTTCCTCGAGAGTCTGACTAATCCTGTCACGAAGCCACCTGCCGCCGAGGGAGATGGTCATAAGGAGGAGAAGGTCAAAACAACTCCTCTGATTGAAGCTCTCCGGGAGAAGAAAGCCAATAAGGACAAGCCCAGCAAGACACCTGCGAAACATGGCCGCGGTGAACCAAAGGAAGACTCTGCCGACAAGAAGATCTTGGCCAAGGCTGGCAAGGAAACTCCGTCCGCGTCAGGAGACAAGAACAGGAGACTAAGCAAAGCAGAGAAAGCAGCGAAAGAAGCCGTCAAGGTTCTCAACAAGGAGGCTTCGTCAAGCAAGGACTCAATCTCATCCTCGACGGACAAAGCAGCCCCTACGACACCATCTCCTGCCCCAGAACGCAAACGTGGAAATGCAAGTATCGCCAAATCCATGCTCCAGCGTGATCTTGGACTTGGACCCGGCCCCAATCGCCGTCGGGGAACGAAGCGAGAAGTCACCCCCGCAGTTCAAGACTCTGCTCCGAGATCCGAAGAGACGGTAGCTGGCAAGCAGAAGGCAAAGGAAGCGCCACCTCCAGCGGCTCCTGTCGCCCCAGCAGCGGCAGAGAAAAGTACCCCCACGTCGGCAAAGAAGGAAACCCCTCGACCAACCCGTGCTGAGCGACGTGCCTACAAAGCTTCCTTGGCAGACAAAACGAACAGCAACAAAACTCCGGTCGAGGACTCCAAGGCACAGACCAAGGCGGCTCCCCCCACTGCGCCTGTTATCCTCAAAAAGCCTCAGACTACGCAAACCCCCACCACCCCCAAGGGACCCGCCGCGTCACGTGCCCCACCCACTGAACCCGCCTCCTCCAGAGCCCAAGCTTCTCAAGCTCCAACCACCGCAGGCACGAACGCGCCTCGTCCACAGGCCCCCACGACCTCTCAGCCGACAAGTGCTTCCCCAGCGCCTGCCCCCAGCGCTCGTCAAGGCTTCCTGAAACACGCGAACGCCTCACAGGGTATTACCGAGCCGCTCATAGAAGAAGCATTGAAGGTATTCGGCACCGTGGAAAAAGTTGAGATCGACAAGCGCAAGGGGTTTGCATATGTGGACTTTGCCAAACCAGAGGGCCTCCAGAAAGCAATTGCAGCAAGCCCGATAAAAGTCGCTCAAGGCGCTGTCCAGGTCCTGGAGCGAAAGGAAAAGGTCGTCAGGAGGCCACCTCACCCAGGACCTCCAGCACACCATGGCCCTCCGACAGGACCAGCACGTGGTGGCCGCGGCGGATTCCCAGCCCGCGGAAGGGGAAGGGGTGGAGCTCGCGGGGGTGGCCACGCCTCTGCCGCCCCCAGTGCAGGCGTGGGTGACACAGCAGCTGCACCTCCCCCTCCTCCAGCCGCGAGCGCGGCGCCTCCACCGACTCCAGCGGCTGCTAGTGAGGCGGCGACGTGAGCGTCTACGTGGGAGAGGAATCTCGGTTCCAAAGACCTGGAGCGAGCGAGCGAGCGAAGTCCCACGAACTATTGCCTAGCGTTGGAACGGGAGATATGAGGTGCCATGCGATTGCAGCATTATTACCCCCACACTCCCCTCCACACTGTCCGTGAACCGACATGCTACTATCAGCGCATCTGATTGGAGCAACTCTAATCTCGAATATTGCTCACCGTGCATCCTTTTTTTTTTCTCGCCAGCTGGTGGGTTGAAGTTACAACGACTTAACTGGGCATGTCACTGTTACTCAATACCGATCATCATTCTGATCGAGTAATTTGGAGGTCGGCAAGGCGGTATCGGGGCATTTGGCTTAAGTGGGTCGAGTTTGACTTGACCCGGGAGGACCCTTTGGCTTTTGGTCTGGATGATGGAGGCTGAGATGAATGAACTTAGCCTATGTAGTGGATAGCCATGAGACACAAATTTATGTCTCACTTCTCACATATTCACGAATGAGCTAGTTTGACCAGGAATATCAAGTATGGAAACGCATATGCTGTGGCATGCAAGAAACCAACCTACTCAAGGATTATGTACAAGGCTGACGGATACAACGTGTCCTGCTATCATGCCAATGATGCTCGTGATGGGATCTTCTAACAAGACCGGACGAGCCGTCTCAGCCCAAACCCACAATCCAATGTAAACGCCAATGCTAACGTAGTCTACAAAGCACCTAGGCCCAAAGCTGACTTGAATCTGAGCCTTCCAAAACACGCCCATGATTCCCAGTGCACAATTCTATATCCCCAAGTAAAACTTTCCGCGCTCATACACATAAAAGCTGGTGGCGGTCATGGGTATAATCTTGACATACCCGATCGTCAAACCAACGAAAAAGCCCCTCCACCCCCTTTCCATAAATATCCTCTTCACCGTCTCCCCAACGCCGAGTCGATGGCCATCGCCAACCACACCTCCGACTTGCATGCGTCGTCGGACGACTTCTAGTGGATACGACACGGTCTGTGAAATGAATCCCGCGAACCCTCCCGTCCCCAGCTCAGCCCAATACCGCAACTGCGCAGGCTTATGATCCGACGTCCGCGTCTCCTCGCGCTGGGTATTCGGAATCGTGGTCCAGGGCGCAAGCATCGGTAACCGCATGACATCGCTGAGCGTATCATGGGCCAGGAAACTCGCGCCCGCATACGGCAACATGCCCAGCATCGTGGGCGTGAATCCGCGGTAAAAGTTCGCGAGGCCGTTTCTCGGGACCACGGTCTCGACGACAGTGGTCGCGGCCGCGGAGACCGGGTTGGTGGGGTGGTGGACTGCGGGCGTCGGGTGCTCGCCGTAGATTTTCCGACATATGGAGCGCAGGGTCGAGCGCTGCGCTTGCCGTGTTTCGAAAGCGAGACGCACGCGGATGACTTCGAGCGGGTATGTGAAGAAGACGGAGACCATGCCGGCGAGAGACCCGGAGATGAAGCGACGGCCCGGGGTCTCGTGGGCTTTGTTGGGGATCAGGCGCGCGCGGATCTGCTCGTAGGCGAGGAACTTGATGCCGGCGTAGGGGAAAATGCGGAGGAGGGTTGCGGAGTGGCCTTTGAAGAGCCCGCGGACTCCGTTGGAGGCGTAGATGTCCCGCATGGCGATGGGCACGCCGCTCCAGCTGCCGGCGTATTTGGCGAAGTTGGGGTTGGAGGTTTGGAAGAGGATTTTTACGCGGTCAAGGGGGCCGACGACAGTTTTGGCCTGATGAGTTCAATTGTTAGCATGACTATTTATTTTGGGAGGGAAACTTAGACGCTGGGTATAATACGTACCGCGCAACCGGCCATGCCCCCGGCCAGCCCGCTCTTCAACAGATACTCCCCACTCCTTTTGTCCACCTTCCTGTGCGGATGTGCAGTCGCCATCTTCTCTCTCCGCGGCAGCCGCGCTTCGTCATCGGTCGGACATAGCGGTGCCTGTCGTTTTATAGCGGGAGCGGGGGGTGGAGCGGTGGTGAATGATTGCGCGGTTGTGGTCATGGTTCGGGAATGATCATGGCCGTGCCGGAGGCATCCCGGTCACGGAGTATCTGCGACAGCGTTGCGATTCACGGCACCATACAACAAACACTGGAAGCGCGTCGAAGTAGCGATGCGGGAGGGATGTCTTCTCGCTAGGGCAGTATCATGACAGTGAAAGGGAAGAAGTCTTGGGGAAGAATGATGATCGTGTGCGGTTGCGGGCCGGAAGTCTGGTGGCATGCATGACGTGCGTTGCCGAGGATCTGTGAACGCTGGTCCGGGGTTCCTTGGCGACTCCGATGGAAACCGGACCATCTCCGCGAAACACCTGACCAGCTGAACCTCGCCTGGGGGGAAACGTGACATGAAGAGCCCTAAGAAGAAGCTGAAGGTGTCGGAAACTGTCGACGATGGCCAAATGCCACCGCTCAGCCTGGAAGACGGACTAGGCACACCTTCACTATCGACGAAATCACCGAGGTTGGTATAGCTTTCACTGTCTCTCACTTTCATCTCGTCCTCCACATATATCTACAATTTTCCTTTCCGCCTCTTTCTGACCCACCAAGTTATCGCCTCCTTCGCTATCGAGAACATCTAACCTTCCTAGACCCAGGCACGCCAGGACCATGGGTAATCCTTCAAAAGCGGAGCGCCAGGCTGCGCGAAAGACTGCCATTCTATATCAGAACGAGGAGCGTGACATCACCTTGATCGACATCCCAACTTCCATCGCTCTAGCTCAAGGGAGCTCAGATGTCCTTCTATCAAGCATACCGCTGGAAGAGCCTGTTCTAATCACCAACGAGCCCAAGACAGCAAAGGCCGCAAAAGCCTACGGCGCAGACAACATCACCAGCCCAGAGCTCCACGCTTCCTTCCGTGCAGATATCGAGAAAGCCCTTGCAGAGATCCGAGATCACATCCCAGGGTTATGGTGTGCACCACGCAAACCAATGCCCCAAGTACCACAGCCCAGGGCTACTTCCATGGAAATCGACGACCCGGAGAGAGACCTGGAGCAGCGGCTAAAAGAGTGGAGCAAAAGCAAGGGAGAAGAGGAACCATTCGATTTCACCATGATGATGGCAGCCCTCAGCGCCGGCTCAGATCCGAATGCAACCTCAAGCACTGCGGTCACACATCGCTGGGAGATGTCGTACCGGCCTGCACGCTCCCCCGCAAACGGAGCCGTCGACCAAGAACGAGAAGAATCCCCCGTCCCATCCGCAAAGGAACCCTGGACATCATCATTCCACAACGCACACAGGTCCCTAGTCTCACTCTCCATATCCGAAACTGCACCACCGCATCGAGAGTACCGTTTCAAGATCCCATCCGGCTCTACCCTTTGTCAGAGCGACTCCTGGCATTCGGAAGACTTCCGCGTCTCCTTCCGGTCTCTGACCTCAGAACACAAGCTCCCGCGCCACTTCGACTTCATCCTGCTGGACCCACCATGGCCGAACCGCTCTGTCAAGCGCAAAATGGCATACCAGAACCAATACGGACATACCGCGTTACAGAAGATGCTTGAGAGAATGGATTTGGATACCTACCTCGAGCACAGCGGTATCGTCGGCATCTGGATCACAAATAAGGCGTCGCTGAGAGACTATGTCTTAGGACCTGGTGGCTTCTTCGAGAGGCTGAATGTCGGGCTTTTTGAGGAGTGGCTCTGGATCAAGACGACGACGAAAGGGGAGCCGATGTTCAGTCTCGACGGGCTCCTTCGACGACCATACGAAGTCCTGCTACTAGGACGCGCGGCGCCAAATTCATGGACAAAGATGCAGCATCAGGTGAATGTGAAGCGGAGAGTGATTGCAGCGGTGCCGGACATCCATTCCCGGAAACCGTGCTTGAAGGAACTAATTGAGCCGCTCATGCCAGATGCAAGGGATTACTCGGCGCTGGAGATCTTTTCGCGGTATTTGGTCGAGGGATGGACGGCTTGGGGAGACGAGGTCGTCAAGTTCAACTGGGAGGGATATTGGGCAGAATCAGATGATGGGGTAAATGAAAATTGCGAAGAAAGAGTATACGACCCCAGATGAGTCTCAACGGAAAGGATTGATTGCTTGCCAAGATGATCTGGCTCCAATGCGAGATGGGATATGCGGAAATCTGGGTCCTCGGCTCAATACACAGGTACCTTTTTGATTTTCGTGTATTTTCCCGTGCACATACGGTAGATGGATTCACGGGCGACGGGTATGCATGCACATCATCACATGCTTCCTTCCTCCACACTTCTCCCTGTGTTCTTCCGGATGAACAACCGGGGAAGTCGTTGTTACAGCATGTCACGGGCCTTTACGACGGTCGTCTACCTACATTCACATTCATCCATCGTATAGGCCCGTGACCCACCTGTATAGCAAGTCCCTACATTAGCAGAGAACTTTTCTAGAAGACGGCCCAACCAACAAAGCTAGGACCCCGTTTTCATTCTGCCGTGATCGACGAGGCCCGTGATCTATATCCCATGTATCTAGCGGTTGTTGCATGTGAACGTTATTTGAGCAGAGTGTTGGAAGCCTTCCAGAAGGAAGCACGGCCTTGTACCAATACGGCTCCTCGGCTGGGTATACCGAATCGCCACAAAAAGTGGATACGTGAAAGCTTTGACAAAATTCACAAGCCGAGAAATTTCCAGCCTCATCGGATGCGAACCTGTGAATGCAGGAGGGCATGGGAGAGAAAAAAAAAATCAGATTGTGGAGAATAATGCCGGACCCACTAACGAGACGACACGGTGAGTGGGCGACCGCGCGAATTTTCTACGGTACGTACCTCCGGCTCATGGTACTTTTGGCCAGAGGGTTTTTGGATGGATAGTGTGGGCCTTTTGCATCTCGTTGTTTCTTTGCAAATAAGTGGGGACGTGGGTCTCGGGGCGAGAAACTTCACGTGGATTGAACCCTTTTCTGCCATGTTCTCGTGGGGCTCTTTTAGCTCGCTATGAGGAATCGCCAAACCCACGGTGAATATGGCGCATGTGATGGAGCCATTATTTGATTTCAACTGAGGGGATATCGCGGGTGCCGAGACTCCTCTCTACTGGACAGTACCTGAGTCTTTTAGTCTTGTCTCCAGACGGGGCCTAGAAAGGGCTCGTGAAAGTGGAAGGTGGTGGCAGATGACATTCCCATCCCGAAGAATTGTCGCCGAGTTCCGAGCCACCTTTCGTGGAGGTCCGAGGTGGAACGGGGCACGCCCACGCGGGGCTCTTTTGGTGTGGACGGAGGAGGGGCAGCAGACAGGATTGACACATCGCAAGCCCACGGTTTGCAGTAACGCTTCCTTCCCGACATGACGTTTCAACAGACGGTGTGCGTGCCCGCTATCGGCGCCCGTCGTGGGAAAAACAGGAAACTGTCTCGAGATATTTGTGGCCAACGAGAGCGAAGTTTTCTGCCGGATTTTTCTGCTATCTGCGACGGAGGCGTTGACAACGCAAGCAAGCCAACTCTGACAGCTCACACCGAGAAGTGTAGACAACAAGGCAGGAGACTGCATCGATAGTTGCACTGCATGCGCATACATATCCCTATGCCATCTTCAGTGATAAAGATGACAGCGCAGCACTTTATTTCACCGCCGCATCGCAATATTCCAGTTCCAAGGTTGGGGTCGGCCATCAGCCTTACCTCCGTGGTTGCTGTTTCGCTGACTGTTGTACTACCCACGAAATATCGATTGCTCGTAATCGTGGGTGTGGTATCGTCAGCCCTATTTGCAGCACAGTGGGATCCGGTCTGTCGAATGGTCTCCCAAAATAGGAAGGTTCGGTGATCTGGAGTTGACCATGTGTCCGGTCATCAGGAGATGGCTTGGTTGCCAGAGAGCCCAACTTCAGTTCTGTGTAGCGCTGGTGCGAGACAGACTGCCAGCTTGAACGACAAGTGTCGATTCTGGGCCGGCATCAGCTGCAATATCAAGCCAACTCCGTGAGGGCGGCGAAGATAGGCGCTCACCACGCCGCTTCCTTCATCCTTTATTCCTGCGGAACGGGAGGGAGGGAGGAACGGTATGTATGCGCACGGCGTACGGGCAATTGCTGAGCCTGAATCCTTCCACCACGCCGTCGGAGTTGGATAGTTATGCATGTCTTGAACTCAAACACGCGCGGAGATAAAGTTCAGACGACATGAAATGTGTTATCGCTAATCGATAGCTGGTCTTATCGCTATCGCGGGGTAGTGAGAGCCGAGGAGATGTTGCGGTGAAACCTAGGTCGGTGGTACACGATATGTTGATAATGATGATCCGTCCCTGACATCTCAAAACAAAGCATGACAGTGACAGGACGGCTGTGGCGGCTGCATCTGTTATCACAAAGGGTATGGTTGTGTTCCATCGACCAAAGCAACTTCAACATACCCTGGAAGGTCTAGAGTTGTGAATTACTGCATGCAGAAAAGTGAAACTGTCACCTCACATCTGAAGAAGATTTTATGTTCTAGTTCTAGGTTTACAAAGTCTACGAAAACTCTTCTCAGTCGAGATTTTATTGTTATTCTTGTCTTTCAAGGGTGGTGTTGCGATTTCAGCGTCTGGACCCGATTTTCTTCATGGAAGTGAACGGATCTGTTGTTCGTGAGGCTTTCCCATGCGATCAAGAGAATAAGGCGGGATCTGATTAACATCGAGGATCGAAACGATACTGCAGAACGCCCGATCTGGAGGAAATTTGTCGCGTCATACGATTATTGAAGAAACAAAGGAAGCAACCAATACCTTTTCGTAAGCCCTACCTTCGTCAGAATGGAAACCTTCTTTCTGGCTTTTTCACTCGAATGATTTGTGTTTATAAGCCTAACCCTTCGCCCGTTTCACACGAATGATGCGGATGGCCTCGTCGCGAGGTGATTGGTGTCGAGTCGGTCCCACACCATGAATCTAGCTTTGCGAACTAGCAAAAGCATCCGAGTCAAGCTTAAAATGACATTTGCGAGGATTGATTGGAGGAAGAACAACCTTCCATCCGAACTTTGTTCACCCTGAACGTCGCGGAGAGAAGGTCGCCATAGAGGATGGGAGGATGCGAGGAAGAAAGGAAGGGGGAGGTCATTACCGAACTCCTAGCGACGGAAGGCTTCCTTCTGGAAGCCTGCGCAAACCTTCCTTGGATCGTCTTGGTTGCCATGACAGTTGCTAAGGCTCAGCGTGCCGGACGCTATTACCCTCGTTACGATGCTCATTACGGCATATATCCTAGAATGTTCGACGGGTGTCTTCTAATGAAGGGACAGATGATGTGGAGGCGTATTCGTCTGAGCGTGTCCCCAGATTCTCGGTCCGCGGAAACGTGGTCCAAGATCAAAATAGACGGGGAAACGTGGTCTCGCTGTCCGGCTGAAATTAGGGACTCGGGGTGAGGCTGAGTTCTAAATGGAGAGCCCGTTCTGCACCCGGAGTAAGTTCTGTGGGAGGCGAGATGAGAAGGTGGTGTGTTGGTTATTTGATGCCCGATACACTGTGCACGTTGCTGACTGCAGAAGGGTTCGCATTTGTCCGGACATTGCAGCATCTACTCAGCCTTGTGAAATGTGCCGAATATTGATGAGGCCACGCAGCTTGCAGATTGGTGGTCTGTATGGCATTTCTAATCTTGCTGATGGAGGCACAGAGTTTCCAAGGCTGTCCGTTACTCGTCTCCTGCTTTAGAAGTTCTTCAGAGCTGACTCGATCCTTCGCACCGATACTTGGCACGGGCGTCCGAGGAAGCTTCAGCGAGGCCTTTCGTCGTCAGGAAGAAGTCGGCGAGGTTGCCGGTGGCAGAATCTTCTTCCCTGTGGGTTTGCACCGTTGTGAGGAGCAGCGGAGGCTAGAATTTGAGTCGGAGGCTAAATCGCGACGACTGGACCCTGAAGTGCACTCGAGATCCACGCACCCACGGTCGCATGTGATGGCGGCTACTGCACCCCAGGTTCGGCAGGCTGTCGGCTAAACCTCGACACATCACGGACTCCTTCACCCGCGCACGGTGGGTTCCATTCAGGCTTCACGAAGGTTTGTGTTTCGTTTCATCCCGTATGATTTCCGTGGCTTTTTCGGGCGCGGTCCGCAACCTGATTCCGCCACGACGAAATCAGGATACGTGGGCCGCACCCGACAGCAAACAAGGGAACTCCAGGCCCTTCCAGGAGGATTCCAAGGAGGAGGCACTGGACGCAAGGTCATGATGATGCGATGAATCCGGCGTGTTCGAGGCTGCGAACAGAAAGTGTCGCCGCCTGATGCTGCGACTCTGCGAGCGCTCTCGTCGAGTCGCTGGCGTCTGGACGTCTCTCTCGCCGTCGAGTCGCACGCTGCCGGCAAATGTATTGGCGACGTTGTCGCGGATGCGCGGATTTGGAAGCCGTCAGCCGTCGGGCGCTTTCGATGCCCCTTTTGGGCAGGCCAACGTCCGGCAGAATGCGCGGGATGCGTGGATGGGATGCGCCCTCGCACCGATTCCCGAAGGGTGATCGCCAGACTAAGCTTATCTCAGTCGAGCAGCCGCCCAGGCCAGAATGCGGAGGTGGGTTCTGGGCCGCGAAATGGACAGTCATGGGCGCCTCCGCGGCCCCCTCGCCCTCCCTCGCCATCTCTGCCTCGTGGGGAGCGCATCTGGGCGATGTTTGGGGGTTGCGCGTCCAAAGCCCGCCGTGTGCCAGGCAGCCGATGCGGAGGGCGGAGGAGCGCAGGCAACACAGTGGCAGTCTCATTGCAGGCACGGAAAGCGAGGCGGTGATACAGCTGTCGACAGCTGGCTCCTCAGCGTGACAGATCACAGGCGGCGCGAGTCATCTCTGCAAATGGAGTTGACTCTGCGGGATTCCGGGCGCCGGGGTCTTTCGCCCTTGCAAGCCCTGGAGCTGACGGGTCTGCGGGAGTGGAGGACGGGGGGGGGGGGAAGGCACTGACGGCTCCTACAGGGGGCGACGGGGGCGCTGCGAATGCTGCCTCGCTCCAAAGAGCGGTGGGAGGCGGTGGAAATTGGCCCAATACGCTGCGCTCAAACAAGAGGCGGTGACTCACCGACTCCGTGAAATATCCTCGCAGGCGCTCCTTTGCCAGCCAGACGGTTGCAGAAGCAAATCGGGGCCCGCCAGGCCGCAAGTGTTTGATGCACCCTCCGTGGCGTCGCAGCATTCCTCCGCACGATATAACCCATCCGCACATCCCACGCTCCAGGCCAGATGATATGCTACATAGTACTTGTTCGAGACACACCTCGACTTATTATTCCTTCTGACGCGCCCTCCTGATCCGCCTGCTCATACTTCAGAGAGACTCCTTGCATCCACTGCAAGCATACATATTTACCTTCCATCCTGCCGTCGCCTTAGCATCCATCTTCGCCCGCACCATCTTGCCTAGCACGCTTCCCGGTTTTCCCACCGCTGTTTGACAGACGCTCCCGACATCTCCCATCGGAACCGGTCCGAAGCGGCCACACTCGTCATCACTCAACCTCGGCCTACCTGCACGACAGCAAGCTCCCGCTAGACTGCCAAACAGGTACATTACGTCCGTTGCACGCAACAGCCCGACGCGTCCACGGTGAAAATATTATTTGCCTTGATCCCCACGCCCGCCATCCAGATATATCCCAATCCAACGCGCGCCATGCATTTTGAAATTTCACCGAGCTCTTCCCCCTCCAAGTCGATACCCATCTCCATCCGCAGTATGGCCTCGCCGTCCGGGTCCCTCCTCAGCACATGCTCACAGGACTCCGCCCTATCAAGCCGCGGATCCACATGCGCCTACCCGTCCTGGCCCACTGGGAACTCGCTCGAGTACCGCAGCACGCCCAGCTCCTTCATCAGCGACGCGGATCTCTTTGGCGACGACTTTGACGACGAGTTCGCTTCTCCGTTCCTTGAGGAAGCACCTGCGCCGCCCCGCCAGCCGCCTATGGCTCAAGCATTCCCAGTCCTTCCACCGCTGTACGCGCCAGAGAAGCCCAAGAAGGAGCGCAGACGATCCAGTGGCCGCAAGACTCGTCGACCATCGAAGCCTATGACCCCCATCTCTGAGTCACCCGAGGCCGTCGAGTGAAGAACAGCTCAACCAAGCTGTAAATAAACATCTGCATGACTGTAAGCTGATCACAAACGCGTCGAATCGCAGTGCAACAGCTAACGAGATGCATCCAGTCATATCAAACATCAACACATCTCTTTGAACCGCGCGCCTCACCGCGCGCCTCACCGTTAGCGCCGTGGTCTTCATCTCCACCACCATCCTGTGGCTGATGACACCCCACACGTGGGTGTCAGCCACCTCTCCGCGCGGAAATTTCCCCAGAGCATTGCACTGTTTTGTGGAGTAATTTTCTTCTTCACGCCTCGATTGTTTATCGTCTCGACCTCGCTTGACGAGTGCGCAGACGCGACACCCCTGCCCTCCATCCCCACGCACACCGAGATTCTTCATCGGTGTCCGGATTTCCAGAAGCAACTTCCAAGCGGAGCCGAAGAGACGAGCATTTTTCCCTTCGGATAATTCTAGGACCAGGTCTTTTTCATTTTTGCATTATCGTCGCTTCACATTCACGACACCATGCATGGTCACCGCATATCAGCCCCTCCTCGCGGGTCTCGGAGTGCGGCTCCCCCATCATGTCCAGTATTGGGCCCAGCCTCCTCGGATTGACCCTTCGCAGCTCCAGACTCGCTGATCTTGGAGCGCGGGGAAGGGCGGCCCGCAGGGGGCCAATCTGATTCTGGAGCGCCCCGGAAGATGAAGGGACGAATGAGCATTTTGGCGCTGCATTTGCATTGGTTCTCGTGTTGTGACGAATTGTCACATTTGGTACGGCGTTTTGGATTGGCTTCATGATACCCTCCGCTATCGGCGGATTATTGGACTGGGGCACTTGCATGGAACGGGATGGTCTTTTTCTCATGCGCGGAACTGCATTTGAGAGCCGATGGCTTGTTGGGGCTACTTGTGGCTTGACACGCCTTACCTGTTATGATACCCGTCACAGATACCCAGTGAAAACTCAACACTTTACCTTCTCAATCTTTGCCGTCGCATTCCGAATTCGCGTATGTTTGTGTGATGGAATCGAAGAAGCAAAAGAAATCCAAGACTAACAGCCTCGTCACACTTCGTCACCTCTAGCGTATTGTCGCGATGTTTACCCATCTCGGTCTGGTCTTGATGCCTGATGAATGAACCTGCTTAACGCGGCAGCCCCCAAAAACATTGGAACAATGAGGCTTTCAGGTCGTCGAGTCTGCGGAGTCCGAAAGCGAGTCGACGATTGTCTTGCGTTGATCAGTGAAGCTGGGTCCGGACTCATCATCGCCCATCTACGAATGAATTGCTGTGCATCTGACTTGCTCGCGACTGCGCCGCGTTCGCACGTCCGTCCGCGAACACCTGTCAGCAGCCCTCTTCAGCCTTCTAGTGGCAGCATCTCTAAATAGCCTTGTGAGGGCCTTTCAACCAACAGCACGCAAAAGCACGTCGCCAACACAAAAGACTCACGCAGCTGACCGACGCAAGTATCTCTATTTGAGTACTTACATTTGGTTCGAGGACGACGCGCTTGGTGCCCTCCTTCGCAAGTCACTCACCGTTGTTTCTTGTTTTGCAGCAAAGTATGCTCGATTCATTGCCAAATCATAGCATGAATATGGCTGCTCAACCGAGCTCGAGTCTCCCACTACCACCCCTCCCGCTGTTATTCATGCCGTGTCGCTGCTATATATAAAGTTCTGATCACATTCCTCAAGAGGGAAGCCGTTGAGGGTTGGTAGGGGTCCAAGCGAGCCTTTTCCAATGCTTGTTTTGTCAAGGCACGTCTTGGGATATGTGAATGGGGGGGACATGTGGATGGTGGGTACTTTTGAGATGTTCTCCATCCCGACACTGCTGCAGACTGTGTCACAGGGCGGTTGTGATCTTGGCGGCGGGGCGACAGGTCCAGAGCGTGTCTCGGGTTGAATAGATAGCAGAAGGGGTCTGAAGATAGCAGAAGGGGTCTGAAAGTGGCAAAGGAGGGGAATGTTGCAGTGCATGCTTTCCAGTTACTCCGTCCTTGGATCCTGAGTCCAGAGTCGCGGCGCGGCGGTGAGCGACGGCGTGGGGTTGATGGATGGCATGGCATGGGATGAATGAGGGGCAGAAACAATGGGAGGGGCTGGAAGAGGTTGAGCCGTGAAGTGCAGCAGGGATTTTGACTAGTGTGGGCGCTTAGCGATGGAGCGAGCACTCGAGGAGACTCAAGCACAGCATTGAGATGAATAACTGTTGGAGCGAAAAGCAAATTGTGTGATGCTCGCTGCTGGCTCCGACCTAGTGAGAAGCAGTGTTGAGGACAGGGAGACTGAGGGCGCTTGCCGGCATGCGCAAGCTAGGTGAAATTGTTTGTTTATGCCCTCAACCAGGGACGAGGACGTGGAGTTTGATATGAGGGTCAGCCCGGTGGTGATAATGGCAAGGGCGCGCATCAGCACAGAGCAACAAGAGGTACTTCGCGGATCGACGACGCTCGGACAGCTGTAAGTCACACGGGAGGGAAGAGGGTGAGGCGCCGCATAGCAAGATGCCAATGTGCGGAGTCGGCCACGATGCTTTCCTGATCAAAGGTCCTCAAAGCACTGCTTGAGAAACTGGAGATGTGTGTGTTTATATCTCAAACACGACCAGGTCCGGTTGGAGAGTACGTACCTCGTTCAATCTGAGGGGTTCCCGAAGCCCATGGGGCAGATGGGGTCGTGTCCGTTGTCCATGTATGCATGTACCCATCCGCAAACGAGGGCCGCTGGGCGAAACTCACGCAGGTGCACGCTTCGGTGCAGCGTCACGTTCGGAACGCCCGCTCGATGGGATTTTGCACGTCATGCGCAGGGTCTGTTCGAAACAGCTGTCGAATGGTTGCAATGGTTGTCGCTCGTCGGCGCGGCTTGGGCACGCTCAGGACCATCTCTCGTCGCTCAATGGACTACCGTCGTCTGCGAAGCTGCGAACAGACAAGACGCTCCGCTGCAACGTCTGGGCCGGTTGTGATCAGGCACCACGATCTCGGTGCCACAGCACATGCCCGTCCCGAGGGTGATGGCCGCGGATTGGAAGAGGAGGATGGATACACGGCATCACGGGTCCGTCTCCAGCCAGAGAGTCCGCCCGCGCCACCCAACACGCCCCCAACGGACTCCAATGGTCAAGTAGTTGGGCGCTGCTCGCACCGCGACTGCCATCGCGCAATGGTCGGGAGACTTTGAAGCAAAAATATCGTCGGCTGGAGCAGCGCAGAGAGGGTCTGATATATGCGGTCCGGCGCTGGACCGTCCACTTGTCCGCTTTGGTGGGGGACTCGCAGGCCTGTCCTGGGCCGGCCTGGGATCCATTCACACCAGCGGGCCGTACCAGAGGCCCTGCGCAGCATGATTTGCTGGCTATCGCTGCACGAGGCTTGTGATTTGTGATTCGGCTGCATCGCTGCCCCAATCAGACCGTTCTGCGCTAGGATTGTTCCAAAACACCGCTCGTGGGCTCTCGTTGCTTCGCTCTCTCTCGCTGCAAACTCATCACCATGCAGGCACCGCGGTTTCTGCGGCGCGAAACCCAGCCAACAGATGCGTCGTGTTACTCGAGAGGCCCCCTTGGCGGCCGGCCGCCGCTCCTGTGAGGGACTGGGGCGCACTGCAGGCTGGTTCGCTGAGTCTCCGATGGACATCGACAAGCTTCAGGCTTGGCCTGCCCGCGGCAGCAAATGGACTGCGGCGAACCCCAGCCGTTTTTTGACGCCTCATGTCCCGGGAATGGAGCTCGACGCTCGTTAACAATGCTCGCTGGCTCGAGGGTTCCGAGTCCTATTCTCAGCAATATCAACCGTCGTCCCTAAGCGCCGGGGCCTGATAGGCCCGAGCTACCCTCTGCACTCTCCTCCTCGCTGCCAGCGCTTCTGCTGCTTTTTACCTTCTTTCTCTCTGTCTGTCATTGCCGTCTTTGCCTGCTCCTGCTCCACCAAACGCTGGACTCTTGTTGTACCTCCAAGCGGGCGCATGCGGTTCAGTCTGCCGCGTACATTCAACCCCTGTAAGCCGGGGCGGGGCTGAAAGCTATACCGCCTTCCAGACGCCCTGGAGCTTGGGTTACCTACCTCTCTGCTCTCTGGCCCTTTAGCGCGCACGCTGCAGTAAGTCAATTCTCCGGACTTCCTCTCAGTTTCAAGTCTGCAACTCGGGTTCTCAATCTCTGCCCCTGATTGTCCCTCCTCAGCCTTATTCGATTCCACCTGCCCCCGTTATGAGAAGATGTGGACTCAGCCGACTGACAGAGGATTCGCCTCGATAGACTCGCGCGCCATGTCGACAGGTCAATCGAGCAGACAGCGGTCCGCTTCCAAGAGCGGGTCTGTACGATCAGACTCCAAGATCAAGCCCCCAACGCCCAGCATCACGCCCGGGAGCGACGAATTCGCATTCGAGCCATGCGCCGCCACAGCATCTTTTCTGCTCTACGCCCAGCGGAACGTCGTCCTGTGCCTTCACCACGACACCCTCGCAATTGAGCGTCGGTTCACTCGCCATAGAGAGGATGTGTCCTGGCTCTTCGTGGACAATGTCAGCGAGAGAGGTGCGGGACGGCTGGTTGTGAGCTACGATGCCGGAAGCACCGCCATCGTGTGGGACCTCCTCACTGGTGACGAGGTGGCTCGATTTGCTTCCTACGAGCAAATTCGCGTTGCGGCCTGGATGAGGAACGGAAATGTTGCTTTTGGTAACGAAATTTAATTCTCCGGCTGCGCGAGCACATGATCGCTGATATCCGACATAGGCAATGCCCAAGGGAACATTATCTTGTTCGAACCATCGACATCAGAGCATCTATCTGCGAGGACGATATTCGATCCAATCACTGCATTGGCTCCTGCATCAGATTGCCGAACTTTTGCCATTGGGTAATTGCTGCTTTCGTGTAGTGGTGGGGATTACGCTAATCGGACCCAGATATCTCAATGGCTCAATTCTGATCGCAACACTCCAGCCATCATTTACCATTTTGCACACTCTTACGACTCCAAGATCGCCCTCCCCTATTGCGGGACTTGCTTGGCACGGATCGTCGTCCAAGCAAAAATCCGAGATGTTGGCGGCTCAAACCTCAGACGGGGATCTGAGGGTGTGGAGTGTGCCAAAGCAGCCCCACGGAGGCGACTCACCATGTGTGATTCGCATCCTCAACAAGTCAGAGCAAAGAGAGCCTGGCCCGTGCTGGTTTGCATGGTCAAAAAACGGGCGAATCATCCAATACACTGAAGGGTACGTTTTCCAGATCTTCCGATTCTCATCTGCCCTGCATATGTAGTCATCCTAGCTCGGAGCCCCGGCGCTTAATTTCCAACACTTGCTGACTGGCACTTCACCAATAGTCAAACATGCTCATGGGATGTTCGCACCAAGCGGGTAACGTATGATAGTGTGCCCACGATTGATGGAGTTGCCGCCATCACCAATTATGGTCCAACTGCGACGCTGTTTACCATGGGGCGTAACTATACTGTCCAACAGTATGACATCAACCCCAGCGGTACACCAGCGATGGTAGCGAACGTGCAGCATCCTCCTGCTAATACTCCGCCATCTCCGCCTAATTCGCTTGATGAGAAGAAGATATCCGCGACCCCCATGACAGCGGTCTCGAAATCAATTCCCCAGATGCTAATGGACTCGGAGAGCAGCGAAAGCGAAGGTAACAACGTCATGTCCCCCTTACAGAAAATCGCTCATGAGATGGACCAACTTGAAGAGGAACGACGAGATATGCTTGCGCCCCTGAGCCCCGTCTCAAGTCGTGGCTCGCAAAGCTCCAGGTCTTCAGGAGGTGGATCACGGGCACCGAGATACCGATATGACAAACCCTCAAGCACGAGGTCCTCGAAGAGCTCGCAAACTGGAACTGGAACTGTCTTCTCGTCCGGCACGTCTTCGTACGCGGGAACATCCCGTGAAAGCATCTCAATTCGATCCTCATCTTCAGTTGCCTCGTCTCGATACGGCGGCGGCTCGGCGCTTAGGAATGAGGTTGTGCGAAGTCCAGAGGAGGCCCCTACCCGCACTAAAGACATGGATCTCTTCCCGTTTACGAAAGCTCGGCTGAGCGATGTTCCTTTCAGGTCACCACACTTGGGCCAAGAACGTACTCCAGATGACCTGCGACGCCAAATGCTTAGTGTGGTTTTCGGCTGGGACAACGACATTGAGGAGCTTATCCGAGACGAGCGTAAGTTTGACACCCAACAGCCCCAAAAAATATACTAACCTGTATAGTTGCACGCCACCCCAGCGGCTCGGCAGCGGCTGTTCTTCTTTCCAAGTGGCTTGGTGATTTGGGTGCTGATCTGATGGCATCTATGATTGGAGGCACTTCCATGACTTCCTCGGACTGGATGTTGCTGGCCTTGAGCTCTATGGGCCAAGACTCGCAAAAGAAGGTCGGCGAATCTTTCGTCCAACGCCTCCTTGAAAAGGGTGACATCCATCCGGCTGTCGCGATTCTGCTTGGTCTCGGCGAGCATAACGACGCCATTGAGGTGTACGTCTCACGAAAATACTACATGGAGGCTGTTCTCTTGACATGTCTTCTTCTTCCCACGGACTGGCAGAGACAATCCTTCCTAGTCCGCAAATGGGGAGAAGTGTCCGTTTCCAAGGGCAAACCCGAACTCGCTGTACGATGTTTCTCCTGCACCAGTTTAGAGTCGTCCGAGCCATGGTTCTCACCCCGTGCTCAAGATGCCGTCTTTTCAGCACAGAAGCAAGTACTGCTTGGGTCCCAGCTGAGTCCGCCCCTATCTCCACCATCCCTGGGCCACAGCCGGATCACTGCGAAGATGTCAGCCCTCAAGCTAGTGACTGATTTCGGCCAAGGACCAAGACCCAAGCAGATGATGCCAGAAGACGACGAGCGAACCCCAATGAACGTCGGTGTCACACCCATTGCCGAATCAGCCATTACCCCAGCTGTCGGCAGGAACCCATGGGCTTTAGCAAGCGCCAGGACTGTGCGCGATTTGTCTCGCGAACCCTCATCTGCTAGGACAGCGACACCGGGCGCATATAATCGTAAGCGATATCCATCTACCAACAGATCGACAACCAAGAATGAGAGCCTTGCAAGCTTGATCGTTCCAGACCGGGGTCGCCGAGGAGAGTCCATTCCCCGAACTGCCATTGACAACGTCGGCCGCGAAGAGGAAACGCTGCCTTTCTCTACGCGTAGGTCTTCTGCTGGTCAACAGGATTTGCTTCTGACTCCTGCCAAATTCGACCCTCAGAAGTCACAAGATCACCTTCCTTCGCCAGCCGCTGGTGTATTTGAGAACCTTACCCAGAGGCAGAGGGCCCCGTCGCGAGCTAGTTCACGAAACCGGAAGCCAATGGATCTCCAGCTTGATATGCACGAGACAGTCGTTGAATCGGGACCCGACACTCACTATACCAATAATCTCAGTCCCCCGCTGACTGGCGCAAGCGTCAAGAGTGCTAAGGCTCGAAGCATCGACAAATACATTAACAGTCTAGAGGAAGCCAATTTCTATGCGCGCCAACGCGCCGAATCAAAAGCCGAAAGTAGACCACCTTCCCGCCAGCAACAGCAACCCTCCCGTCCCAGCAGCCGGAACGCTCGAGCCCGCAGTCGCACCCGCGATGTTTCCGAATCTCGCGGTCGATCTGGGGTTCGTTACATCAATCCCGCCAAGCGTTCTCCCTCGTCTCCTGTACCGATGTCCCCTGAAGATGCTGGAATCTACGCGCGGGAAAGGAAAGAAGCCGGCACTAATACTGATGACGACCTGGATGCCGAACGGTACTACAAGATGGAAATCGCCTCCCCCGTGGCAACGGAATCCGTTGCAAGCACCGCTCGTACCGCCAGGAGTAGAGCGAGGACAGGTATGAGCAAAACGAGGTCTTCGTCCAAGGCACCGCGACGTCAAGAATCACCGGAATATCGACCCCGCGCGTCAAGCAGAGCCACCAGCCGCGTTTCGACCCGCCGCTTCGCCGACAATCGTGGACGAAGCGCCACACGCAGCGACGACTCGCCAGGTTCTCCTCACCAGATGTACCGGGAGGAAGACGAAATCAAGAGAGAACCTTCACCCGTTCGCGCTCGTGCGCGTAGCACCAGTCGTCGTCCCGGTACGCGGGGTGCTAGTACTCGCGGTGGTGATCAGTCCCCTGATCGTCGCCAGCCTCGAGACCGCTCGGTGAGCAGAAGACCATCCGCCGCACCAAGGCAGCCAAGTCGCTCGCGCACCAATGTTCGAGAAGACTCGCCGGAGAGGATGTCTGAGCAAGAGCAAATGACTGATAACCCTCCTGATTCCCGTTATTCTACCATGTCCAGTCGCTCCGGTCAGTTCCAGCGACCAATGACATTGGCCAGAAGGCAGTTGGCTGCTAAGGAGCTCGAAGAGAGGAGATTGTCTCTTGCTCGACGGCCATCAGCTCCCGTCATTCCTCATCCGGGCGATCTCGCTCGGCCTATGCAAGCCGAACGCTCTCATACCGATTCACCTGAGTTTTTCAACACCCTGTCATCGGCATCGTACAAAGATCCGATTTTACGTAGTCAGACAGCAGACCCCGATATGGGCAGGCGATTCTCTCCCACTGGCCGGGGCGGCATTGGAACGACCTCTACTCCTTCTGCGCCCATTGGTCTACCTGCCACACCGCGGGCCATGCGCCATCCGCGCTACATGAGTGCAGATCCGAACGAGCGTGAGGGTATCCCTGCTGTTCCGACAATTCCTGACGAGCATATCGTTCAAGTCCCCGAGGAGCCACCACAACAACAACTGCAGCAGCAGCAGCAGCAGCAGAGTGCACAGGATAATCTTGGGCCATTGCTCCCTTCAACTACTTTCCAGCTTCCTGCCACTACGTTTGGCCAGTCCATCTCTCGGTCTGCCTCCGCGCCACCTCAAGATCTGTACCCTGAGAACAACCCGATGCAGATGGGCAGGCGTGGATCGACGAGTAGCCGCGGACATTCCAGGAAGAACACCGCCTCTGATCTCGTTTCTCCACCGAACTACAAGCGTGCTAGCCCTCCTCCGTTCAGTACCACTATTGACGAGACGATTCATGAGAATCAAGTGGTCATCCTCGAGGAAGACCCTAACCCACCAGTGCTTGCCGAGCTTCAGCATCTTGCCGCGCCTCCTCCACCTCCTCCACCACCAATCTTCGGTCATGGTCCTCAGGGGAGCCTAGGTGTCATCAACATTGCAATTGATGAGGAGCCAGGAGAGAAGGGCACAGAACTTTCGCCCACCGGACCGAACCCTACCAGCCCTCCGCCCAGCATTTCCGGAGGGCACCGTCGTGGCCGCGGAAGCGTGAGCGAGAACCTGGGCATGACTTTCAAAAGGGTTACTGAGAGAATGCGGAGTACCAGTCGTTCTCGTGCCAAGTCCCCTCCGTTGCGTCATGAGATTTCCGCGTATGAAAGCATGCCGGACTTCCGGGGAAGATCACCCTTTGAGCAAAGGATCAGCGAGTACGGGCAACTGCCACCGCCACCTCCGCCACCACCTACTCACCCTATGCCTATGGAGCAAGTCATTCCTCCTGACAGCGAAGTCAACAAAAACTTCCAGGGCTACCGCCATCCCAAGGAGATCCGGGCCAATATGCCACCCCAAATGCTGCAGCAAGGTGTCTACCAGCCCATCGAGAATCCTCCCTCCTTCTAGGTTGAACTTTTGTCATCTCTCCATTTTTGCTCGCAATTTGTTCTCATCTCTCCTTGATCAATGCGCCCTTTATTATTCCATATATCCATTGAGACGACCCTTTGACGGCCATTTATCATTCCATACCATCCTTCATCACGTACCTCATTGTTGCTATCATCATTACTTTGGGATTTTTAAGCGTAGCATTGGATTTATCATTATTACGTATCATTTAGCAAGCGAGTCAGTCATCATCATGTCGGAAGCTTTCTTCCGAACCTGGTCCGAACATATCAAGATGGGGGAAAGCTTCACGGCGGGATCGTCGATACCCTTCTCTCTTCCTTCTCATATCATTCGCTTCCTCCGGTTCAGTGGGTTTGGGACCCTGCTTGATTCTGGATGCCTGCGATAGTTTAATCGTGGGGAAGTGTTTTGTTGCGCGTGTTGTTTTTCATTGACATTTCTGTGTTCATGTTTGGCAGTGATACGATATACCGTTCTGAGAATGGCGCATACCTTTTTACGCGGTGGCTTGGAGAAAAGAGCTGAGGGTCTGAAAAGTTCATGCAGAAAGGAGATGGAGGAGGGAGAAGAAGATGAGGGAAGTTGAGAGGGGGGAAAGGTGCTCCATGCCATAACAAAATGGGCCAAAAACAAGACAAGTCATGCACAATGGGAACGAGCGGGCTTTGGGGACAGAGAATGTCGGCGGGACGGAAAGAGGGAAAAAGCCCTGATGAAACTTCGCTTCGATATTAATGTACATTCTTTGCTTGCGCTACTTCCCCTTTATCTCGCTGCGTTTCTTTGTGCTGTCTTGTCATGTCTGTCTCTTGTCGTTCAGTTGTCATCCTTTCCGACGTGTAAGGAGTTGGAGTCGACCACGGTCCAGAGCCACAAGCGACCACGAACACGTGCCTCATTCGCATTCATTCCTTATGGATCGGCGGAACTCGAAGCATATGGATACTACCAACGCCTCAAACACTCTCAGAGTTGCTACACTCCTTAGCCTCGCCGTCGCACCACCATCCCCTTCCTTGCTTAGAGCCTTCGGCCTCATTTAGGTACGCACGGGATATCAACATGGCAAAGCAACAAGAACAAGAAACACAACAAATCATTGATTATCGTCTGCGCTCTCCAGATCATTATAGTTATATACTAAAGATAAGCGCCTCGCGGCAAAAAGTCACGGTCTCCATTCCATTGTCCTTGCTTTTATTCTGTTCTAGTTCTTTCGGGCTTGGTGGACGGGCCCGAATTATGTCACTCATTTTTGCGAGATGTTTGGAAGGAGAGGGTGGATGTAATGAGTTCGGTGAGATTCATATCTTGGTTGTAGTTACGCATGGATAGTGGAATTAATTCAACGTCGCTCTCTCTAGGTTGATTTGAAGAAGTGAATTCTGGCTCATAGGTTGTGTGCTAATATCGGCAGGTTTGGTGTATGGCTTTTGTGATACGGCTTCGCAGCTTGACATCCACCAGCTCTGGGTGAAGAAAGCCCCCAGTCAAAGCTTCTCCGAATGCTTCTTAACGAAACTTCGTTCCACGTTAACCAGTAACTGGCAATAGCCTAGCTGTGCCGTGAATCCGACGCTTTCGTAGAATTTTTGTTACTTTTGCTTGCACGGCAGCTTTAGATATGCGTAAATCTATTTGATGGTTCCTTCTTCCGGAATACGAATACGGCTGGAGCACAGCCATTTTGCCTTTTCTCCGGAAGGAGCACCTCTTCTTGGCGCCTCAGGCCCACCCCAACTTCTGACAGCCGTGCCTAGGTAGGATTCTGTTAACAGCACTACCCGTGTCAATCGATTCGACTTATTGTCGCCATGCTTTTATTCGCGCTACTTTCACCTACCGGCATGCGGCTATGCAACTAGACCAGACTACGGAAGGCCATATCGTCCACTTGAGCTTTACGCGACTACGAACCGGGGGTGTCTAGTCGGCTCGGTTGATCCCCCGAAGTTTGGTTCCAACATGGCGTTGAGATTCTTCAGAGAATACAAAGTCGTAGTGGCAGGGGGTGAGAGAGTCGGCAAATCAAGCTTTGTATATCGAGTGTGTCATGACATCCCATAACTGATACCCACTTATCTGATACATCGAAGTTCGCTCCGGGGTATGGGATAGGGATGTACGACCCAAGAACGATCGCAATTGTGGACGACGAGGTTGCTCTTTTCGACATTCTAGATACCGCTGCCCAAGAAGAATATTCCGCTTTGCGGCGGCAATATATGAGAGACCTCGAAGGCATGATCATCATGTACTCTATCACAAGCCGGGAGTCGTTCAAGGAGACGGAGAACTTTTGGAAGCAACTCTTGTGTGTCAAGAATAAAGCTTACTCTCCGATGTTGCTGGTAGGCAACAAGTCTGATCGACACGGTGAACGCCAAGTTTCGGCCCAGGAAGGCATGGCTCTTGCTAAGCAATTCGGATGCGGCTTCCTGGAAGCATCGGCAAAAGAAGGCTGCAATGTCGAAAGGGCATTTCATGAGATCGTCCGAGAAATTAGACGTTTCGACTCGAATGTCACGACTCTATCTCCCCTACCGGAAACGTACCAAGGAAGCTCATCCATCTTCTCGAAAGGCATTTTGTTGTCGTTATTGAAAGGTTTATTTAAGTCATCCAAGCCCGACTGGAACGAAGACCCTGAAGTTAAGGAGATTCGACAGCGAACGTTGAACCGCATGCTCGCCCAGTACGCAAGGACGAACGATGAGCGTCGATTGAAATTTGTCTTGGAGAGTGGAGCCGATGGAAACGCACAAGTAGGCATTGAAGGAAACGCTCTACACGCGGCAGCTGCTGCCGGGAATCCGGACATTATTAACGTCCTTATTCAAAACGGTGTCGTCTTAAATGCTCGAGAATCCCGAGGAAATACTGCGCTCCACCTGGCTGCTTTGGAAGGTCATGTCGAAACCGTCAAAACGCTGCTGAGACAAGGGGTCCCTGTGGACACAAAATGCGGCACGTACGGCACTGCCCTAGTTGCAGCCTGTACGCGGGGCCATACTAAAGTCGCCCGGGTCCTTCTTCAAGAGGGGGCTGATGTCTCAGCAATTGGTGGACCCTTTGGGAGCAGTTTTCACGCTGCTGCCATGGTTGGGAAACCAGATATGGCAGTTCTTCTGCATGATGCCGGTGCCGAGATTGACAGCCGCGGTGTGGGAAACAGTACTGCTTTGCAAATTGCTACTTTTGCAGGTCATGTAGAAGTGGTCAAGGTGCTCCTAGACAGGAATGCTGGGGTTAATCTTGAGGGAGGCAAATATGGTCGGGCTGTGGATGCTGCCAGTAGGCAAGGCCACCTCAACATCATCGAGTTACTCGTCATGAATGGCGCGACTAAGACGAACCTACAAATAAGTACGCCCTCCGAACCTCCAGATTTCGACGAAATTACGCCAGAGGTAGCATTCCTAGTGCACTTCGATGACCAAACACCTTTCCCGCAAAATCCTCCGCAAACCGTCTCAACGAGTTACCACATACCTGAAACAGTAACTTGGAATCGGCGAAAGGCAACATGTCGGACCAATACTTCGTTGAATACCCAAATGTCGGCGGCCCAGAACATTTCGGCGCCACCACATAATGAGTTAGAGGCACCTCGAACTGCTGGACTCCATGCGGCCGACCAAGAGAGTTCTCCTGTTGCACATTCTCAATACTACACAGAAGTTGAAATTCCTTTTCGATCAGTCCGCCTCTTAGGGGAAGGGGCATATGGAATCGTGGATGAGGTGGAATTTACGGGGGGCGCAAGAAATTCCGCTACATACGCGCGGAAGATACTCCAGAATACTGGTGTCCAGTACATGAATCGCATGATTCATGACGAAATCAGTGTTCTCAAACAACTACGACACAAACACATCGTCGATATCATCGCAACCTACTCAATCAGCACGAAATTTGCCATCCTGATGACTCCAGTCGCAGATACAAACCTCAAAGATTTTCTTGCTATGGGAAAACCCGAAGACAAGATGCTCCACTGGTTTGGCTGTCTGGCTGCTGGCCTTGTTTATATGCACAGCAATGACATAAGACATCGGGATATCAAACCAGCGAACATTCTCCTCAAAGGGGAACTTGTTCTCTATACAGATTTCGGAATTGCGAAGGACCTTTCCCAGGACAGTGCCACTCTTTCCATAGAAACTGTTGAGGCGAAGTCTTATATGTACTGCGCTCCCGAGGTAGTCGCCGAGAAGCCTCGGGGCCTTTCATCTGATGTGTTTTCTCTTGGGTGTGTCTTCCTTGAAATGGCTGCCGTATTGCTGGAGTCTACAAGTAAATTCCTGAAAACTCTGCACGATAAGCTCCAAGCGAATGAGACGCGAGCATATCATGCGTGGCTATCAGACGTACTCCAGTTGTTATTATGGCTTTACATATTGGGAGACGGAGTAAGGTGGAACGGAGATGTGCGCCTACCCCTCGAGTGTTGCTTTGCAATGCTATACCCGAACCCACGAAGAAGAATATCGGCGCAAGCAGTAGCCAACATACTCCAAAATGCTGGGTCTAACTGGCGATCTCCGAGCGGTTACATGGGTGACTGCTGCGCGACTGATTCGCGACTGAGGCAAAAGTTACCACCAATCTTCCGAAAGGGGCCAAATCGGAGCATGTTGAAGGATATGATCATCTCACATTACTGTTGGGACGAGATCGCAGAAAGAGTGGGGTACACCGTCCTGGAGACGCATCTTGATCCTGGCGACCAGTAGAAGTCCGTGAGCGGGAGTAGACAGGTTCATTAAATAAAATCCACGGCTGGGAATCGGCAAGTGAAAAGTCCTGTCACCTTATTTCGCTACTCAACCCTTAAATCGTGTTCTTTTACACCTCAGGTTTCTTTGGCATAGCCTGGAAATGGAGGGAGTCAGAAAATGGCCCAAAACCTTCGGGCAAATGGCCCAGCACGTCGGAAGATTCTCAAAAAGCAGGACAGGTATGCAAAGATCAGACCGATCACCAGTAGCCGTAAATGACCTTACGAAGTTGTCGTAGAGAGAATTCAGCCCCCCGCCCTTTGGTCTGTGACAGTATGCCAGAGGAAGTGAGGCATGGGTACGCAATGAGGTCCTCTAATAGTCGTGTCCAATCGGTCTGTTCCACTTTCAAAACACAAGTAGGCTGTCGTTCCGTCTAAAAGCAGAGCGAGGAATGGTCTCATCCTCAATGCATGCTGTGGTTCCGAAGTCCCAACGTCGTGCCTTTTTCGGGCAATGAGAGCCGAATCAACAAGAATCAATCTATATGGGTCGTTGGCATGCCTCAACATCAAAGCATAGCTTGATTGAGGGGAGTCTTCGAAGACCATACATGAACAGTCTCATTCATCATGCCACTGAATGCCATGACAGGCGAGCGGCTGCTAGCACATATTGCCTCAGGATGTCGAGAGACCACTCCTATGTGAACACTGGAAGAGCCTGTATAGCGCTCCCATCTAGTTGACCCTTCGCCCTTGCACGATATCATCGATGTTTTATCAGTTCTTCTGACATGGTCAAGAATCCCACGCGTCCTGGAAGCGGATGGACGTTTGGCATCCGTGGGAACTGTTTCTTCATCTTTCATAGTCGATTCGTAGGACGACCTTGGCATAATCGAACGAGCAGGGAAGCATGTTCATCTGATCTTTCGGGTTGCGTACCGCGCCACAACTCATCCGAAGATTGAATTCTACTTGCAGAGTACACGTGTTGATAAAGGTAGATTTTGAGATTCGGCACACGATGTCATGGTCTGTGCGCAAGCTCATTCGGTGAAACGATGATCCGCGCCAAGATTCCCTACCTAAGAAATTTCTCTCGCCCACGAATCTTCACCTTCAACAACCTCCACCGAACGCGTCGCAACCATCTCTCCCGCTCCTTTCGCATGATGTGAGGCCGCAAGAGGTTTTAAGTCGCCTGATGTGCGTCCTCCACAGCCTGGCGCATACGGTACGTAATTCATCTGGTCCGGAACCCCCTGCAGATGATTAAACCTTTTTACGAACAATCCAACTCCTATAGCGTCGTGAAGGACTACAAATACTCTAGAATTACAATGATGCATCTCAAATCATTATAATGCGTTAATCGGATTGATGGCCATTCGCTAATGGAAAATCTAGGGTTTCCCCTGAGGCTGTCTTGCCGATCGGTCACTACACGGCTTTTGAACAAAAAGGTACACTTATCATCCCCCCTCCATCTCCCCATCCCAGCAGAGTGATGATCACTTGACCGGAAAGGCATTCCTCAATCTGAATATACATTGTCGATACCGTCTATAGTTTCAGCCTTGTCTGATTCTGCCCCATTACCCCAACCTTTACTCGCACGAACTTGCACTTCATCGGCTAACAAGGCTTACCTTCAGGTACATTTCCCTCATGCGCGTTCGTTATTTGCACCTCGCACCCTACTATGAAGAGACCCCAGATGCGTCGGGCGGACAGATCGTACACCTCGACTGGCACTCGTTCAAAGCAAGCGTACAAACTTGTGGGTGTTTGGAAAGGGGATGTATTTGTTGACACAGCATCACTGATCGCCGACTACTACCGACACCTTTCAAACATGTTCTTTCGAATTCTTGCTGACTTCGATGGCAGATTAAGGTATGCCAAATTTTTCGTTGTCCCGAAGCGGTCCATCTTCATATGATGATCTCGAATATTCACACTGTGTGAACGGCTACCTTGTAACGAGGGTATGCGGTATTGATCACTCTAAATAATCTGATTTAATGAGGTATGTCATATGATCCCTTTCAAAGTGGTTCCCGCTAACGAAGTTCAGCCTGACTTCAGATGGACACGTTATTTTTGTCCATACACCGACGTTCTCTCAACGATTTGTTGCTCACGAGCTGACGACTTGTACATAGTATGTTCCATTTGACTGGCGCCCGTAATGGTTCCATGTTGCATACGGTAAGTTGTCCAGTGCTCTCTTCCCTACCTACCCACCCTCACACTATGATGAAATAATGACTGCGTTCTTTCCGAGTTGACCTTTGAAGACACACATCACTTTGGAGAACTGACAAAATCCCAACTGCACTTGCTTCTTCCCGCTATATTTTAATCAATGGCGAAGTCGCTAACTTCAATAGAGAACGTGAGACACCCTGGGAGCTCCGGTCTCCCATCCACTCTACCGAGTAAATTGAACTATACTGTAGACATGTTAATGCAATATTTGAACCCTGACTCTGATCTCCCATTCACGTGCTTGTCCGAATACCATGTTCCCACATTGTCGGTGTGGCTCCTGTACGTCAACGTGTCAATCCCGCTGTCATGACTCTCGACAGTCCGATGTACCCTGCACAGTACGTACATGAGTAACGCTTAGCTGCTTGCCCTCCATGCATGATTCCGTGCGTTTCCGACTCCAGGTTTTTGTTTTTTTCCGGGTTAGTTTCGTGTTCGCGTTTTGACGGGGACTAGGCTCGGAACGTACAGTGGTCCTGTCGGCAGGCCGCAAATGGCGGTCAGGAACAGCCGCGTTGGCAGTGAAGAGACTAGTTTTAGGTCCAGATATGGTGCTCCACTTTGACGATTTGGTGGATGGTGTATTTCGATGGTCGGGGAGCTTGAGATCGCTTTGCTTTTGGGTGATGGGCTGGCTGAATTGTGGATTGAGGCCCGGCCGGCACCGAGGCTAGATGCATGCAAGCGGAATGGAGGCGGATAGGTGGACGGGGAGTGGAGACTGGGGTCGAGAAGACGGTGAAGTAGTTTGAGACTTGGGTTGGTAATTGAAGGCGGTGCATATGGTTAAGAGCAGTGCGTCGTTCGCATGCGATGACTTTCGTTGCTTTGAGGATTTCGATTGGATGGTGGGATAGTGGAGGGTGAAAGATACAGCTACGCAAACGTGGGTATGTGGATATGACGCAATTCTTGGTCCATACAATAGAGTTGGACACAGTATCTAGTACTACTCCGTACTTGAGTAAAAATGCTATATATGGTCGGAGGGCAGGTTTGGTGGGCTATCAATCCGTGCTCGTTGGAGCCGTAAATGGGGTACTAGGCCGGAAAGCAAGAATGGGAGGAGATCTCATGCTTCATGTTGTGGGGCATCAAGATTTCCTGCTGCCATCTATTGCGGACGTCGCACTCACTGCTGCGCGGTGTGGGTAGGAAATACTAAATTTGGATGGCAATGCTTCATCGACATCATACCAGCTCTCCTACGTGAAGAGGAAAACGGACAGTCGAAAGAGATATCAAGTTGGGAGAATCACCCATCCAGAAACCCGACTACGGTGATAAAAATATCATGCGCCACTGGCTGAGGCGCAGTGTTGCCATATTCAGACTGTCTCCTTTTCGCACCGGAATGGATTAATCAACGACTTCGAGGATTCTCCACGAAGCATACGTTCCTTCAAAGATGTGATAAGCATGATTCAACCATAATCCCTTCTACTAAGAATTCGCCCGATGGCCACGGTCCAATCCTAAGGTCAATATAATGTCAGCGTAAGCCGCCACGAACAGCAGACTTCTGTGCCCGAGCGAATTCCAGGCGGCGTTCTAGAAAGCTGCAGCTACGGAGTACAGTAACTTTAACCCCGGGATCGCGCCCGGGACGGACCTTGCGCGTGGAATGGCGAGTAGCGGTATCTGATCTGATCTCGTCGGATGTGAGATGGTGGCGTAGGAGACACCTGTTGCATCATGGCGGCGTTGGTGTTTCGACACGGAGATTTGGGACTGTGGAGTTGGGCGGCGAGGTTTGCAATTTGTAAGAAACCAGAAGGAGCGTTTGAGTTTGGCAGATGGTCTTGATGTTGGTCAGTCGAGTGCGGATTGTCTGACGATGAGCCAAGGGATCCTTCGATCAGAACTCGAGGCTGAGCGGGGAATCCCGTAGTGAGATTTTATTTGTCTACTGTACAACGACCGTCCATGAGCCAAGTGAGACCTATAAGTTGTGTTGTCATCGGCTACGGTTGCGATGCATAGAACATGGAAGCATTGTGGATCGTAGTGAATGTCCCCCTCACGTGATACCGTCCGGACCCACCAGGCCTGGCATCGTCAAGAGTATCATGCTCAACCACGATGATTTGAGGGTAAAAATAAAGCCGTTCATCGAATGATGATAAGACTGTGCGACTTGCAGAGGCGCAAGCCTGCGCGCACTGCGCCACACCGGTGCCACCATACAGCAGCATTTGTCTGCACTAAAAGCACTGTAGTCCGATGCACGAGTGACTGCTTGCTCGCTGGCGCCTTTGTAGCCCCCGAGCACAAATCCCACGCCTTTCTGTTGCTTTTACCGGCTGTGGCGACCCGGAGGTCGTTGTTTTCCGCTCCTTCTCTTTTGCGAAAACAAGTGCCGAAAGAAGAAAACATGATGATGACACCCACGGACATGCACCGCTTTGGAGCTCCATGCCAAGAGATATGAGCCGTTTTCAGATTTCCTCGAAGATCCCGGAGCTGTGCTGGGTTGTAGCATGGGAAGAGTACCAGTAGATTTGCCGTACTTTGGATGCACCGTCTCTGTGCCCACAGCCTTGTCCCGCGTCGCCTGGATTAATGGTTTTGCGAATTTCCAAGGATCGGTTCTAAGCTGGCTGTTGCACGACAAAGGGCCCCAGAGGCTAAATAGAATCGACGTTCGCTGAACTCTGGCTGGATTGGGCAAACGATGCCTAGAAGGGAAGCAGCCTTGCAACATTAGATGAAATGGTGTGCTCAACGTCACCATGTGCGACGATGACCTGCAGCAACGGCAGCCATGCAGCATCAACATCCAGGGTTGGGAGGGGGCGGACAAGGTTGCCGGTTGCTATTTGGATTATACGACCACGAGGATCGGGTATCGTGTTTTCTGAGAAGACTCGAACGCGACGCGGTCTCTGGGCAATGTTATGTTTAAAAAAATTCGTCTTTGGTAAGAGCCATTGGTTGGTAGTTGTCGTCATTACCGACAGATCTACTGCCTGAATTCAATCAGAGATGAGAGCTTGCCGGCAGAGACTCCAGAGAGGACGGAGACAGCACTCCGGTCGTCTGCATGTTGGGTCATTCCAGCCAGTAAGGCTGTCCACATGACGGAGTTGCGCTCGAAGTCTGGCTCGAAGTCTGAGCAAACTGCGGCATGCGCTCCTTGAGATCACCACTGGTCAGCATGCGCACAATGTTGCACCGTTCACCGGACCGTGTTGTCGCGCGATGGTTGTGGAGGCAGCGAATTACTAATGAGCAGTTTCAGGGCTGAGTTCGCAGCTGCGCGGCTTCTCCTCAACAGTGAGAAACGGTGAGATGCGATGTGTGGCACTTAATCTATTTTGATGGCCGTTGACGAGGGTTGTGCATGCGAGAGAAGGGTTCTGGAAGATGAGCTGGAGGGTGCTCTGCCCTTGTCTGAACGGTCGCTTGCTCGAAATACAAATCCCGTGTGTATAACGGCTTCTTAAACCTCGGTATCATTTTGACTTCGCAGACAATCTTGATATGGAAAAGGAGATGAGGAAAAACACAATATACAAAGAAGCGGTAAAAGTCGAAGGGAGGCAGAGCATCTGTCGAGGAATTGCCAGTAATCAGATTGTTACCTGCGCGTGCCCTCATCAGCGCTTTCGAGATGATGATGTGCAGTGACAAGCCGTTCTTTACCACCCAATAACGCGGTGAGCTGCAAAGGTAGCTTTCAGACATGCGATAGTCCCCAAGAACCCTTTCCGAGTCGAAGACACTGAATGCATCCACCGTCGAGTCGTGCTGTCGGAACAGAGTCCGGGGAGACAGATCGGGAGAGTCGTCTCGAGTGTGGAATCAGGTCACCAATACTTCGGCCTTGGCCTTCGGAGCGGGTGTCTGGCTGGCTCTCCTCAGCCCGACGCTCTGCCAACGACCACAATGACGCTGCTGAGGGGACACGAACCAGCGGGTTGGATGTTGGAAAGCTGGATGCTGATGCCGTCTGCCGATGATGGGTGCAGATGTGCAGCGATCGAGATGCAGCAACACAACGGCATCATCAGGATCGCGGACGGCAGTAGTGCTCGAGCACGGCTGCCAGGCACGACTCCCAAGAGACAGCTTCTGGTGCGGGTCCTGTCACCACCACGCTCCCGTGGATTCCGCGTGCGCGAGGAGGAGCCTGAGAAAGCGAAACCATGTCGGCGGTGTCGTCGCCAGGCGGTCCTCTGCCAATCATTGCCGTTAGGGGCTCCGAGGGGCCAATTAAGGCTGCAGATTGCTCAGGAACATGCACCGAAACAGGGTATGCCCCATGGCCCATCCATGCTCGTCCATGGGGCGGCGCGGTGCAAGGTTGGCCCACTGCTTCATACCTGGGGTGTGCAAGGGAAAAGGGGCATCGAAAGCAAGCCGATGTCTGGCAAGGCTTTCAGAACGTGGCCGCCCAGCAGCAGCTCCGGATTTCCCTCGAGCACCGGCCTGCGCACGTCGTTTGGTGCGGCCAGCGCCCGTCAGAAGCGTGAGCGGGCGCGAGCGAGCGTGAGGCTGGCGTGCTGCTGGCGGAGCCATCGTCAGCCTGGCCGTCGCCGGACAAGGCACTTGTGCAAGCTCCCTCAGCAGCGCCCAAGGGAGCATAAGACGGGGATAATTATGGCAGCTCGCCCGGTTGGGAGTGCATAACGCGTCACGTGCAACCACAGCGCGCCCTTGCCCGTCTCGACCTCGCGCGTGCGCAAAAAGGGAAAATTGTTTCAATAAAAGAAGAAAAGGGGGCGGGCCGGCCAATGGCAGCGTGGTGCATTTTGGCCTGCAGCACGTCTGAGGGCGTCGTGACGCTAGGGCCTGAGGTGAAGCCGTAGCGGATCCAGCCGAGCGTGGCCTGCTTCCTTTTCACACGCTCGGAGCCCATCGACATCGCGAGAGTCAGCCCCCCCCCAAGTCGACACCCCCCCCAGTCCTGCACTCCTGGCCTGTCCCGGCCTGTCCTGCTCATTTCACGCTGTGCCCGGCGTTTTTGCTGTGCTGTGCTGTGAGTGCCCGCCCGCCCGCCGGCAAGCGTATTCATTCACCATTCACGCCCGGCGCGCGCCACATTCACATCTCGCTCTCAAAACACTCCTCCGCCCGTCATGGCCGTCGCGCGCATGGATGATTCGTGACCCTCCCACGCTGCTTCTGCGCCTGTCTGTTTTCACCGCTCCGTGCTCTCCTCCAGCACTCGTCGCGCGCGCTGTTTCGCTCGTTTGCTGTCGCGCGTCTGACGGCCCCGTTCATCTATTTGGCCCTGCGAGCCACGCTTTGCCAACACAGCAACGCCGACCGCCAGCCTGCTCCTTTCACCACGGCAACAGACCATCCTCTGCCCTTTTGCGCGCCGTACCCAGTTCGGGCCCCCAAGGATCTTCATTATTACGCTTCCCAACGCCTCCCGTACTCCCTCCTTTCCACCCTAATCGTTCTAACGGCCTGGGCTTATCCGAAATTGGCGGAAACGATTCATGCTGGAGCCCACAGCTGCTCCCCTCTGCATCTTCACCAAACCTTCCATCAATCGCAACACACCTTTTGGAACCAGTTCGCTACCTTGTCTGAAGATCTCTCCGGCCAGACAATTCCCTCAATCTCGCACTGAACTGATGTTTTGACCGCCTCCTCGCCCCGCATCAAGACAATCACCTGGTCCGGAAATCTCCCAAGCTTCCAATCTCCCAACCTCTCCACCCCTTTGCTACCCTCTTTTCTCTCTTTCTGGACGCACAGTCCTCGGCCAATTATCCTGATTGTCAAGCCACTTGAGCTATGGTCACCAAGTTATACCTTTTCCTGATCAACTAGAAGGAACCCAATCCACGGAAGTCTTCCCGCCTACCGTGGCCCTGGACCTGTCTCCACAAGCCTTCCCAACTGTCGTCTCTCATTTCTTTCTTCTTCCCGCATCTGCATCAACCTGGACCCTTACCTCCTCCTCCTATCGTCTCTCAAGCCCTTCGATAGGCACTGAACCCCCTCTCTCACAAACTCCAACAAGACATCCCCGCGGCGATTCAGCCTCTGTCTGCAGCTTCCCACTATCAGCTTATCGGTATTGAGATGAACCAGACGAAATAATTAATCTCGGGCCATACTACTCGAGGACCATAGCATCAGTGAGCCTCATTGATTGCCACCGGACGACCCCTTCGCAGAACCACTATTACGGATTGGCACCAAAAACTATCTCAGCCATGTATCCAGACTTGCAGAACCAGCACAATGGCTGGTCGTCGTTGGAGGAGAAGTATGAGGTGATGAAAGAGATAGGTGACGGCAGTTTTGGCAGTGTCGCGCTCGCACGCGTAAGGACCGCTGGTGCACACATCGCACGGCGAGGAACCTTGGTACGACTGACCCACCCAACAAACGTAAATACGTAGAACACAGACAGGCTAACGCGTTACAGGTCGCGATCAAGACGATGAAGAAGACATTTGACTCGTTTTCGAGTTGTTTGGAACTGCGCGAAGTTATCTTCCTGCGATCACTTCCTCCCCATCCACACCTCGTTCCTGCTCTCGACATCTTCTTGGACCCCTACAGCAGGCGACTTCACATTGCGATGGAGTTTATGGACGGAAATCTCTATCAGCTGATGAAGGCGCGCGACCACAAGCCCATGGATGCCCACAGCGTGAAAAGCGTCCTTTTTCAGATCATGTCGGGATTGGAACACATTCATCAACGCGAGTTTTTCCACCGCGACATCAAGCCCGAAAACATTCTCGTATCCACATCGCAGCAGAACGACTCATCGCACCCGTTCCGGAGATACTCTGCGTTGATGACGCCACCCTCGACACCGCCCGTATACACCATTAAGATCGCCGATTTTGGCCTGGCCCGTGAGACTCATTCAAAACTACCTTACACCACATACGTATCGACCCGCTGGTACCGCGCTCCTGAAGTTCTACTCCGAGCAGGCGAGTACTCTGCTCCCGTAGACATCTGGGCGGTTGGAGCGATGGCTGTCGAGATTGCGACCTTGAAACCCCTCTTCCCTGGTGGAAATGAGGTTGACCAAGTATGGAGGGTGTGCGAAATCATGGGAAGCCCAGGAAGCTGGGTAAACAAATACGGTCACCGTGTGGGTGGTGGTGAATGGAAAGATGGTGTAAGACTGGCTCAAAAGCTTGGCTTCTCCTTCCCCAAGGTATGTGATTCTATGATCTTCTACATGCACATTTAATAACGCGTCTCGCAGATGGCACCCCATTCCATGGATACTATACTACAGACGCCACAATGGCCCGCAAGCCTAGCTAACTTTGTCACATGGTGCTTAATGTGGGATCCCCGGAACAGGCCAACCTCGACACAAGCCCTGGCTCATGAGTACTTCCAAGATGCATTTGATCCTCTCCGCCTGAAGTCTTCCTCTTCTCGGCTATTGGGTCGTAAGCAATCCGATATATCTTCAAAAGACTCTCCGGATGGGTCGCCGAGCCTGACATCGAAAACATCATCGTGGCTGCGCAGATCCTTGGTTGCCCGAGAAAGTGCGCCTGCCGTTCCTCAACACAGCTCTACACGGCCGCTTTCGCCTAGGCCTTCTCCTGCTCACTCAAATTCCGTTGACGCTGCGCCTCAAAACAAGAATCGACCCAATCCAACTAAGCGAGCTACGTGGACGAACGGAGTCCCCGCCAATGGAGCGCCTATTCCAATTTTGCCATCCATCAGACCAGTGTCTCCGCTGTCAGATGCAGTGACTGCGCAGGCAAGCGTGCGTCCTGTGGAGAACGATGACAAGGCTGCAAAGAAGATTGGCCGTCAGCTATCGGTCGCCTCCCACGGTAACCATTATGCGGACATTCATCGCCAAGAAGCGGAGAGGGCACTGAATGGCCAATCCGGGCTTGCATCACCTTCCAGTGGACACAAGGAGAGTTTCTTTTCCCACCTGCGAAAGCGAGCTCGCCGTCTGTCTGGAAGATATCAGACCCCCATGTCACCAAACTCGGACGACATTGAGGCTAATGCGGGATGCGCGCCTTGGGCAACGAGCAACAGGCAGTCTGGAATGATATTGGACCAGCCTCCACTTGCGGCCGCCCCATCCACGAACTCAGACTTCTCCGAACTTGACAAGGCTTTACAGCACGTCCGATGTAGCCTCGAAGGTGCTTCGCAACCCAGTAACGCTGCAAAGAAATCTGGTGTCGCAACCAATCCGATGCTCAAAAGACACCACTCTCTACCTCATGGGCAAGAAGCTCGGGCATCCGAAAGTAACGGAGGTCAACCTAATGGTCCGATCTCGAGCAGGACTAGGCGAGCACTCCAAAACAAGCCGAACCCCTCAAACCGATATGAAACTCCCAACGAAGAAGAGGAACTTTTGAGCGAGGCCCTCGCTTCGACACATAAGGCAGCCAAAAAACTTGACAGACAACAACAGGCCGTTGCGGAAGCTGCCCAAAAGAAAGGCCCTCGGCAGTCACAGCCCGATATGGGTGCCTCGTCATATCTTACACCCTCGCCTTCTGCCAATCGTAACGGAGTTGGCTTCGGTCAGAACGAGTATATGACGCCGACGAAGCCGTTGGTGATCTCGAAATCGCGAACGACTGGAGATGATGGCCCCGCCAAGTGGCCGACACCACCATACGATGACAACGACTGGGCCTCGAGCGTGGCGGCCAGTCTCATGGCCACCCAGTCCATGTATCGATGATTATCCTTCTCGACACCAATTTACTTATATCTTTCTTCGCATTCGCTACGAGCGCCCTTTCTATCAAGACTATAATTAGTGTAATTCGGACCCATCTGCGGCTTTCATTATTCCCTATCCGTCTATTGTCGAATATAGCCCGGGGCTCGCGCCACTACCACACCACGTTCACGGTTGACGAAGCGCACGAGCTTTGAGCCTCTCCCCGTCAGGAACGGTACACGAGTCGAGAGAGGCAGGGAACATCTAGGCATGATGGTTCACAAAAGTCAGAAACAGCGCATATGGGATGGTGTTTTAGGCGTTGATATATCAGCGCGGTCTGTCGTTTACTACCCCCACATTCGCTTGATACAACTTTCCTTGAAGTTTTTTTGTTCGACACAATCTTGGCGGCGGCATTTTTGTTTTCACCCTTAATCGGTGGTGGAGGAGTATCGTCGGAAATTGTGGGACATGGGATCGCTGTCTTCTGTTCATACCCCTCTCTTCTCCCCTTTTCTTTGCTGTTCTAATCGCCCTGTCCACCGCAATGCGGATGGTGGGTCCCCCCAAATTTCCAAATGTTTCAGTTCAATGGGGCAGTCATATTGTAAGAGATACCAGAACCTCACTAGACCGTTTCTACTTCACTTCATCTATACATGCACAATACCCCACAATCATCATCGTCATCATACCCCCTCTTCATCTGCACTTGGAGCGAGCGACATCCCTCACAATTTTATTCCACTAGTATGTCGCTATTTGTTGGCTTTGGGCGAGTGAATTGATACTTTTTTTTGGACAGGCACTGGTGCATGAAAAGCAGATGAGCGGTGAATGGTTCAAGTATGTTTTGTACTGTAGCGATCCCGATGACAAAAAGACTGTTTTCTACCTTTTTCTCACGTCTTTCGTATTATTCACTAGGTGTGTCACTACACCGCTTCTCCTTGCTGTGTTATAGATAGGGTTGGAGTGTTGCGATGGGATGGGATAGGATGCTTTTTCTCGCTCTCGCTTGTCCCCTCTTCACGTCTTCCACAGATCCTTGTGTTGTAATTCTAATATATGGAGCGACGTCTTGCCACCCAACCTGGTTTTTTTTGCCAGGGATGCCGCGGCGCCTGTAGTCTACGTGATTTTCTCTCTTCCTTCCACCTACTTCATCCTGGCTGGCAATCCTGGGGGAAGCGAGCTTTCTTGATACCATTTGCTTGTTGCTGTCTTTGTCGGTCGGGAATGACTGGTTAACTGACTGGCTGGGCCGGACCAAAAGTTGTCCACAGCTATCGTGTTGACCGCTCCCATTTGTCGATTTCCTTTGTCCTGCTTATATAGTCTCACCACTTCAGTAGCGGTTTGTACAATTTGATACCTACCTGTTCCCCGTATACCGATGTTGCAATGACGTGCTGAAGTGAATAGACAGTTGTGCGTTGTAGGTAGCGAAAGTTGCGTGCGATTTGGAACAACACTATCCGTGCCCTTCCTCTCTTCCTTCTGCCCGCGTACAGGAATAACGCGTCGTTCATTTCGTCCCCGATAGATGGACAGAGAGGGACCTGGGTAACAACACAAAACACGCGGAAGCTGTGTCTCGTATCGGACACGCGCACAACATGTCTGTTCTGTCTCCACACGCTGCTGGTTCCCGTTGCCCGTGTCCGCTCCCGTTACCGCATTGTCTCATTTCATCCCACACATGTTGTACCACACCGCACAACCGTACCGTGCCTCCCCTAACAAACAAATCGCTGTTGTGTCAGTGTCGTATCGTAAGGCAAGGCATCGAGCAAGCAAGCACGCGGCCTGTACCATGGTTCGGATCGCTGCCGATCAAATGTCCCCCGGCCGCCGCCGCTCACTCGGGGTTTTAGTGTACCAGAGTTTGGAATATGCTTATTCCCGATTCCCGCTTTCGGAATGCTAATAATGGACGGATAGACGGGCGCGCACGCGGATACTAGAGAGCCACGCACATGGCACCTGGCACTGATGTCATGGCGGGAGTGGCTGCGATGTCGGACCGAGGGAGCGGGTGGGAGATGGATGGCTGGGTGGGTGGGTAGATGGCCACATGGGGCAGGATGGTGATGATAGGGTTGTGGTTTTTGAATTCGCTGTGTAGGTAGATATGTACGATTGTCGGGTCATCGGCTCACGAATCTGCCTTTAACTAAGTATCTAAATGACATCTAAATCCTCCCTCCTGCAAATGCTACATGTCGTCTATGTAAATGAACGCCTCCCTATGCTTCCGCACCTTAAGTGACTTTACCATCCTCCGCCAACGGTAACAGCTAACCCAGCAACTCTCTCCATGTCGCTCGGCTTCTTCTTGCCGACGTCGCTTTCCACCTTCCGGTATGATGTGTAAACCAAATTCTGCAAGTCGACACCCGTGATCTCAGACCAGTGCGTGAACATATCCTGAATATAAGTCCGAGATATGCCATTCACGACGTGCTCCTCGGCTGAAGATTTGTGGCCATTCGTAGTAGGAGTATCCACATCCTTCATCTCTTGATTACCATCCCCATCCCCATCCACACTCTCCGCATCAGAGCTAGAGAAGTACGCCTCATCCACTCGACTAAGCCACTCTTTCTGCTCCTTCGGGCCCGGCCGGGCCACAACCACATCTCCGTTGACTGCCCTGACGCCCTCTGCGGCTCGCACGTCTTCCACCTCCGTGACCTTGACCTGCCCACCTCCATTTGTACAGCCTCCGGGGCAAGCCATGACCTCCACATACGCGTATTCCTTGATCCCTTCTCCTCCTGCCCCACCCGGTCTCCGACTCACACCTCCCTTTGCGCCCGGCATTCTGCTAATCTTAGCGGGTTTGAGTCGGCGAACGAGGTTCTGTATATTGCGGAAGCCGTAGAAGCGCGCCATTCTGATTATTGTCTCGGATTTCCGCACGAGCGCATATTCCACCACGTCGGCATTTCGGCCTCGAGTTACGGATATCCAAGACCCGGGGTGCTGGGCCTGGTATGTCTGCAGAATATGATATAGATATCCGCCAGAGGACCCACCAGCAGGGTCTTGGTTCTTCCGACGTGTGGGAGGGAAGAGGAACGCATCGAGTTTCGGGTCTGGGAAGGGCGTTCGTTGCGAAGGAGAGAGTGGGGTTCGGGGAAGGGAGGAGAAGGAGATGTTGCGGTTGGTGGCGAGGTGGAGGAGTTCGCGAGCGGTGATGACGCAGTCGACGTCGCGGACGGGAGTCTGTGAGGAGTCGTGCTTAGGGTGCCAGGCGCCGGATGTGAGTTCGCTGCGGCTGGCTTCGAGCTTCTTGTCGAAGCAGGGCATGATGGCGAGGTGCCATATCTGCGAGGGAGGTATGTTGTAGCGCTGGCTGAGGACAGATTTAATGAGTGTTCCGGTCAAAGCTTGTGGGGATTTGAGCTGGGAGAGATGAGGGAGCACGTAGGGGTGCGTCTTTTCGGCGTAGCATATCCAGCCAGGACATGCCGATGTGAGGATCGGTTGTTTTGGAGTGGTATCGATTGCGCCTTCGGAGCCATTTGCGCGTGAGGTCTTGTGTGCTCCGGGAGAGAGTGCTGTCGCAACTTCCTCTGCGGCAGCAACTAGGCAGGCTTCGCGGACAACGTTGGTGTCAATGACCCAGGTAAAGTCGCTTCCACAGGCGCCACCATTCTTGAGTCCGGCAGGCCCACTGAGTAGCTGCGTGATCATGTTCCCAGCCTCGACTTCGGAAACCTGGAAGACTGCTGCCAAACTCGCGCGCGTCTGTGGCGAAACGCTGGCGACGAACAGCTTTCCTTCTCCGCAAGCGTGGCCATTTGTTCCGTTATGGGCACCATTGCACGAGTGCTCCGTTCCATTCGTCCCATTATGCGCGAGCCACGGCGGTTGTAGCGAGCGGTGCGAGTCGAGTGTGGTCAACACCTCTGAATGCGACTGCAGGGACACGAGGACGGCTTCGGCGGACGTAACGCACCCTGAACATGCCAGGCAATCCGTGAGCGATATCTGTGCAGGGGGTGGAGGGGCTGAGGCAGCGACTTGGTCTTCGGTGGTCACTTCGTAGGCATTCTGCTTGCGTCGTCAGTTGGGCGCCGATGGCGGTGGAGAAGAGCGTCGCACCGAGGTGTCCTCCGGCTTCTGCGCCGGCAACGTCTCTATAGGCTTTATGCATGCAACGCCGGGGGAAATGAAGTCGTTCAGGTCATCGACCGAGAGAATGGCGCTCATGTTGAGCTTCGATGCGGAGGCGAAGCGGGGGAGATTTGGCTTCAAGAAGTGGGTGCAGGCTTCTTGAGCCTCTGGAAGGAAGAGGTTGCACCTCAGTGTTGGTAGGGAAAAACAATCCTAGCAATGTTTGAAGTACAAGAAACGACAGGCTTTACAAAGCGGACATGCGACAGCGGAGATACCTCTCCCACAGTTTTCTCCTCTGATTCACATTTCTCCTATCGATAAGGGCACAATTGTCATCAATTCCGCGGCGTTTCCGACTACCTGTCACGTGCTCGCCTCCCCCTCGCCCAGGTTCCCCAGCGCCTTGGCCGCATCCCATTCATCAATTTATCGCACGCACATATTGCGGCTCCATTTAGCCTGCTGGCCATCCGAACAACATGGCCTCTCATCAAACCTCAACTTCAAACGTTCCTTTGCTCTCTACCTCTATAATGTGCAGCCTCCCACATCTACTTTCGTGGAGTTGCCATTGTCCTCCTCGTCCATGCGGAGAATTTCTATCGATCCCCTTGGGATGACATCCCCAAGGAGCACCTCGTTTGCGGCGGCAAAGAGAAGAAGAGGCCGTTGGTATTCTTCGAGACCGAGACTTCTTGCCACCATTTTTTTGTTCGGAATCGTGTATTTGTACTTGAACTTTGGTGGCACGCCCGTCTTGATCCCTGAAGACTCGTACCAGACATTGACGGATGATTCATTGAAGGATATAATGAATTCGACACTCGGGGTATGTTTGCAGCGACCTTGTCCGTCGAGTAATAGGCACTTCCTGCCTAGAATTATCTGACGTGTATCTGACATCCTGCAAGTTCCAAAAGATATTGGTCCTGAACCTTCCATTCCGAACTGACCGACGAGATGCCATTACGCTTGCAGCGGCTACAAGCAACATCCAGTTAGAATTCGTCAATGGCGTGACTGGTGACAGTATCCGCCAAAGTGCATATCCACCACCAGACGAGAACATCAAACTACCGGTCGGGATCAGAGGTTCTTGGCGGACGCACATGAATGCTCTCCAAAGGTGCGTTAATTTCGCATTTGTACTGTGCCCTTCGACCTCAATTCTAATAATCCAGCAGAGTTGTCGAGCAGAATCTGACAACAGCACTGATACTTGAAGACGACGTTGATTGGGACGTTCGCGTCCGACAGAATCTCCAACGCTTTGCACTTGCATCTCGCTTTCTATCGGAAAACAAGGACGTACTGTCCTCTTCCCCGCTCTACAACCTTGACAACCGGCCGAATACCGAGACCACAGACACGACATTCCACATTCTTTCCGACAATGGTATCACCGAGAAGCTACCTTCTTTGCCTTTGTCCTCTGTTTACCGGAAACCGCTCCGCCATCCTCGCCCAAAAACAGACACTCCTAGCTCGCCATATGGGGACCCATCCGAATGGGACGTACTCTGGATAGGGCATTGTGGAGCTGGCTTCCCGCGCTATTCCAAGGCCTCGAAAAAATCAGATGTCACGACCTCTAATGTCATCCTAACTTTACCCAACGACAAGACGGTCCCACTACCCAAGTATCTCAAAGCGCACCCTTTCCAAGGCGACAATGACCCACTCGCCTCAGCGTACCCACCTCACACCCGGATCTTCCATCGAGCCAGCGGCGGCGAGCTTTGTACTGTCGGCTACGTTGTGTCACAGCGAGGTGCACGCCGTATATTGCACCAATTCGGTATCAAAGCCTGGAACGGGATCTTCGATTCCGAGCTTGGTAGATGGTGTGCCGGAGAAGACCCAACCACCTCATCAGGGGAATCGGCTGGGGAAACGAAACCCCAATCTCCACTTCTACACCGCCCGTCGAAGGACAAAGGCAGAGAGAGAGTTTGTTTGACCAGTCAACCCCCCATTTTCGCGCACCATCATCCGATGGATGGAGAGAGCGATATTGGAGGCTTGGGAGGAGGGTATGCGACGAAGTACGAAACGAAGTATTTGCGGCATAGTGTGAGGATGAACTTGGAAAAGATTGTGAGAGGCGAGAAGGAACTGGTGGATCAATGGCCGGATGAGTAAAAAAACGCAGTGCTCCGGTAGTCCTAGTTGTCGAAGCTTGTGTTTTCTTAGAAAATTGCGGAATCACATTCTCGATGCCTCAGGCAAATGCATACGCAATCCTACACTCAGCCTGCTTCGCTTCGAAGCCATTCAGATGTGACGGCTCAGTGAAGGGTCAATCTACGCTGGGAGTGGTTACCTTGCCTCCTCGCTTCGCTTTCTGGAAACAGTAAAGGTGGCTGTGTTGACATCTAGTGAGACATCTACAAACCTCGACTTCGCCTACAGTCTTCACGGATCTTGAGGATCCCCATCGGATGCTACACCTACCAATGCCTAACAGACACGAGGTGTGAGCCTTGCCTGAACTCTACCAAAAGAGACTGTGCCTCCGTTGGCCGGGTCTCACGATCCTCCTCGCTTGGCGGTGGGAGGCTGTGCAAATGCCAACCGCACATCCCTCGCTTGACATGAGGACGATCGGGGATTTTTGCGTTATGAGCCAATTACATATGATGTGTGAATGAGTGCGGAGTACATACGACGTCTTGGGTGGTGGCCTGTGGCAGGACATTTTCAACGGAAGACCTCTACGAGCAGGATCAGCCTTGGATCACGTAGCGTTTTGAGCCCTTGAGACCTCAAGAGGTTGGTACAAATACCCAATCCAGTTCTCAAGTCCAGTTAATTTATCACTCAATCGCTCTCCTGTCCATGGTCATTTCTTTATCCACATATCCAAACCCAGCAAGCTCACTGAATCACGATGCGTTTCCTCGACGCCTACATTCACCCCACAGACCCCCGCTGGCGCGGCGCTCCACGATGGGGTCCCCGCATGCTCCTCCCCATCACCTTCCTCATAATCCTAATCTGGATCCTCTTCGGCGCCGACAACATCCTAAGTCGCCAGGACTCAGACAGATACCAGGCAGCCTATGCCGAAGCACGAAGAACAAAGAATTGGCGGGACGTGCCCGATTCCCCACCCATGAACTGGGGCGGAGTGTATGGCGAAGATGCGATGTAATTCCTGACTCCCGAGACCGAGGGACCGACTTGCCTGCATGAATGCATGCTAAATTATGATGGTATAGAAACACATTCTGCCTCCGCGCCTTCATCGCCCTAGTCCCCGATACCTTACATCTCTTCCTGCACCACTACCTCTTGCATACATCTCGTCTGCACCCCGTCTTCGCGCTATGTTCTTCACTCATCTGTGCCCTGCTCTGGCTCGCGTCCGCCTTTCTCCAGGCGTTTTTGTTCGCGTATAGTGATTACGGGTATACGAATTCTTATCCGGTTTGGAACGGACTGTATGTCACGGGCTGGGTGTTCCAGTTTGTGGTTTCGGTGGCCTGGTTTGTGTATATGGGGTGTGCGGCTGGGGCGGTGAGGAGGTGGAGGATGGAGGGGAAGAGAGGGGAGTTTCAGAGGGGTGTTAGAGCCGGATTGGAGATTGCGAAGGGGGGAAGAGATGAGGAGCTTGAGTTGGAGAGGATAGGGTAGGGGGGCCGGGTTTGGTGTGGGTGGTGGGGAGGATTGAGGTTGGTGAGATAGATGGTGGGAGAGTGGTGTAGAGGCGGATTGAGGTGGAAGGTTGGTTGTAATGTTTAATGACAGCTGGTGAGAACATGGACACGAAGTGTATGAGCGTATGAGTTTATGAGAGTATAATGTCTAATACAGCATGGCTTCGATAGGCCTTCTATCCAATTACTCTCTTAGCGAGTGCAATTTCGGCGCCCCCTTAAGAGAAACGAATGAATGAATGAAATGAGGAGAAAATGGCTACTACTTGTCGTTGCTGTGCGCAATTAGTAGATAGAAGATCTCTTGTTTTTGTGATGCATATATGTCGGCGACAAGCAGGTGTCATATATTCTAGTTAATGTAAATATTAGACCAACATAGTTCCTTAGAAATTCGGTAGGTGGCGATGAGCTCTGCACCTGCATCATCGAGGTGAGCTGTGCCAATGGGAAGCGAGTCAGTAATACCAACCAGCCTTATCTGCACTGCACCATGCAGCTCGCAGAACAAGCCGCCCGCGATAATGAAGCTTTGAAATAATACAGACAATAAAAGAGAAGAAGCCCCATAGCTCCGATCAGCCTCTAGCAAAACATGTTGTTGTTGTTCCAGTTATCTACCCCGCTGTTCATGAAGATGTTCTCGGTGTATTGGTTACTCTATTATTACCGAAGTAGCACGATCCCAGACCCTCAACGTCCTCTCAACCCGATTCTTGGGCTTTTGGCACTTATTGGGGCGTGGGGAAATAAGCACACAGGCCGCAGCGAGATTAAATGTTCAGCCACTATGCACGCACTCAGCCTCGCTCTGCTCCGGGGTCCCTGCAGCTTCTCTGCCTGGCCGCTTCCCCGTCGAACGTCCACACACGCACAACTACTCGACATACGGAGCTCATTGACGTCGTCTACAACACTCTGTCATCCTTCGCTTCCTAAGCCTACGGCTTCGACACCTCTCGACTCATTGCGGGACAAGCAGACATCTCAGCCTCGTGTGATCAGTGCACGGATGCCTGTATACATGCAACAACCATCAGCCTAAGGCTCTCCACTGCCAGCACCTCTCAATTTCATAACTTAGTAAGTATAGCCAGACTATGCAAACATGGTAATATCAATGTCTTTGACATTTTATTAAAACGACATAGTAGGCAAAAGAGATAGCTTCCCTGTCTCTCTAGCACATGTGACGTTGCCAGAATACAAGCGCCTAATCACGACGTTGACGACTGGGAAACCAATATGGACGACTCCGGCGATTCGACGTGCGCTCAACCAATCAACGTGCGCTCAACCAATTCCGCCAGCTGGTTTAACCGTAGTAGTGAATCCACATGACCCTTCTCTTGAGTAAGCACGCGAGCCTAGTTTCAGTTGCATAGTCGGTCTTCTAACTAAATAGCATTGTATTTGTCCATGGTTTTACAGGGCACCCCGAAAGGACCTGGACTCACAAAAGAGGGGACGCTAAGCCACGATTGGAGAGGAGTCACGAGGCAATCGAACCCCCATTGAAAATCCGACGGTTACACCTATTCTCAAAGCCACACCAGGAAGATTTGCGACATACTGTATACTGGCCACGAGATCTACTTCCAGACGTCGTACCAGCAGCAAGGGTCTTAACATACGGCTATGATACACATATCAGGCACAAGCTTGGGCCGCCTCCAAGTCAGAATACGGTATACGATATTGCCTGGGACTTTCTCGTTGCAATAGAAGCCTCACGCCAGGTGGACCCAACAAGACCAATAATTTTTGTCGTGCATAGTCTCGGAGGTATTGTCGTCGAGGAGATGCTAAGGCGATCAAGCCTTTGCTCCCCACGTCAGGCCCATCTGCACCACGTTTTCGAGTCCACCACGGGCGTAATATTTTTCGGCACGCCCCATGGTGGTGCGGATCCTCGTGGCTTTATTCAGCGTGTGGCCGAGAAAGCCATCAAAGCCGCCGGGTTTTGTGTTAATGAACAGGTTGTCAACACACTTCTACCCTCCGCAGAACGTCTCAGGGAGCTAAGAGACGAGTTTGGTCCAATGGCCCAGGAGCAGAAGTGGACCATACATTCCTTCCAAGAGCAGCTAGGGGTTGCACTCTTGAGCGGGGTTAAGGTTAGCTTGTCTTTTATTGTATTGTTCATGACCCAAATCACAGTTATATCACACGGGGTCAGCAGCTCCTCTTGCTGCGAGCATCTGGGGCTGTATTGATGTACTTCGTCTAAGCTACGAGTGACTGTTGCTAATCGTACTTGCAGGTTGTCGACGACACATCGTCCTATCTCAATCTTCCCAGTATCGAGATCTCCGAACATATTGGGCGAAACCACATGGATATGTGTCGATTTACTGGCCCTAACGATATCGAGTTCAAAAAAGTTGCATCTGTCCTCCATAGGATGACAGAACTCCTTCCTGAACAGAATGATTTGGACAGAAACGCTTCACTCAGCACCGAACAAACACATTCTCTGTTAGACTCTTTGAGATTTGACCAGATCGACGCCCGTCAAATGACCATTAAAAATGCCCACGCCAAAACCTGCAAATGGCTTCTGAAGGATGAGCAATACGTCAATTGGCTTGACCCCTTCAAAACCAGCGAGCATCATGGCTTTTTATGGATTAAAGGAAAGCCTGGAACCGGAAAGTCGACATTGATCAAATTTGCGCTTGCAAGTGCCCGCAAGACAATGAAAGACAAGACAGTAGTATCTTTCTTCTTCAACGCACGCGGCGAAAGCCTTGAGAAATCTACCTTAGGAACGTACCGGTCGCTTCTGTTACAACTCCTCGAAAAGATACCAACACTTCAACGCGTTTTTAATTCTTTGCCTATTTCGACGTCAAGTATCAACTCAAACCATCACTGGAGCGTTGAATCGCTGAAACCGCTGCTAGAGGAAGCTATAATGGGTCTTAAAAAACACTCCGTGGTATGCTTCATTGACGCCTTGGACGAATGCAAAGAACGCCAGATCCGGGATATGATTTCCTTCTTTGAGAGAATTGGCGAACTTACGTTGTCGGCTGGAATCAAGTTTCAAGTCTGCTTTTCAAGTCGACACTACCCCAACATCACCATTCGAAATGGCCTGAGTCTAGTTCTCGAAGGACAAGAGGGGCACAACCAGGACATGGTCAATTACATCAGCAGCGAATTGAAAATTGGCCACAGTAAGGTTGCCGGGCAGATTCGCGTTGATATTCAAGAGAAGGCTTCTGGCGTGTTCATGTGGGTTGTTCTCGTCGTCGAGATATTGAACAAAGAATTCGACAGTGGCCGTGTTCATGCCCTCAGGAAAAGATTACGGGAAATACCTGCTGATCTACACGAGTTGTTCCGCGATATTCTCACACGTGACTCGCGCAACCGAGAGGATCTGATCCTCTGCTGTCAGTGGATACTATTCGCGAGTCATCCTCTGACTCCGGAACAGTTGTACTTCGCTATTCTTTCTGGAGTTGAGGTCGACGCGTTATCGAAATGGGATCCTGGCGAGGTCACACCGGCTACTATCAAAAGTTTCATCCTTGATTCATCCAAAGGCCTCGCTGAGGTAACGAAATCTAAGGTCCCCACAGTTCAATTCATACATGAGTCGGTGAAAGACTTCCTCTTGAAGGATAATGGACTTGCAACACTCTGGCCTGATCTAGGAAGCAATTTCGAAGGTCAAAGCCACGACCGGCTCAAGCATTGCTGCCTTGTTTATATGAAGGCCTATCACCGTGACCAACCAACTATCTACGAAATGTCTCTAATGGCAGAGATCGACCTTGAGGCCTATCGTGCGACGACCACCGCTGCCTATCCTTTCCTCGAGTACGCCGTACGCAATGTACTATACCACGCCGACGTAGCGGCTGGCAAGGGCGTAACGGAATCAGTGTTCTTGCGGCGTTTTCCGGTCCAAACATGGTCCTATCTCGACTATCTCTTGGAGAAGGCACGAATCCGCAGACACACGCCAAGAGTTAGTCTCCTGTATCTTTTGTCGGAGTTCAACATGGCCAACCTCTTGAAGACTCACTCACACTTTCCGTCATGCTTCGAAGAAGGAGACGAGCGTTATCGATATCCTATAATAGCAGCTCTCGCTGTGGGGAGCCATGATGCTGGTCGGACCCTTGTTCAAGCCCAGATGGGGGTTATCAATCCAGGAAGCCTCACCTACAAGTGGTGCAGTCAGTACGTCCAAGGTGACATAAGTGGCATCAAGGTCTCGCGAGAGTTCAGACTCACCAGCAAAGAGCCCTCATACATAGTCTCAAGACTGGTTGAGAATGGCGACATAGTCCTGGTGGCTCTTGCGCTTGAGACGTTAAATTTCAAAATTAATGAGCCACTCGCGAGAGCCGGAGGGCCTTACACTTCGACAATGTATACAACACTATCAATCGCAGCTTTGAGAGGTTCTGCCGATATGGTTGAGCTGCTGCTGACATCACAGCATGTCGACGTCAACTCCAAGAATAGCGATGGCACTACACCGCTGTTCATAGCGGCAAAGAACGGCTACGATGCCGTAGTCGCACTACTACTTTTAGACGCAGAAATTGATGTTGACACGAAAGATGAAGACAACAAAACACCACTTTTTTGGGCAGCACAAAACGGCCATGCTCATGTGGTTGAGAGGCTTCTTGCAACAGGACGTGTTGATGTCAATGCTCGAAACATGGATAATCGACCGATAATCTCGGCAGCAGCAGGGAACTACGCGGTCTTTAAATTGCTGTGTGACACAGGCAAGGTTAATATCGACGCCAGAGACGATCTTTCAAACACCCCTCTCGCGTGGGCAGCTGCTCCTTGAAACAGGTCAGGTTGACGTCAACTCAAAGGGTTGCGTTGGGGACACACCATTGACACTCGCGGCTAAGAATGGGCATAAGGCGGTGGTGGAACTACTGCTTAAGACAGGCAAGGCGGATCCTCATTGCAAGGACAATGTAGGGTTAACGCCGCTCTACTATGCGGCTGAAAGGCGCCATACAGAAATTGCCACGTTACTTAGGTCGTGGTCTGTTGACAACCAAGAGCCTGAAACAGCATGCTAAGAGTTTATTCTTTTCTTGCAAGGTAGCAATCCAAGACAGGCTAGATGGCTAGAACGAGACCAATTCCTACTCGCGTAGCGTAGTATGGCATCTTCTTGGGCAACCATAGAGCAGAAACTGATGGCTGTCTCCGTCAAGTATTAGCCGTGCGCGGCGCTGGGAGAGTCCATGCCAGGAAGTGGGTACAGGTTTTGAATCAATGCTCTCCAACCGCGTAATAGTGGAAATGTGCCAGTAATCCCCAACCCATAGGGAATTATAAACACAATTTCACTGCATGAAGTGAGCCACGAGCACCCAATTGACACATTGGCTTATACCCGGACTGTGCCTTTCAACACTCGACAGGGAAACAAGGAGAACAAGTCCCTTGACTGTGAGCTGCTTTTTGCTTAAACTTTTCCTTAATTTCTGTCTCTTTGCAGCTCGCATAGTGGAACAAATCTGTAACTGCAAACAAAACCAGATTGCAAGTTTCCATCGAAGGTTAAGATATTCAGTATAAATCGCTCCTTGGCCTCTCAAGTATGAATACGATTTCGATCATGTCGTCATCAGGATTCTTAGCACGTCAGTGAACCCATTGACATAGTTCCACAAGGGAGAGAGGGGAACTCCGCCTTCGCTGACAATGTCATGCAGGAAAGCAAACGGACTACTTCGGTCGGACCAAGATATGATCTCCTCGAGATGGGCTATAAAGGGTGAGGCTCTGCTGGGGTTGCTGTCTTGGCAATTCACACCTGCTGACAAATTGCTCTTTGAACCGATTGGGATCCATGGAGAGCAATGAATAGCCAATTGAATTGACCGCACAATGTTTCAGCTTCTTTCGGTCGAAAAGGGTCAGATTATTGCTGAGAAATCAAATTTCGGTGTAGCTGTATAAGGTTATATTGGGATATCCTGTTCAGGCAATTAGCAGGTCGGCAGTGGAACAACATGTCTCGAATCCAAAACGTAGCGATCATTGGGGTACGCCAACATCTTCACTTACTCTTAACAATTATCTCCATACTAACATCTCACAACTCCAGGCCTCAGGCGCCCTCGGCAAAATCATTATCCCCCACCTCCTCTCTGCCAACTTCACCATCACCATAATCTCCCGCCCAGGAGGCCATCCCTACTACCCACCACCAAATACCATCCCCATAAAAACCCTCACAGCCGCCTACGACGACCTCCCAGCCCTGACCTCCGCCCTCCAGAATCAAGACGCCCTAATCGAAGCCTACAACCCGTCCTCCACCATCCACCAGCGAACTATAATCCGCGCCGCCCTCGCCGCCGGCATCAAACACCTCATCACTAACGAATTCGGCACCAACACCTTCGCACCCAACGGCTCTTTGCTCCCGGCCGCCGCAGCCAAAATCACCGCCCAGCGCGTCTTGGAAGAAGAGCTCGAAGCGGTTGTCAACAACGCTGACGGGAAACCTGTCTCTTTGTCGTGGACCGGAATTATCACATCGACATGGTTTGACTGGGCGATCCGCCAGGGCGCTGAAACCTTTTTCTGGGTCAATCCCGCAAAACGCACGATCACGCGTTACGGATCCGGGGACCAAAAAACATGTCTCGTGCACGAAGATGTCGTTGGTCAGGCGGTCGTCACCGTGCTCCAGAACCCCGAAAAGTACAAGAACCGACCTGCGTATTTCGCGAGTTATAATTTCAGCACGAATGAGATGATCTCCATCATCAATGAAATCGCCGCCGAAGACAAGGTTTCGGGGAAGTGGGATGACCAGAACCAGAAAGAGTGGGAGATTATCGATATCCCGGATATGGAGGGATTTAAGGAGGAGAGTCTGAGGCTTTGGGATGAGGATCGGAGGAATGGGGTCACGGATTGGTTGCATACGAAGGCGTTTGTGATGCAAGTTTATGCGGGTTTTTTTGATGAGAAGAATTTCTTTGGGTTTGATTTTGGGGATAGGGTGGAGCCGGGGTGGTTGAAGGGGAGGGCGGAGTTGAAGGAGAGTCTTAGAGGCTTGATTGAGGAGGTTGGTGTTGAGAAATGAACGTTCTTTATAAGGGAAGGATGGCGGTGCTATATTGAACCGAAAATTCCACGGCATGTCGCAAGTCTGATCCGTGAGATTCAATGTGAGCTCGTTGCGGTTGGCTGAGGTTCATCAAGGGGCGACCGGGACGACCAACCTTTCGTATAGCATACTTCAGATTTTGGGCTTTGGCCGTATTTCTGAACCTGTCTTCAGATCCAATTTCCCTGAAAGTCGTATTAGGAGACCACCGGACGTTTGTAGGTTTGCTGATAAGTTACCTAGAAGCTCCTGGAATAATCAACATCTGAAGGCTTGAGGAATCTGACTAACAAAGTAAAACCTGAGGTATTGCCCCGCTGAAGACTTTACCGTTCAAAGTCTTAGGCTGCTGTCACTGCTGGCGAAGGTCCTAAAGAGGCAGGAAAAGCCAGATACCTATAGATCGATGACATGTCACGCCTCACTGAAGGAATTGGACTGAGCACTGGAGCAAACAACAGGAGTGATACATTTCATTTCTAGGCAGACGACCAGTCCCAAAATGCAAAAACCAAGTCTCGATGCTTCCTCAATTCCCCGATTGAGTCGCAATACCTATGTACAACCAACATACCGTGATATCTTGCAGCAGGTAAAAGAAATAATGCTGACAGACCACGCCAAGATCCATTCCGAAATGCAACGCTAAAAGGCACAAAATCCATAAAAGTCGTCAATTTATACACAGTTACGTTTCCTTCGCAGGCAGCTGCCACAACGCGGAAATAATGAGATGTTTACACAGCAATGCCTCTTCTCTTCCACCCCACAGGCCCTCTCCAGGCATATATCCATAGCCCACAAGCGACCCAAACACAGACTGCCATCGCCCAAAATGTCGGCGCATAGCACTGCTTCCCATAACAGAGGACATCATCTGGGCGCTTCCCCATACTAGATTCTCCACTCTCCGTGCCTCGTTGATAGACTGCGGCATAGATAGCGCCCCAGAGGGTGGCGCCGGCGGCAGGCGTCATCGCTAGAATACCCCAGTTTGTGCCGAAATTTTCGACGCCCCAGACCACGCTGACGACGATAGGGGTGAGAGAAAAGACGGCACCGTAACCGGCTCCGATGAGGGCCGAGACGGCGGCGAAGCGGGCAGGATGGTTTTGGACGACGCCGGATGCGAGGAGGAGCTGGCCCAACGAGAGGATGAAGGCGAAAGTCAGGAGGAAGGTTATGCGGGACACGGTAAACCTACGCGGCCTGGGTGGGAGAGAAGCGAAAGAGTTCTCGACGGATTCGGGGCCGCGGTGGTGTTGGTAGGCAGGAGCGATGGGCGCAAGGATGTCGGAGAGGGTGCCGGTTACGAGACGGGCCACGGTAGAGGTGATGGCAACGATCGAAACATGAGTGGCGGGAGAGGTGGTTGCGGATGTGTGCGGCGGGCTCAGGGTGCCGATGATAGTCCCCAGGTTGTTGATGAAAGCTTCTCCCGGCCCCGTGACGAGGAAGAAGCCTGCCGCCAACCACCACATGGTGGAGTCTGTGAGATAGCGACGCGTCTCCTCGTTCAGGAGCCATGTCTTCTTTCTCGCTTCTTCTTCGGCATGGGACTTGAGACGCTCAGCTTCCGATTGCAGGAAGTCGAAAGTCGAGTCGGAGAGGTCTCTGGTTTCCATAGTGCCATAGCCATGAATGCTGGCGGCCCGGGTGAAGAACTCGTCCTGGGCAAGCAGACCCGAGCGTTCCAACTCTTCCACAGCATCGTCAATCAGCTCTTCTTCGTCCACGATCCGAAGGGTGACGGTGCCGACAAAGCCCACGACAAGCAGGGTGATGCCGAGGAAGAGGAAGAAGCGAAAGACATCAACATCGCCCCTGCTGCCGTCGGTGTTCTGCTCGTACAGCAGCCGCGACCCGACCTGCGACTGCCACATGCCACTCAAGCCAAAGGCGGCGATTGGCACGGCCAATGCGATGCCCTTGGCATTGCCGCGACCAAAGTTCTTCGCGCACGTCGTCACCGCCGACAGGTACATGCAGCTCGTGCCCATGCCCACGCCGACGAATGCAAGAACCATGACGGCAAAAGGCCACCCATGGCCCCCAGCCGACGGAGGAGGGCCGCTGTGATATGCAAACGCCGCCAGAAGATATCCCAGGCCAAACAGTATTCCGGACAGGAACGAGGGGACGCCAGGCCCCAGCCGATCGCACAGGTAGCCGAAGGCAGGGACGGGAAGGTACATGCCCAGCTCGGCGCTGATGGACACGATGTTGACCTGGAACTGGGTGTAGTGGAGGCGCGACTGGAAGAGGTGGCCGTAGAGCGAGTAGGCGGTGATGCTGCCGGCGCAGAGGCAGTTGACGATGGCCCAGACGAAGCTCAGCCATCGCACGACCTGGCGCTGCAGGCGGTCGCGGTCGCGCTCCATGATGCCTTCGGCGACCTGCTCGAAGAAGCTGCCGGCGTAAGAGGTGCTCTGCGAGTGCCGGTTCGAGTCGCTTTCGGCGTCGGGCTGGAGCAGTGGTCGTCGGGGCGAGTGAGGCGGGCGGTAGTCGAGCTTGTCGATGCCATTGCTCGCGGTGCTAGTCCGTTTGGAGGACGACGGGGACATGGCCGGTTTCGGAGCGTGACACAAACTAGACCATCGTGTGCAGACGGGTGGAGGAAGGGAATATCAGGGAAGATATACTGCAGCGCAAGGCAGAAGGGAAGGAAAAGAGTGCCCGCGACAGCGCCCGTGGCCCAGGGTTACGACCAAGCAAGGACCAGCGGTCAAGAGGGCAGACTGCGCGGTGCAGGTGTTGTCGGCACCAGTGCCAGCGCCATCATGACGCCTGACGCTTGTGCCTGCACCGCCGCCTCGCCAGAGCCGCAGCCACTGATTGGGCCCGGGACAGGCCGCGCGAAACACGTCCAGAGAGCTGCCAGGGCTGTCCGAGCGGGCAGCAAACAGACACTCGTCGTCCTCCACCACACGATAACCGCCCGCCGGTTCACCCAGCGCCCGCCATGGCTCCCGCCATGGCTCTCCAGGTCAGCCTGTCCCCCGCCGAGCTCTCGTACCTGCGCGCTACGCTGTCGCAGACGCCGCCCATCCGCCTCGACCACACCAAGGGACCCAGGGACTTCCGCTCCATGCGCGCCGAGTTCGACGTGCTCCCCGGCGCAAACGGCAGCGCAAGAATCGCGCTCGAAGACGGCCTCGAGGCCCTGGTCGGCGTCAAGGCCGAGGTCCAGCGCTCGCAATGGCAGCCGGCACCCGGCCAGCAGGAAAAGGCGCTCTCAGTTGCCGCGGGCGACGTAAACATGGCCGAGGCCGACGGCGAGGATGATGCCCGCACCAAGGGCCATAATACGTGGATAGAGCTCAGCATAGACGTCCCAGGCTTCCGCGACGACGACCCCCTGCCAGTCTTCCTGGCTTCAATGCTGCATGAGACGCTGGTAGCTGACGGCCAGCTCAAGGACAAGCTGTACATCAACCGCCGCTTTCACTGGAAGCTATATATTGACGTGCGCCGTCCCATGTCCATGGATCGGTATCAGCTAACCCCCATAGGTCCTCCTCTCTCCGCCGCTGTCGTACCCCCTCGCCCTCCTCTCCATGGCCACTCATCTTGCTCTCCTCACCACCCGGCTGCCAGCCCTCAAGTCAGAGAAAGACGAAGACCCACTGTTTGACGACGACTGGGCTGCATCGCTCCCTCTTTACCCCAACAGTGGACGGGACGGGCGGGCCGTCGTGGACAAGCCACCCGTTATTGTGGTTGCCCTGGCCGTAGGAGACAATATCATATTCGACCCCTGCAAGGAAGAGCTTGCAGTCGCAGATGCCGTGCTTGCAGTTGCATGTACTTCTTCGTCCTCGTCGTCCAAGGGCGTGCAAATCGTAGGGATGCGGACCATTGACCCCCCGTCACATTTGACTCCTCCCGGCATACCCAACTCGATGAACTCAGCTACGGGAGGCACTGCACCCGCGTCAAGTGCCGATGCCTTGACACAGCGAGAACTACTCGCCAGCTCAGGTGTGTGGACGCCACCAAGGGGGGGAATGAAGAGGGCCCTGCTGGGCCAGGTGTCGAAAATGGTGTCCGAGGACGGAGGGATTGGCGAGGAGGTCATCACTGCTTTGGAAAGCATAGAACTGGGTTGAAAGAATCCGTCCTGCCTGCTCACAAGACCATATTCTGGTCCCCGAGGCCCAGACCGTCGACAAGCCCCACGAAGTTGCTGAGATGACTTCGTACACTATGGACGAATTTCTGGCCTACGGCTACATAGGTCGACCGTGTTTGGCCTTCAAACTCTGGGGTAAGTGGTCCCAGAACCCATATCTGCGTGTAGCCTTCGCTGGAGCTGCGCTTCGTAGGATTATACTCGCGTGAGTTATATTGCCCTCGGACATCAGTACATGATTCTAGACTAGGGCTGATGTATTTGCTCCAGGAACAAGAGCCTCTTAGTCAGACCCCCTATAGTGTCGTGTCACCCGATCACAATGCAATATCGATGTCTTATTACCAATCCATTGCGAATACCGCGGCTTGCCGTCTAGGAATTGCAGTGAACTTCTGAGCCGCGCCTAGAGCGCTCCTCCACAATACATACCTTCACACTACTAGACCAATATTTCGCCAGAAGGCGGATGGGTAATGCATTTATATACCAATTGGTTGGCTAGTAGGGCTAGTAGGTCCTTCCAAGCAGTTTAAAGCGCCCCTCGTCTGTCTGACGAGTGGGGGCGTGAATCATCTCGCTTACCCTTCGAGTGCAGACCTCAGCCTCACCTTGGCAAGGAAGAGCAAAGATTGCCGAATGCCTGGAAATGACACGCCCAGAGAATCCTTTCCGCAAAGGATCATGCACTGGCTTTCGTATCCATGCAACGGACAACGCAAAGCACAGCTCAGTGTGTGCCAAGTATCTCTCTCGCACGAATGAACCCCTTTGGCGGGCTGAAAGATCAAGCCACGGGCTGAAAACGTCTAGGGTTTTCGAGCATTAATTACCTTCAACAATTGCCCCCGCACCGTTGCCAGAGGCCCATCTGCACCATCAACATCCCCATTCCTTGACGCGGCCAACATCAAAGTTATCCGTCAAGCAAAATGTGGTGGAACACTTGCGCTGACGTGCACTGTGGCTTCTGGATAAACTGGGGTAAGTCATTCCAGAGAATCTCATAATTCTGACCACCTATAGCTAACAGTGCGAAGAAAATGGTGCTGTCAACGGCTCAACGTTGACACTTCCCGTTGAGTGGGGACTCGTGGTGGGCGGTTTCCTCGCCTTGTTTGTCAAATTGGGGGGCGAGCATCTATGGATGAGTCTTTGTTTCATCATCCACCAGCTCAAAGCGTCTTCGAAGATGCAGGATGATGTACATCATCAGTCCCAGCTCGTTCTGCGCAACGTCGAGAGTGAAGCCACCCTCATCCAGCAACTTTTCAAAATCGCCAGCAGCCACAAAGGCGCACGCTTGAGAGCCTTTTCTCGATTTATCCCTCTGATCCTCCTCGCAAGCACCAGCGCTGTTTTCTTCTGGGCAGGCGCAGGTCTCTCCTCGCGCTTTATCACTAGCCAGGAAGAAGTGGTCCAGGCCATTGACAAGTCTTGTGGTTGGGCGAAGATACCATCATTCAAAGATCTAACAGACGACACCTCGTTTCAAGCAGCTAGCGCGCTGATCGCAACGACACGACATGGATTCCGGAACAGCGTCAGCTATGCCAAAGCCTGCTACTCACAAAAAGGTGTCAATGCAACGGCATGTAACAAGTACATTCAGCCTACTCTTCCGTACAGCGTTGCACAGAACGCTTCTTGTCCATTCGACAGCAAGATGTGCAAGAGCTCGACCATATTGCTCGATACGGGACACCTCCGCACCGACAATCTCCTCGGCTTCAACACAAAACCCGAGGACGCCCTCTCCTTCCGGAAGATCTTTTCTTGTGCTCCCCTCGCCGGTGAGAACTACACCGAAAAAGGGTGGCAGCCTATTCCGGACGACCTAGGAGCCAACACCTACGCTAAATATGTCAAGGGCTACAAATTTGGCGAATGGACATCTGGAAGCAATCCTGGGAACTGGACTTTCTACGTCACAGACGCTGAGTTTCTCCTCAGCAAAAAATACTACTCTCTAGAGTTCGTGTTGCGACCTTTCTACCGCCTGTCAGATTCTGACAAATTATAGCTTCGTTACATCCTTCGTCAACAGCTCCGAGGCTGACAAAGAGATCCCCTTCAACCCAATCCCAGAGCTACAGTCGTCCGACTCAGATGTTTACGTCGTGGGTCTCCAGAACCGCGCTTCCTACATGAGTCGCATCGACGACCCATGGTTCAATGCACCAAACTGTACCGAAGTCCCAGGGAAACTAATACCCAAATTCTGTGTCCCCGTCAGCCCCTTCAACTTCCTCGGCTGCAAGGAACAATACCAATTCTGCACCGCGGACCAAAAGAGCTGTTCACCTCTCAACGGCATACACGGTATTTCGACAAAAGGATGGAGTTCGTCAGAACCGCTGACCAAGAACCAAGAAGCCCTCTTCGCCATCATCTGGAGAGCAATGTGGGCCTCCCAACTCAACTTCCAGCTGGGACTCCTAGCCGACGAGAATCTCGTCGCCAACGACTACCTCTGGGACAGCGGCGGCTTCCAGATCGGCATGTCGGCCGCGCTACCAAACAACCAGTGGGAAACAGAGGTCCGGAACTGGATGAACACGAGTCTAGTCGCGGTGCAGATGTCGCCGCTGTCGTGGGCGCAACCCGAGGAATTCGACGTCATGCCGGGCATCTCGACAACGAAATACATTATCCCGCCGGCGGACGAGGCGTCCAAGCAGTTGTGTAAGAAGGTCAAGCAGAGGAGTGCCGCGCATACGTCGTTCAGCGTGCTGAAGCTCTTCTTGCTGTTTGCACTGGGCTTGTTCTTTATTATTTCGAATCTAGCGCTTCCCAAAGTAGTTGCGACGTTTCAGAGACGCACGGGTAGTGGCGCTAATAAGAGACTGGAGTGGATTGAATCGTCGACGTTCCAGCTGCAGAGGATGGCGGCGGAGGGGAGGGGAATTGGACCTTGGGAAGGGAGGGAGGCTAACGTGCCGCGATTGGTGGGGGATGGGAGGAGGTTCAATTTGACAAGTGAGAGTTTGAAGGGGGCGTGGAGTAGGGTGGATAGTTGGGAGGTTCTGGGGAGGGGAAATGGGAATGGGAATGCGAAGGTGGGTGATACGGAGGTGAGCGTGGATAGAGTGGAGTTGCTGAAACTCGAAAGAGATGAGCGTTCGTAAGTTGAGAGGTGCTGGCAAGGCATAATTTGTGTTTAGGATACCCAGAAGACTCAACGTCATGATAGAATTGGATTACTGGATCATCGGGTGCCACTAGACCGAAATCTGCATAAGTATAAGCAGAATCGCAGATTAAACAAACGTGAGAGCAAGCCTGTACATACTCAGATAGTCGATATAATGTAAAGCAATCGCCCATTCAAAAGGACTCTCACGAAGTAATTAACAACACAGCGTCGACCACGTTATCATGCTTGGCGTAGACTAGCTTCCTAGAAAAAGGATCTGACACTTTGCTACTGATCTGTAGATCCAGATCATAGCCCCAGATGAGTAAACTGTGGATTTCCTTCGGAACACGATTCGTTCCTTGTCATACAAGGATGGAGTTGGTTTTGACAGCCGCACTGAAGTCCGCACTTCTTAATTGGGCAGCATCTGAGCAAAATGTATTGATTTCTGCACATCCGGATTTGACGTCGAGAAAGGGATATCTCTGATTGGCTTTCTTGCCGATCACGTGCCGACTAGAGCTTGACCATCGGGGCCGCTTCCGAGGTTTGACAAGGCGACAACACACCCAGGCAGGATATCTCACAATTTGACTTTTCTCCCTTAATTCGCAATACGCCATCGCTTTATATGCCGGCGGAGACACCGAAGAAAATATATGTAAATTGAAAGGGCATGAAGAGTTCTGAGGGCTATTATTTTCAGCTAACAAGGTTCCATAAGGCTAAATTCCATTTTAGGTCAACATTGTGGATTTGCGCTGCGGTGGTGGGTCTTGGCTATGGTAACACCTAACTTACGAACCCTCTTTGTGAGAGTATAGCCTATCAACTGGATCATCTCTTAAACCCACCTCGGTGCCGTACTCCGGTTACATCTGTTGCTCAGGACCTTCGGCCGCGATCTGCCCGCAATGCACTGGCATTGGAGTCAGTCCAAACTCTAGGGGCCACATAAGGCCGCCAGCCCGCTCCCTTGGCTTTTGGAAATGCTATGTTCTTATAGAGGGTGGGGAGGAGCGCGGTGGTGTCTACGGCGGTGGCGGGATTTGCACGATAGTCGACATGGACCTCTTGACGCGTACACTGGCTTTGACGGGCGCCGGTGGAGCTTCATCAAGCGGACTACCTAGGGGAAATTCTACACACTGGACGTGGACATCAGCTCGCCAGCCATCTGCTTCAGGGTCGTCAGGCTTGGGAAGCACGGAAGGCACTGCTGCTAGCGTCACGGTTCCTGCACTTTTCGCGAATCAGACGAGTTTGGCCGCTATCTCGTCGAATGCCACGGCGACCTCATTTCGACCTTTGTTCGCTTCAGGTCCATCAGGTTCAAGTATCACGGATAGCACTGTTCCTAGCATTACGGTTCCAGGACCTTTCGCGAACCAGACGAGTTTGGCTGCTCTCCGGTCGAATGCGACAGTGACCACCGCTCTGAGTGGTACTGGTAAACTTTTCCAACCCCCTGCAGATGTCGCAAGTATTGATGTTCAGCAAAGATCCGAACAATGCTACCCAGTGCTGGACATCGTTTTGGTATATTCATCGTCGAGCTGGTCTTAGTTGACTGCCCATCGTACCATCCTCACGTTGACCGAAACGTACACTGGTGACTGTATCGACGGAGAGATACCCAGAAGTCACCGGTATCAACCTTGTCAATATTTCGGTTCTATGCGATGGGCTACCGCGCTTCCAAGACTATAGCGAGGCTGCCGCTGCATTCGTACCAATTACGTATCCAACACTGGTGGTAAAGACCGTCACAAGCACGTTCGCAAAAATTATAAATCCGGAAAGCAGCTTTGGTCCACCAACAGTAGCAACTTGCAGCGTTAAAGATGCCAACGAATGCTCTGATATCTGGTGCCTATTTGGTAGTTCACTATCACAGAGTCTTGAATCGTGGACTTCAAGCAACGTGCTGACTGTTTCACTGGCATCTCCGCCAACATCGGTATTGGCCAATGGCCAGGCTCCACCTCTGACGGCACCTCCGGCACTGGCTCTCCATGGAGAAACATATATGCCTGTTGGAACAGCGTATAGCGTTTCAGGCGCCTTGAATCTATTCGGAGACACTGTCTTGACTCCCGGGGGCCAGCTCGTCTTAACCTGGAACTACGAGCAACAAGAAAAACGGCCTTTCGGCCCATCTGGCAAATTTGTCCACGGCCCACCGGAACAATTCTCCTGGATAGGTGTGCAACGGCACAATGTACAATAGCCGCCAACTATGTCGACCTTTTGTATTTTGCACCGCCTGCAACAAGCCGCGACCTCTGCGAAAATACTCAGGTCGGTTACATTGACAAGTCTATTTCCATCTCCTCCCAGCCTCACGCATCCACTGTCGTCAATTCTAATTACGACATATTGGTCCGATAAGGCTTATGTCAAATATGGAGCGGTCTCAGCGTACAAATATTGCGAACTGGACAATATGCTTGGACGTACAGCGGTTGGCATTCATTTCTGGGACAACGATATCATTGTCTGTAGCCACAGGTCCTACCGCGACTGCGAATCCAGCGGCGGCGCAAACGATCAATCGCCCGGGGATCCCCTTCCCTATAACTCTTCTTCCAGACGGCAGACTCCAGCTCCCCAAACTCGCAGATCCTGGGGCCAGGCGACCTGGAGAAATCCTATAATGGCCACACTCTCACACTGGTAGTCTCTTAGTATAAGTTATAGGAAAATAGGATCCTAAGATCTTTCTAAAAACTCAATAACTCAACGCCCTAGATCTTGTGTACGCTGTACGTAATGTCGTCGTGGCCGCCGTTTGACAGACGTAGAGGTCCCAAGGTTTCCTCACTGTGGCGACGAACAGTGACGGTCCACAGAAGGATGATTTCCCGGCGTAACATAGGACGCCAGCGAGAGCCACTGGATACCGTACAGCTAGAAACAAAACGAAAAGGTGTACCCGAAGCCTCTACAAGGCCTCTAGACAGTTGTGATGGATAGCAGAGAAGCCCGTGATATCCTGATATGCTCCCAAACGCCAACGATGCTTTCGAATCATACATGCCTCCCCTAAAACTCGGAGCCTCGTTCGACCCCACTCAATCCTGTTCGTCTTATCTTTCCCCCTCGTTCATTTCGTAATTACAATCAACAGCACCAAAATAATGATCAACACCACAATGACCGTCAAACTCCAATTCTCCCTGGCCTTCTTACTGAACCTGTCCAACCTGCCCCTCGCCCTCACAAACTGCGCCGCATGCCGATCAACCCCCTCTTCGACGTCATCTAACAGCAGAACCTGCCCGTCCAGCTCGTCTCCAATCTGCATACTCAGCTCTCGTTGCCGTCCAATACTCTCGCCCAGCCGATCCAGCTGGTCGTCCTGCTCGCGGATGACTTGGCTGTGGTACTCGTGGATCTGCTGGTTTGAGAGATCGTCCTGCGGGGTCGCATTATCACCGGAGGGATCGTCGCGGTAGGGGAAGAGCTGTGCGCGGTTGGGGTCGTCGTCGGGAGAGCGGGTGCGAGACGCGGTAGAGGTGGAGGGGTTGTCGGTGAAGCGGACGGACTTGCTAACTTGGCGGGGTTTCTTCTGGGCGGAGGCGAAGTCCGAGGTTAGAGAGGGGTTGTTGGGCGTCGTGAGCGTGGGAGAAGTTGCGTCCGAGGGGCCGGAGAATTGGGAAGTCAGGTCGGAGAGCTGCGAGCGCAGGCGGGGAAGCTGCGATGTGATGGCGCTGCAGGCTGTGAGCGTCGGGCAATGGGGTTGACAGGCGCGGAAAGGACGGTCTGGCGTAGTGGACAGAAGTGGCAATTGGGACGCGGTTTGAACTTACTCGTCCGGGCGGTCCTCCACCTGCGACTCCAGCGCTTCAATGCCGGAGCGCAGCTGGTCCAGCGACCGCGATATCTGGCCATCTTGGCTGTTGGGCGAGAGGTTGAGCGAGATGGCTCTTTGTCGCTCGAGCAGCGAGAGTTTGATGTGGTCTGCGAGGAGGAACAGCTGCGGCGGGTTCGTAGTCGACATGGCGCCGTGATGCAGTGAATGGATGCGCAATGGGAGACGGCGGAGCTGGCTTCGAGACCCGCTATGGGTGGGCGCCTGGAGCGGGCGGAAAGACGGCGGGGATTCGGGACGCGGCAGACGAAACCTTGGGCAGGCAGAAAGACTGGAGACGACAAACAGGGAGAGTCGCTGGGGGCTGTGAGACGTATTCCAAGGATGCAAGTTTGATGGTCAGGGTGAAGGGGTACAGGCCCAGCACGCCGACTTGCGCTGACGAGTGATGTTCGCAGCCTTGCGGGCTGGGCCGGTGCATGGCGCCCTCCACATGTGACATGTCAGGTGACCCATGTGGCTTCCGGGGTGGTGGCAGTGGCTTGCCCATTCCGGGGCGCATGCCAATTCATGTCTCGCATCTGCACGACGTCCCCCCGGCCACTTGGAATTCCCCAGCGACCAAAGCCCGCCCTGGACAGCCCACCTTGAGCGGTTCCTGTCCCTGGGGCGCTCGAGGCTACGCAGAATATGCACCCATTCTAGTGCTCCTACTTGTCTGCATAAATACCCTCTCGTCCTCTCGCCCTCCTCCTCCTCCTCCTCCTCCGCCGCCGCCGCCGCCGAGCGCCCACGCCGTCCCCGCCGTCCCCGCCGTCGCTCTCCCGCCTCCGCAATGTCGTCCCCTTCGCCCATTCCGCCGCCAAACGACCGCCGGAGCTCGCGGGCGTCGAGCAATGCCAGCCAGCCGGGGCCCGGCAGCAGCAGCAATGCAACCAGCAGTCTGGACGTCGCCTCTGAGCCGTCGGACTTGCTTGTGGTCGGTGGTCCTCCTAGTAGCCCTTCACCGTTAGCTCTGAGAGCCTCCAACTCACCCTCGTCGAAGCGTCGAAAGAGCCGCGTCGAAAAGATCCCGCCCGACCTGCACCTGCTCGAATACGTGTCGCCCTGCGACAGCAACCTCGTCTGCCTCATCTGCCACGCTCCGTTCGGCAAGCCCGTCCGCCTCGTCTGCGACCACTACTTCTGCCGCGACTGCCTCGACCACGCCTGGGAGGCCCAGCAGGACGGCCACAAGACGTGCCCGACGTGCCGAAACCGGGTAGACGTCGACCGCGAGCCGCTGTCCGTCCCGCGCATCCTCGAGAACATGCTGGACGAGCTCGTCGTCAAGTGCCCAAACTCGCGCCTCGGCTGCGAGTGGTCTGACCAGCGCGCCAATGTCCAGGACCATGTCATGCTGTACTGCGAGTACACGCTCGTCGAGTGCGGGTCCTACGACTGCCGCTTCCCCGTCTCGCAAAAGGATTTCCACAAGGGCTGTCTTCATTACACTGTGAACTGCGAGCACTGCCATACGTCGCTGATGCGGAGAGACCTGGAGGTAAGTGCCACCGTTTCAGCCCCTTGGTAATGGCACTGAGGAGTATGATTGTAGGAACACCAGACAACAGCCTGTCCAAATAAATCGACATCGTGTCCTCACTGCGCCACAGAGGTCCTTCGGGTGGAGCTCAAGGCTCACATTAAAGACGTTTGTGCGCGAGCAATCGTCCCATGCCCTGGCGCCATCGTCGGCTGTACTTTCGTCGCCGAGCGGACAGAGGTCTGGCTGCACGAGAGGTCCTGTCCCATGGCGACTATGGCGCCTCACTTCCGAGAGCAGCAAACTCGGCTCGAAAGGAATGAGGCTAAGCTGGAACCCTTGGCTCGGAGAGTGGTCATTCTCGAAGACGGTCTTTCCAACATCACAAATATGCTCTATCCGGCTAACGACAATGCTTCGTCCTTCCCCGTCACTAACCCATTGGATCCAAATAATGCCGATGCCTTCCCGCCAGCGCCTCTCGTGCCCACCCCAGACTTCCGCCTCCCGCCGGCCTCGTTTCCGCCAGTTCCACCGTCCGGCACACACCAGACTCCCTACAACAACCCAACACAGCCCCTTTCGACTCCCAAGTTCATCACCTGCTGAGCCTTCACGATTCTCTCCGGGAAGAAGTCTCTCGCATCGCCACTGCATTGACAGAAGTCGAAGGTCGAGCCAGCATGATGATCATCAATGACGGACAGCGCTTCAAAGACGAACTCCTGCACACCAACGCCAACATCAACAACATGCGGGTCCAGTTACATTGGCTGATGAGTACAACGCTACAGCAGCGTACCGCGAACTCAGCCAGCAACTCCACGTCCGGAAGAGCCGGTAGTGGCGCCACCGCAAGCACAAGTGCACCTTCAGGCAGTACGACGCAAGGGGCCGCCCGAAATAGGTCAGGGGCTGCGGGACCGGGTGTTACCGGGCATTCCCCGTTTCGGAGGCTGAGCGACTCTACGAGGCAGGATACTAAGCTTTGAGCGTCGGTTGTGCAAATGCAGGGCAAACCGGAAGAGGACTTGTTCAATCCTTGCGAACCTTGTGGCACCGATCCATCATCTACGAAACATCAGAAGGATCTGATTATCCTCCGGACCCATCTTGCACGACAATCTTACAAATATAGAGATGCACTTGTTCACGACTCACGACTATGGTTATCGGGGTTCGTGTCTTTCGGCGTTTATGAGAATACAAAAGATGTGTGGATTTTGGTTTAGTTGACGTCTAGCGGAGTTCACTAGATGGACTCATCTTGTGGGGCTAACTGGACAGGGTTACTTAGTATCAACGGCGTCCCTGGCAGATACCCCTTCCCTTTACTCGAGGCCATTGGTCCAGAGGTGGGACTTTTATGGGAACGACAATTCTGTATAGATCTTGAGGCATGATTAGAAGGTCATGGTGGGTGCTGATGTGCAACAAAAAAAATCTTTGGATTTGACGACTTGGTAACTGGCATCATTTGCTGGAGCAGATAGTAACGAAACATCGAAAAGTACCAAATCGTGTCAAGGTATGAATGTTTGTGATGTTGCGATGAAAACCTCTTTCATTATGAAGGAAATTCATGGTTCCAGTCCAGCTCTCTACTGGCAGACCGAGTTCCAGGGGAATTTCGCAAAAGCCCAAAGAACAGGAAACCTCCCTTCTCTACCTACCAAATCGACATTTCCATAACACTACCATTGCTCGAGTGGCCATCACCATCCCGAGTTGCCTCCTCCAGATCCCCACGGCCTCCCACTCGCGTCCTGCTGTCCCTGCCCATGTTGATGTACATTTGGATCCTGATACCCGCCCCCATACCCGCCAGCTCCAGCTCCAGCATCATACCCACCCGCCTGCGGATGCGGAGCCTGCTGTCCATACGCGCCGCCCGAGTAATCCTCATAGCCCTGCTGATACGCCGTCGGCACCGCATAACTGGGCTCGACGCCCTGGCCACCCGAATACTGCCCACCAGCGTCCCCTCCTACCCATGGATTTGCACCGAGTTCGCCACCTGGCGCCGGGGAGTTGTATGTATACCCTTCAGTGGACTGGCCGCCGGCGTAGGAAGACTGGTACGGTTGGAAGGAACCCCATGCCGGTGAGGGTATGGGGGAGGGTTGGCGGGCGTAGGGATCGTTATCAGTGTCCGGGTTGGGATTGTAGTCGCCGATGTCGCGACGACCAGACGAATGGCCGCCGCCGGAGCTAGAGAGCAGATTAAAGCCTTGGCCAACGCGGGCCCCCAGGCCGCCTGGCAACGCCCCGAGGAGTCCGCCTGCGATGCCACCTTGGCCGGAGGAGTGAGAGTGGCCTTGGGTGCCAGAGTGTCCGTATCCGTGGCTCCCTCCACTACCGGCGAAAGACGTCACGCCTGCGTTTCCGTGCCCGCCCGCGCCATGCGAGTGGTCGTTCTGCCCGCTATGATTCTTGCCTGCGCGGACGGAGTCGGAGCTGAGGATCTGATCGAGACTGCGGCCGCGGTCGGGACGGCCGTCGACCCATTTCTTGACTACGTCGAACATCTTGTTGTGGATTTCGGAACGGTGGTCGCGGATCGCGGGGTGGTGGAAGACTTGGATGCAGTCGTTCAGGACTTGGTCCACGGGCACGTCTGGGTGGTCCCAGGCGTAGACGACGCGCGGTGCGACGTATTGCAGGATGGTGGCTGCGACGCTGCCGGCGGGCTCGTTGAGGATGTTGGAGAAGTGGTCCTTGGAGAGCATCGAGTGTGTTGGGTTGGTGGAGTAGGGGTCTGTCCAGGGCTCGAATTGATGTTTGCCGCTGGATTCGACGACCGCGGAGGAGCCTTGTTTGAGTTGCTTGGAGGCCGCTTGAATAATGGGTTGGATGAAGGGAGCGAGCAGGGAGAGGACGAAGATGGTCACTCGCTCGGTGATTTGCTCAATGAGTTTCTCTAGGCCTGGTATTTTGGAGATGATGGCCGAAATGTTGCGGACAACTTTGTCGCGGAACTCGAGGATGGGATAGATCTTGGGGATGATGACGGAGGGATCCGTATTGGTGCCCGGGATATTGGGTCCTGGTGGTCCACCGACGGAGCCTGGAGGAGCATCAAAGTGTTGTTGCTGGTAACCGCCATGTTGTGGAGGGCCACCCGCTCGAGAACTGTTGTAGTCATCGTAGCCTCCACCTCCGCCTCCGCGTTGGAGCGCGGCAGCTTGGGCATCGGACGAAGCTTTCAGTGAGAGGGCTTCCTGGACAAGATTTCCAGTTCCTGGGACTTTGCTCAGAGCATCGCAGAGAGAACCGCAAGGGTCACTGCCTCCGCCTGGACCCCCTTTCGTGTTGACTTTGCCAGTCACAGCATCCGCAAGAGCAGTGTTAACCTCGTCGATCTCGGATTGTGTGAAATGATCCGTAGCTTCTCCAAGCACAGAGTGGAAGAAATCCACACCTCCAAAGGTTCCCGTTATCAGTGGAAATACGTGCTTTCCGCGAAGAGTTATTCCTGTTTGGACCCCAGTGTGGGGAAAGACGTTGTTAAAGCCAAGTTCCCGAAGGGCAAGCTCAGTGTAGTTGGTGTGGGCACCAAAGTCTTCGAGACAATGTAGACCCTGTCCTAGACATCGCAGTGCTTCACACAGATCCTGTTCACGCCCGCGTTGGCCAGACGGACCATGGGTATACATGCGCCCGAAGTGAATGGCACGAGCGAAAGAGAACTTTACATAGCCAGCGGATGTAGCCCATGGACCGCGCTCATTAGCGATGTAGTTTTTCATTCCAGTCTCTGGATCCACGGCGAGCTCGTCGTCGGTAACCGGGCCTCGAAGGCGAGCATCGAATTGTCGGGCGTCGACATTGTCGGCATAGTCCTTTGGGTTGTCAATGTGTTCTTCGGGTCGATAACAACCCAGGCGATCGGCAGTTACTTCAAACTCTCCGGTGGCATAGCCAAAGCTCATGAAGGAGAGAATCCAGACAAGGACGCGTATAGTTTCGGCCTTGGCGGAGCGTCAGGACTCGGGTGTACGGCACACCAGCACGCTTGGAGACTTACTTGGACATTTTTCAGAGTCGCGACGTCAACAGCCTGCGAAGATTTCAGTGAAACAGCTCTTGCTATGACCGATGTCGGATGTTTACCTGACTGTAATCACGTAACCAATTCCCAAAATAGACGCGCTGTTCGCAAGATTTTAGCTTTTGAATCGCATTCAATATCGAGAGGGAAAGATACCTTGATCATCATCGAGTTCCATTTGTGGCCTCGCAGACACGCCACGGTCGCCAGCATGTCCTCGATGTCTCCATGACGCCAATTGTGACCTTCAATTTTTGAGATGGACGCGATGTTGCCAGCGCCGAAAGCTTCAGCTTTGCCGGGCAACAGCACGAGCAGAGTTATCGCGAGAAGCAAAACATACTTCCCAGAGATAGACATCGTGTCGGTATCAGATAAAGTCGGTTCAGGGAGTGTGGAAGAGAGTGGTGGAGGAAGTCAGGAAGCAGCAAAGCTGTTGATGCTAGAGGTCATCCGTTGTCAGCTGCATATGACGCCGCTTATGTGGCGGTGCTAGCCTTAACGGTGGGGACAATAATTCCGATTGCTCGGTTCAAGCCTATTCGTATTCCTCAACAGATCCACAGTCTCATGAGCTATCTTACTGAATCCCACTATCTTTGCGATTCACAATTAATTGTCTTGTGGACGCGGTTGAAGACTGAGGCTGAGCGCAGGAAGCTGCAGCTGCGCCACGAATGCCCCTCATTACCCCGCTAAGCCTAGCTTTATCTGTGAAACGACCTGGTCGCCTTCCAGCTCAGCTGGATCCTTGATCATGCATACTAGGCTTCAACTCAAGGCCTGTGTCACCGCTGTGTAACCAATAGTGGCTAATGGTGGAGGTATTTTACGATGAGCAACCTTGCGGGAGGCAGCGGCCTCCTGCTGCCTTGCTATCAACTTTCTACTTCATCAGCCGCGGGCTCACCCAAGACTTACTTCTTCCACCTTTGGGATTTCAATCACCGTCAATAATTCTATCACTATTTTTCTTTGCCCATATCTTTTTGAACGCTTTACCGTGACTTTGTAGGGTTGGCCGTAAGGCTGTAAGGCTGAGTCTTTCCGCCCGTCCCCAGCAACCATGGCTCTCTCAATAACCACCGATTCCCTATCTGCTACGTTGGAGGGAATGTCGATCGTGAACCCACACATACCTACTGGTTCCGAAGAGGCGGATCCGAGAGACGCCGTTCACTATCCGACAAGGCTGAGTGATATCGGGGAGGACGACATGGATGACAATGTCCAGGACGACAAAGACTATATCAGCAAAGAGAATGAGGATCCAACCTCAACCTTTGGGTCTTGGCAGGTTGTATCTGAGGCTGGTGACAAGATTGAAACCTTGCGAGAAACCAAGGACCTGGAGAAGGAGGACGGTCTCTCTGAAGCCGACTGCAAGGCTTTTTTTAAGGCAGCCATTTCCGGCGATATCGCTGTACTTCAGGAAAAACTGGCTCTGGGTGTCGACGTTGACCGTTTTACGAATAAAGGCTTCACGGCCCTCGTAATAGCTATCATGGAGATGCGCGTTGAGGCAGTCGACTTTCTCCTTCAGAGGGGTGCAGATCCGAATCGCCGCGTCTTAAATCTACCTCCGATGGTGCATGCTCTTACCAGAGAGCGATCGTCGACCGAGATCATGCAACTACTTGTCAACTCTGGCGCATGTCTCAACTCGGTTTCCGGTGATCGCAAGAATGCTCTACATTGGGCCGCGTCTGAAGGCAAACCCGAAGCAGTGGAATTCCTCATTAGCAAATGCATGGATATAGAGAAGACCTGCCGCAATGGCCGCAACCCCCTCGTGCTGGCCGCCGAATTTGGTCATACGGACTGTGCCAAGATTTTGCTTCAACATGGAGCCAAGTTGGACGTGCGAAGCGGTAATGGTGGCACCCCTCTGATGTGGTCGGCTACAAATGATCACTTGGAGACTGTCAAACTGTGGTTGGAGCACGGAGTGGACATTGATGCTACCGACCATCATGGTCTAAGTATAACTCCCGTTTTTATAAATTGTCATGTGCATTTACTAACACTTATTCAGGCGCTCTCTTCCTTGCTAGCCACTTTGGATCCCTTCGTACACTTCGAATGCTTCTAGATTCTGGAGCAGATGCTTCCATTCTCAGCAAAGAACCACCAAACTTCTCTCCTGTCATGGCTGCCGCATGTACCGGTCACGCTGCAGTCATCGAAGCGCTTGTTGCGCATGGCTGCGACCTGACCATCAAGAACAATGCCGGCGAAAACGCTCTTGACCTTGCGTTTGCAGAGCGAAAGACGGAGGCTATCCGTGCCCTACTCAAAGCCATGGGTGGTCCAGAATCCGGTAGAGACAGTGTTTCTCTCCAGCTCGCTATGACAACCAACTTCGCTGCGATGAAGGCCCTTACATCGGTGACGGAGCTCATGTATAGTCACATTCGCTGCCCCAATCTTGAGGGTCCGGATTTTGCATGGATGAGATGGGCGCTTAATGATGGTGGCGACTTAGTAAAACCCTATGCGATGAGGAAGATGCTTCATGCCGCTCTTGAGGACCAGGACGTTAAGTGGATGGAAGCACTGGCCAGCAAAGGCTGTGACGTGAGCGCACTCCTTGAATCTGGACATACACCCCTCACATTCTCAATTGGGCATCGCAACCTTGCAATGGTCCAAGCGCTTCTAGATGCCGGTGCGGACCCGAATAAGGCATGTGTTGATGGCTTCGGAGCCCTTGACTACGCTCTCAACAGAATGAAGAGTTGCGAAGATACAACGGTGGTAGATCTTCTACTCAAGACCTCTCGATGCCGGATCAACGTGGGGAGGAATCCGACCGATACAGCATTCTCATACGTCTTGAACAAACTAGACGATTGGGGTTCTGAAGGACAGGCTCTTGCCATGCGCATGATTGATTCTGTCGAAGATGTCAACGAGGACAGAGATTCTGCCGGGGCCACCCTACTCCATGCAGCTGTTTTCCGTGAGCAGGCATATTTTGTGGATCTCCTGCTTCTAAGTGGCGCCGATTTGGAGGCCGTGGACAACTGCGGGGTCACTTCCTTGATTCAGGCTTGCCAACACAGTCCAAAGATGATACCAATCCTCGTCAAGCATGGAGCAAACGTCCATGTCAAATACAAAGCTAATGCAGGTGCTCTGGCCGCCGCTGCAGCGCATGGTAATGTAGAGTCTCTCGAAATTCTATTGGATTATGGACTCGACATTGAAGCTCAGACGGAGAAAGGCTACAGCGCACTTGCGTGTGCCCTGACCTGGGGCCAGGAAGATGCCGCATTGTTCCTGATGGAGAAGGGAGCTGATGTTCACTGGAAGACCCGCAACAAGAACCAGACCGCGCTTCATTTTGCTGCCAAGCACGAACTTGAGACTGTGGTTGAGGAACTCCTGAATAGAGCTGTGGAAGTGAACACTATGGACGACGAAGGCTGGACTCCCTTGCATGAGGTAAGTTAGTATATGCTCACTATTGTTCACTTTGTTGACCCGTCATTTATAGGCTTGCGCTACTGGTAACACTAATATCGTTCGCATGATTCTTGAGGCAGGTGCCGATATTGAGGCCGAGCTTCCCAACACAGACCGCCCACTACATGTGGCACTTATCAACGAGCAGAGGGACATGGCCAAACTTCTCATAGTCAAAGGGGCAAACATCAACGTGCGCGCGTCTAGGTCTCGGACCCCCCTTCATCTAGCCGCTGAGTACGCAGTATTCGAAGCCGCGCTCATGCTCCTTGACAAGGGTGCCTCAACCGAAGACGTCGATGAAGAGACATGGACGCCCCTCTGCTGTAGTGGGCACCCGGACATGGTCGAACTTCTCATTTCGCGAGGCGCCAATGTCGATTATGCCGACAAAGATAACTGGACGCCCTTGCATCAAGCAGTCTCAAATAAGGACTATCACACGGCTGTGCAGTTGGTGCGAGCCGGCGCAAGTGTCGACGTGAGGACCACGGACGACGGTCTGACTGTCATGGAACGCGCGAAAGATCTGAATGACAGGAGAGAGAGTGACAGATTCGTCGAACTGCTTGAGAGGGAGATCTTCTGGCGGGAGACTAGGAAGGATAGCAAGGCCGAGAAATCCAAGGAACCAGAATGTGATGTTGTTGAGTTGGGTGGAGATTATGTCGAGGTGTCTGCTCAAGGGCCAAGCATTGAGGTTGGAGATGCATAATACCGGGCTATCATTCATTACCTGAACCTGGTGGTTTGGTCCTATATTCTTATTGTTGGGTGTGTTCTTCGGTGTTCGGATCCGGGATCTTTGGGTATGAATGGTGAACGGGTAATTTGACCTCGAGGTACTTGGATGCTAAGTTATTTTTCGCTTGTTTGTCTAAGTTTATTGCGTCTTTCTATCTTTATTTGTTGCGAGTGTCGAATTATGCGTGCCTTATAGTAGTGATATAACGATTCAAACAATGCGTCTTCTCTGCTATTCTTTGCGCGGTTGCTCGTTCAGCTTGAGATAGTATAACAAACACTACGCTGCTGAGACACATTGTTAACATCTATCAGATCTTAGGTTAGAGCAGAAAATTCCATTCTCTCAGGTACGTGAGTTGCGTGTAGTAGGTAGAACAGTAAGGCTTCTTTACCTTGTTATTGTACGCTAGGCTTACAAGCTACATTCACAGGGGAAATCCCCAGCCATCATTTGGGAGTATCCCTACCGTTTTGGCTTCCGAAACTACAATCACCCAAGGGCACATTTGCACGACAGGGAAATGAATCATCAAGCCTTTTTTCCGTTGTTTCTTTCTGGCTACATATAGGAAGGTACGAATAAGTACAACTCACCCGAAAAGCAGTAGATCCTAACGAGGTGGAAGGCGCCTAGGAGGCTGACTGGCTGCTGTCCAGAAAGTACTCTCAGACAGAGAATGGGCGTGTCGGGTAGCAGTGGTCCGCAGACGCCGTCTCCTGGATGAATCTTCCTTCACCCTTACACCATTGACATCTTGCAACATTCTTTGAGCAACTGTTATCGATAGACATTCACATTCGCTAGACGATTACCCTAAACTTCATCTCCAATATGGCACCGAGACCTCGCTCTGTATCCCCTACTGTCCAAGCCCGAAGGTTGCTGGAGGCCCGTAGAGATAAGAGAGACACGGACGAATTTGAAGCTGTCGAACAATCCAACACCCGAGGACGTTCTTCTTCCGTTTACCCCACCACCCGCCCCATAGACTCTACAGAACTTCAAAAAACCGAGATACAGGAGAGTCATCAGGATGATTCATCTGAGACCCTTATGGATAGCAATGAGGGCAAGGAATCTGACAACCCAGCACCTGAATCCCGTCTGCCTCGCCCCCCACGAATTATAGGTCGACGTTTCCCGCATGAGAGTTCTATCCCACCACCGCCACCTGCTCCAAAGTCTTCTATGCATCAAAATCGTCCAATACAACCCCCTCGGTCGAATATGGATATCTTGTCAAATTGCATCCGAATCGTACAGAACAACGTCGCAGAAATGCGCGCTCACATAAGCGGCGACGACCAAGCACGGGAGGAAGAGATCAGGGGAAGAAATGATGAAATAACAAGAAGGCAAGCTGAGATGGGTCGCAGAATGCTCGAGCTGGCGCAACGTGCACTCCGAGGAGTGGCAGTAGACACTGAAGCAGAACAGAAAGAAGCCAAGGAAGACAGACGGGCAGACGAGGAACTCGAACGCTCACAAGAAGAACTGGAAAAGGCGGAAAGGGAACTTGGGCGGGAGCAAGGGCGAGCATGGATGCGCAGGGCGCTGGAAATGGCACAAGAGATGGAACAAGAGGTGGCGGATGCCGAGGACGAAGTCCGTAACTCATCAATACGGAGGGTGTCCAAACCCCAACCACCCCATCCTCGGCCTGGCCTCCGCGGAGGAGGGAAGGAGGCACCAAGGAAATCAGACAGCCCTAAAGAGATGCCTGAACGCATGAGCAAACTCAGCAGAGCGGATGGGCGACTTGAAAATTTCGGTAGATATCTCCAAAGACTTCTCGCCCACCAAATGATTGATAACCTGAATCATATACTGGGACTCCCTGTTCGGGCAAAGGGAGCGGTACCACGCAGTCAGAAGGAAGCAGTCCTCGAACGGAGGAGGATAGTCAAAAAAATTGCTAGCCAGCTGGACAGCGAAACGCTCGATAGATTTGGCAAGAAATTTGCAATAGTGGACGGATTGGAGAATCCGATAGACAGTGGCGTGGAGGCCAATAACGACAATGAATCTGGTGGGGAAAGCGGTATCGAGGAAAACAGTGTCAAGGAAAACAGCCTCCACGAAAGACATGCGACTGAATCTGGAAAGCCCATCCTACCACGACATCGACATACGGAATTAAACAGCCCACAAATACCCAGGCCCTTGGGTCCGAATATCGCAGCTCCACGGGCGCCACAACCGGAATATTTTGCTCTACGCCCGGGGCCAGGACCACAGCTTGGACTCTTCACCGTCCCAAAGCCCTCGACACAGAACCGTCGGAATAACCTACCAAAGGTCGCAGCACCAATGCTACCAAACCACCTTTTGAAAGAAGGCCCGGGACCAAAACTTGGTTTTTTCGCCGTTCCCAAGGTTAAACCTCAGAATATAAGAGGTACGACGCCTCCTGAAAGTAACACTATTCCATCCATCGAGCTCCCACAAACCTACCCAAAGGTCAAACCTCGGAACCTTCCAGCTACCACACCTTCTGAAACTGGCATAATTCTATCACCGCAAACCGAACTTCTGTTCCCCCAAAAGCAGGGTGACGCTTCCGCAAAAAGCCCCATCACCCAGCACATGATGTCGTCCAAATTCGCCAGCCTTCCCATCAAGCCCGCTCGCGAGGACTACGAATTGGCCGTCAGCCTCATCTCCACCGTCTCCCAACCGTACAACAGGGACCCTTCAACTCAAATAGGGTCTTTCCCAACCAGCGATATGCGAAGCACTGCAAACAAAGGGCTGGGTGGTGCGCCACCTCCTTCGGTCATAGAAATTGACCATCAAGATATTTCGGAGCGAGACGTCCCGATGGCGTCCATCGAATACGATATCGAGGACGCGAAATCTCCTGCATCTCGTCCTAGAGCCGCGGGTTCTCCGATCGATAGTGTCCTTCTGGAAGACAGCGAACTAGGAGGTTTCCCAGATCAAATGGAAGACGTCGTCCTCAGCGACATCCGAACTAGAGTGTCTCAAGACCAGGCGGACTCCACGTCCGGCGGCGAAGAAGTAACCTCCGGGACGAGTGAGCCCGAGCCCGAGCACTGGCCAGTACTCTGGCATGGCGACGAAACCGAAAAACCGTATCCGATGTTGGAACGCTTCGAGAATGGACATGCGTTCATCAAGGTGTATGATAAGTACGAGGGGATGCTGTTGTCGGAGGATTGGGTTGATGCCATTCCGAAGGAGGGGGTAGATTGGGAAGCGTATTTTGCTAAGGCGCTGCGAGAACTCGACGAGCTTGATGATGAATGGTGGTTCAAATGATCATCCTGATATCAGAGACCATTTGGATATGCGTTTGGAGGGAAGAGGAATCGGAGATTCTGCAAAGCCAACCCGTTGCGTGCCACTCTTGACTGGTATTAGAGCGGATAACGCGTCCATTTTAGAAGCAAACAGCATATAGCAACCTTGCATAGGGTTCGCAAGCACACCTAACACTAAGCATGTATTGCTATAAGGGACTATCTAAGTTTAAAAAGGGTAGTATATGCATTGCTAATATAGTTACACGCCTCTAAAGTAAGCTTGTTGCATGCCCCTTTTAATTCATATTAGAGCAGCTACCTTGTTCTTGTTTGCATCAGACAGGAGACCAGTAAGCAGCGTAGAGTTCATAAGCACACCAAACACTGAGCATGTGTCACTGCAAGGCACTCTCTAGGTCTGAAGAGAGCAGTGTACGCATTGCTAATATATTCAGCCCCCTCCAAAATACACCCGTAACATGCCTCTTTTACCTAACATTGAAGCAGATGACTTGTTCTTGTTACTAAAAGGCACGATACTAACAAACAGAGCAGCAATCCTAAGCACACCAAGCACTGAGCATGTGTGACTGGAAGAGACTGTCCGGGTCTGTGGAGAGTAGTGTATGCATTGCTAATGTAGTCAGAATACCTTCAACGCCGTATCTCCATGCAACATAACCCATTCTCCTGAATGCAAAAACGGACATCCCATCCTATCCTGGGGTATCATAACCAAGTCCAGCTTAAGGCAGCCGAACTCATCCATAAAATAATCCACCGACACGATGTCGCACAAGCATCCATCCCCAGTATAATAAACTCCACACTACCCAACCCGATTCACCATGCACTGTCTCAAGGATTCAATTTCCCGAAATCACTCCAATCCACTCCACTTACCCTAACAACCCAACCCTCTTCGCCTCACTCCTATCCTCCTCACCCGCAACCTCCTCGCTCAACCACTCATCCGTATGCCACCTCTCCCACTCGTCCAACCTCCGCACGCCCTCGTACCCAGGCTGATTTGGTGGATAGTGCTTTCCCATGACATGTTTCCTCGCTTTCTCGACGAGCTGGCGCAGTGCGTCTTCATTCTGGCGGGTCGATTTCTGTGTTTTCGATACTTGTGCCAGAATCTCATGACGGGCCACGGTCTCGGAGGCAGTGGTGTAATTTGGTTGGCGGGGTGTGTGGGTATGGTATAGGGTTCCGAATGTGGGGTAGGGGATACCGTAGTTCGGATCATCGTCCTGATCGTGGTCGTAGGGATCGGGAAATTGGGAAAAGGGTGGTCGTCGTGTTGTTAGTCTGACAGCCTCGTGCTGAGACTCTTTGATCTGGCGTTCGAGATCCGTAGTCTTTTGCTGCAGGTACTCGACTTCGTCTCTCTGCTCATGTGGGACTGCGCTGTAGTATTCGCGCGCCGCCGAGCTTATTTCTGCTTGGAACTTGTCGATTGAAACGCCTTCGGCGTCGTGTCGCTCTTTCAGGACTTGATTCTCTTGTCGTAGGGTCTCGGCTTCGAATCTGCTGGTTTGGAGTTCGTGTTCGAAGGAATGTACGATGTCTCGTGTGTCTTGGAGGTCTTGTTGGAGCTTCTTGACCTGCTTCTTCAGATCTGGCGCATAGTTCTCGCGCAATTCGTGACGGAGATTTTCCATGTCGTGATGGAGCTTGGCGAACTCGTGACACTTGTCTTCGTACATCTTCTGCCATTGAGAGTCATATTCGTCGGATGATGTGGACGAGGCTATCCTGGCCGGAGGGCTTCGAATAGGCGTGGAGGGCTTGGACGAGAGGGACGAGACCTCTTCTTGGTGCCTCGCTTCCTGGTCTTGGAGGGCTTGCTTGGTGGCTGCTAGTGCAAGTTTGAGCGACTGGATCTGGCCCTCGAGTGTGCGAACGTAGGTGTTGTCGCGTAGGGAGAGGGTGCGGCGATGTTCAAAAGCCGGTCGGGGGATGATAGTCTCGGGGATCTCAACGGAGGAATCCGAGGACGGGTCTGAGGACTTGTTCGTGTGTGGTTCGAGAAGGTTGAGCGTCGGCGATGCGCTCTGGATTGGAGATTTGCTCACTCGTGACAAGTTGTCAGGCTCGTTTTCTTTGTTCGAGACTCCGGATTCAGAGGAGGTGGATGAGACCAGGTGGCCTCCTGGCTGCCATTGCCTCGATCTAACCATTTCCGGCGCAGAGCTTTGTCGGTGTGGTGTGTCAAAGTATCCTTTAGCAACCTCACGAGATGGACTCTTGTAACCGTAGCTAGACTCAGTCACATTCACATCATCAGCTAGCTCTGGCGGCGGGCTGTTGATCCCATGATAGCTGCCAACTCCTTTCCTCCAACGTAGTGTCTTAGCTCTTGAATCATCATCGGCGGTTGCCGTAGGTGTCTTTCGGTCCGGAGGGTGTTCCAGACGAATCCCAGACATCTCGGCCGAAAGGCGTCCCAGCTTCTTCGGGTCGATGGTCCCTTCAGAAGCAGAAAGTGGACTGGGATAGTGCGTGCTACGCCTCCTTGCCAATTTTGTGGTGGTGTCGTTTTTGGGTGGCAAATAGAAAGACCTTGCGCGCGTCGGCGTTGAGCTGGGCGTCAGCGAGCCAACACTGCTTGATGCGGTTGGTGTACGGGCCCCAGAGTTGCGTCTTGCCATGAAAGAACTGAAAGAATTTGATGAAGTCCGACGTAGAACAGGATCACGAGCCGCAACATCAGGTGGCGTACCCGCTGGTTTCCACAAATCCTTGGGAGACGAGCTGGCCGGCGAGTCGGTTGTGGCAGTGCGACGAACAATGGGTTTCCCATCTTTAGGGCTGGGGATAATTTCAGACTTGATCTTGACGTCACGCCTAACTTTGAGATTGCTGACTTCAGTAGGCTTGCGGTAGCGACGTCCTTCGGCAGTACTGTACAGGGACCGGGTGTCACTAGTATCGAGACTGAACACGGAATAATCGTCGCCATAGTTGGAGAGCTCATCGTGAGGGGACTTCTTCGCGCGAAGAGTGCTTGGCGGGGAGGGCCCGGAGAATGGATCGACTCCGCCATTCCCGAGTGGGCTGGACATGTTGACTGGCTTGCCGTTAGGCTTCATCTGAGGCTTGATTTGACAAAGAAGAAAGTTGAAGTTACACAGGTTCTGTACAACAAAGAGGATGATAAGGAAAGGTTGGAAGAGACGAACGGAAAGGAAAGTCGACCTATGAGAGAACTCTTACTATTGTGGCTATTCAAGAAGCCCTGCCAAAAGCTTCAATATGGGGACAACGCGGTTAGAACAATCGAATAGAGCAGGTTCTTTGTCCATGGCTTGCAAATGCTATTGTTTGCTCACGACGCGACGAGGGCGGTGAGCGAGCAGCGACGACTGTCTTATTGTCCACACGAGGAACAATAGAATGAATAACAGAGCTACCGCGAGGATAGTCACCGCTGCATTTTCACTTGGGTGAAGGTTCTTCTGTGCTACTTGGACGTGAGCCTCCAATCCTGCGATCCCTCGGACGCGCTGCTGGATAGCGCGGTCCGCGCAGAGGGTTCCCCGGGCCTGCCCGTTATGCCAAACGAGGAAACGAGTGAAAGTAATGAACGTCCGAAACAAAAAGAGTGTGTGTTGAAACGATATGAACACGAAGGACGGTGGGTAGGAAGATGCGCGTGAACGCGCCGTGCTCGGACGTGTCAGACGGGAGGATCGGGGGTTTAAAATTAAGGCGAGGCTGGGTAGGCTTCCTAAAGAAGCGTTCGTTGAGCAGTGACCACACGTTTTTTCAATCAGACATCGATGCACGGAATCCAAAATCGATCAGACGTTGCGTGAAATCGCGGATGTTAGAAGGCAGTTCTGAGGTTGGAGAGAGGGGTAGGTTGCACGTGGGTGACATGAGCATCAATGTGCGACGTGGGGTCGACATCTATCTCACATGCCCCTTGGCCGCCGGCTGTACCCGATCATCAACACTCCGCCTCACTTCGCTCTTTTTGCGTTCACTCCTGCATTTGTCCAATCAGTAGTCATCACATCTATCGCGTGATACGCTGTAGCGAGAGTTCGCATATGCAGCCGAGATGCCAGCAGAATGCGGTGTAGATTGGCCAGACTAGCAGCCAACTGTTCTCCGCTGGTGGACGCTGTTGTCGTTTCTTTGAGACAACACACAGCAACATCTGCGCGCCATGACTCTCCCTGGTCAATGCCTTGAGCAGCATCGGCTATTTCGAAATTCGCATACTAAATGGTCTTGAAGATGCTTCTGATAGAAGTTCTAAACATTAACTACGCTGATACTTGCTTTGATTACTGGCCCATTTATGGGCGTGGCTAGACAACGATGAAGACTGAATAGTGGAATGGGGTATCTCGGTGACATGACCTGGACATGAGTGGCTGATTACAAGAATGTATGATGGGCCAAAGCGGGAGTTGAAGAAAGAAGGGTCTGAAGGCGACTGCATCAGGACTGGCTCTGGATGGACGTCAAGACAACGACGGGGCTCGAGAAGGCAAAGCAGGAAGCGCTCGCGCTCATACTCCTTCTTGCCGATAGATGTAGACGACGACAACGTGATAGTCGGCGAATGAAGGGCATTGGGATAGGAGGGTCTTGTGCTCATCAAGAAACCTGCCGGCGTAGAGGAGCTTTATGGGACTGTGGAATATCTGGGTGTCTGCGTTAGCACAGCAAATGTAAATCAACGAGATGGCAGAATCAAAATGGTGACTTACTCCAGACTCGTGCCGTAACCGTTGCACCAGCATCTTAAGCTTCTCCTGTTTCCCAAGCTGCAACAGGAAATCCTCAGCCGTATCGCTAATCCGGCATTTGACGTGCAACGGTGCTGCCTCTTGTGCCTGCATGTCTTGCACAGTCGCTTTCCCTTTGCCCTTTTCCCTGCTCAATCCCTCCTCGACGCTATCCTCATCGTCCGTCTTGCCCGCGTCATCCTCTTCAGGGTCGGGCGGCGGGTCTTCCACCAGCCCCGCCGGCTCGATGACGAGCCATTCTGGGACTTTGTACCACTCTCCCGTTTCTCCAAACACACCTCTCCAGATCTCGCCGTGCGGACACGTGCATCCACTCGCGTCGAGGATTGCCTGGGCCTCTGCAACATTGTCCGCTTGGAGGTATTCCACGCAGAGCTGGACAGCGCCCCATATCTCGCGCTGGCCTGTCACCCGCGTGTCCCACCAATCCTTGCGTTCCTTTGCGAGCCTACTGCGTGTCCAGGTTGTATCGTTTGGATTGGAGAGCGGAGTTACGTGTGTCCTTCCGCGCGGGCTTGTGGCATTTCCAGACGAGGGCAGCGTGGTGGGCAGCGCACATCTGCGAGTCGGGTCGAGCCGTTTCAGCGGCGCATTAGGCGCTATCGACTTGGACGCTGAGCCCGGCTGCGGGTGCGAATGCGAGGCGTGGTGGTGGGAGACATGCGAGGCGCGAGGAGAGGTGACTGAGCCGGTGCGAGTGGGTGACCCCGACGTGATGTTCCGGGAAGAATCGTGGCCTGCGTCGGCGACGGCTGGCGGGTATGGATGGTTTGCGCCGCCGTCGTCGGGCCGTGAGAAACAGCAGCCCTGGGTGTTCGTTGTCAGCCCGCTGCGCAAGAGGGGAGCCCTGGAGAGCTGTCGCACGACATACCATGATGCGAGCCCTCAGTTTCCCACCATAAAACAACGTCGACTGCGATTAATGAAGCGAGCGATGGTGCAGCCTAAACAAGAATGTGAGCATTAGAAAGAGAATCCGTGACAATGGTGTCGTGGCCGTGTACACATGGACGCCGAAGGTCGTAGATGCTGGTAGGTGCTGCAGCTCCCCCGGCGAGGCTGGCGGTGGTTTGCGGCTTCACTTTTGTACCACACGCATCCAGCACAGGACGTCGCCCCCCCGTGATCTCACCATTCTTCGACGCTGGCGGGCTCGCGCCACGTCCTGCAGCTAGATCAAGAGGGCTGTTTGAGCTGCGCATCTGGCCACCCAGACCTGGCCTCGTCTTCACACTTATCTAATCTAATGCGCGCCACCCTTGCGCCCAAGGGCTTTCGCCGCAAGTCGTCTGGTCAACCAAAACCAATATTGGCCCGTCGCATTCATGCATCGCACATGTCACGAAGTGCACTTCAGATAGCAAGAAACCACATTTTGTATTAGGTATTATGAGCTGGGGTGGGTGCCCTAGTTGGCCGCTTGTACATTTCCTTATAAGGTCGTACGCAGGGTATCAGGGGGTATTGCGCAGTAAAACAGATAAACGACAGCCGGAACCAAGACATTGGTATCAAAATGAGAGAAACAAGTGCAGAGTGGTATCAATCTAGACAAAAAAGTGGGCATGAAGACTGAGAACGCGAAGGACACCACCAAACATGTTAATGCCGCAGAACATTCAAACCCACGAAAACGAGCGACGGGGAGTTGGTCGAGGAGTCTCAAAAAGGGAAACCGGGTATGAGAGGGGATGCGCGTGTGTGCGTGAAGTGATCCAAAATCGGCGCCTGGAATCCGCGGAAAGATCCAAAGCATTAGACTTCGGGGGTATATAGTCGTGGTTGGGCCGTGCGATCAAACAAGGGAGGAGCGGTATCTTTGCTTTTCCGTCATTTCGTCGTGGCTGTCATTGAGAGCGGGATCTTCCCACCATACTTTATGCAGTGGCAGAGACTTCGGTCGTGCTTTTCGGAGCCTGCCCTACTGTGACAGCCTCGCCGACAACATCGCCGATAGAGGCGGGCTGGGCGGCGGGGGTGGGAGCGGCAGCCTCCTCCTTGACTGGGACAACCGGGGCCTCCTCCTTGGGCTCAGCGGTCTCCTCGACCTTTGCAGGGGCAGGGGCGGCCTCCTTCTCCTTCTTGCTTGGCTTGATGGACTTGCTGGCGTTGCGGAAAAGACCAGCAAGGCCCTTGGGCTTGTCGGATGACTCGCCCTCCTTCTTAGAACCAACATTGCCGAAGATGGAGCCACGCTTCTTAGTAGCAGTGGGGGTAGAAGAGACGGCGGTGGTGACACCTTCCTCCTTCTTCTCCTCTTCCTTGGGTGCCTCGGTGACGGGCTCGGCGGCGGCGACAACAGGAGTCTCCTCAACCTTTGCGGGCTCCTCGATCTTGGGTGCAGCCTCAGTGGTCGGCGTCTTGGCCTTCTCCTTGTGGCCGCTCAAGAACTTGCCGAAGAAGTTGCCCTCCTTGTGGGGGGTGGTGGGCTTGGTCTCCTCCTTGGGGGCCTCAGCAGCACCGTCGGTCACGGGAACGACGGGCTCCTCAACCTTGGGGGCCTCAGTGACAGCAGGGGCCTCGGCCTCCTTTGCGACCGGAGCCGGGACGAGATCGGCCTCCTTCTTCTCGGTGGTCGGGCTCTTCAGCTTCTCCACGAAGTTGCCGAAGATGGAACCACGCTTGGTCGGCTTGGGCTTCTCGACCTTCTTCTCCTCGGCGGTGGGCTCAGCGGCGGGGACAACGGGTTCCTCGACCTTGGGTTCCTCGACGGGCTTGGCGGCCTCCTCGGTGAGAACAGGAGCAGCAGTGGAAGCTAATTGACGTTAATACGTGGAACAATGGATGGGAATACAGAGAGACATACCCTCAGCAACCGGAGCGGCGGTCTCCTCGCCCTCCTTCTTGGCTTCCTCTTCCTTCTTTTCCTCCTTCTTCTCCTCGGCCTTTTCCTTCTTTCCGAGAAAACCGCCAAAGATGGAGGCACGCTTGCCACGAGAGACGGAACGGCTCTTGCTCTTTGAGGCCTTCTTCTTCTTCTTTTCCTCGTCGTCGGAGCTGCTGGAGGAAGAACCAGTGCGGGCCGGGACGACAGCACCCTCAGCTACAGGTGCGGCTTCAGGTTCGACGGCCTTAGCGTCAGTGCTCTTCTTAGGGGTGGAGCCCTCCTTAGCGGCGGTTGCGACTAGCGCGGCGGGTTTGCCTTCGCTTGATGTCAGCGATCCTGCAGCGGGAACAAGCGAATGCAACACGAATGCACAATCAATGTCTTGATTGCATTGTGTCCCATTTCAGGGAAAATTGACTCACCAAGCTTCTCGAGCTGCTCTTTGTAGCTCTCGCTGTTGACAATCTCCTCCTTCTTTGCCTTGGCCTCCTCGACCGCCTTCTCGACGGCGACGAACCAGCCATTGCGCTCGGGCGAAGTCTGGGCCTCGAAGGTGTGCTTGTGGCCATGGAGCTTGAAGAAGAACGCGACGGTGCCGTCCTTGGTGACATCGGTAGCATCAGCCTAGCGAAAAGTCAGCCCCAAGAAGTTCACGTGAATTTCGGGTCGCGAGCTAACCAAGTTAAGAACACCGGCGGGAGTTTCCTTCTGGTCGGCGTGCTTGACGAAGTAGAGGAGACCCTTTCCGGTCACGCTCGACCAGGCAGCAGTCGGGTGGGCGACATCGGCCTTCTCGCCACGGAGATAGTGGCTGAGGCTCTGGGTGGAGACAGGCTCGTCCTCACCGAACCAGAAGTACTTCTTGGAGAAGCGGAAGGCGCTAGGCGATGTCAGCACGCAAGTCAACCATGCCAGACCAAGCTAACACTCACTTCTTGAGACCCGGAGCCTTGTAGCCGAGGGCACCGCTGTAGATGGGTTCCACGGGCTTCTCCTCAGCCTTCTCTTCCTTCTTCTCTTCCTTCTGCTCCTCGGCGGGGGCAGCTGCCTCTGCCACAGCCTCCGTCTTGGGCTCCTCGACCGTGGGCACGACGGCCTCAGCGGGCTTGTCGGCGACGAGGGTCTCGGCGGGAGCTGGGGTGGGCGCAACAACACCGGCCTCGGTGGTGACGGCGGGCTTCTGTTCCTCGGCCATTTCTGCGATGTGCTGTTTTGTTTGGGTGGACTCGAGGGAGTGTTTTTGGGGCTGCTAACAGGCGAGGTGCAGGGCTGCAGGTCTTGCGAAAGATAAGAGCAGTGGGAGGCAAGCTCGCAACGGCGTGATATTACAAAAAGAGGTACGAAGGGAAGAAGGCTCTGTGCCTGCAGGTGACAGAGTGCGGGAGAGAGGGTGGACTGAAGCAACGAAGCTGAGTTGGAGTGGTGTGAGGAGGAAGAAAGCAAAGAGATCTGGCGGAGGCCAAGGGGTCTCTACCTTTTTGTGGTTGCTCGGGAGCAGGGATGCATGCGAAATTGGCCTAAAGGCAGCCAGTGCGCTAAACTGGCAGTCGCGCCGTCCCCGCTTGGTGACCTTGGGTGCTTGGGTGCTTGGGTGCTTGGTCGCCGCTTGTGTCAGGCCTGGCCTGTCGAGCCTGATTGTGTCGCCGCGAGCGAATCACCAAGCGTCCGCCCTCATCTTATGAATATGCACGCGTGTGCGCTGAAACAAACAGCACGTCGCCGCCCGCGAGCGCTTATCCAGAGCCAAAACGCACGGCGGCGGCGGGCACTCGAGTGGCAGAGGACCAGAGTCGCCAGCAGCTATCCGCGACTCGATCCCGTCCAGCACCGTGTGTGGCGGCCGTCGAGCTTTCGTGCTGCGTGCTGCGTGCTGCATCCTGCTCTGATATGATGCCTGTCCGGACATCTCAGGTCATGCGCCCACACCGTCCTCTCACCGTCCTCGATCGCCCAACGGCGCCGATGGCTCGCTGGCTGTCTCACGAGACTGCCTGCCGATTTCCACCCGTCTGGGACTGGAACGGTCGAGATACTGGAGAGACCGACGTCGGGAGACGCGGTGAGGTTTCCATGACTGTCGGCCATGACTGCTGCGGACGGAGCACGGCAGCTTCTGGCGAGCCCGCCGCCGATTCCCACGGTAGCTGGCCGTCTGCCTGGGGTATCTTCCAGCACGGCGCCGACAAGGCCGTTGCCGTCTTCGATGCACGCCCTGTTGGAGCCTGTTGCAGCCTGTTGGAGCTGCCTCTGGTCCCTTCCAAAAGGTTTCCGTTCGCAGCGCACCACACCACCTCTCCCCCAACACAGCCTGCACGACACCTCGGCATGGCGTGCGCACATCTGCCTCGCACGACACCGCCCGTACATTAATTCTTGTCCCAATTCTCACGCCCGCGGCTGCGCTGCACAACTCCAGCCTCTCCATCCGCCTTTCCGCCCGCGGTGGGCACATGGTCCCGCCAAGCACTGGCCCAAGCTTGCCGGCCTAGTGCGCATGCGTGCTAGCTCTGCATTGCATCGCCTGCTGCTCCTGCGTGGCTGCTGATCCCCGTTTCCACCCTCGGACCCTTGCGCCCGTCGTGCTGCTTCATGTCCTCGCCGCTGGAATTGGAGAGGCCTGGCGAAATCTCAGCCGAACGAACGAGCGAGCGATCGAGGTGGCCGCCCACCACCTCACGCCGTCAGAAACGTTAATTCCAACCACCTTTCATTACCGACCCTCGGATCCGCCCAGCGTTATTGGCCAATTTGGCCTCCATCTCAAACACAACCTATGAAACATGTCAAGCTGCCAGCACCCACCCGTGACAGCGCCGCCTGTCACCCGCCGTCGAGCTGTGTGCCATAATAGCTGGCACGCACCAGGGAAGGTATGGCGATGGGGCAAACGACAGGCACCCACATCTCCTAAAGCGAACGTCCGATAAATTGATGCCACCGGCCACTGTCCGTTCGTGATGGCCCAATTCCTAATCGGGCTTCGTTGAGGCATGGGCCACGACGCTGATTTGATGCAAATTGCAAAAATCGACGAGCCCCCCCATGCCGACCTCGCCGGCTGATCTGAGATGAACATGGCCGCCGCCTCGAACGGCTTTTGTCGGCTACTGCTCCATCGACTCATTGCCCGTCTCACGTGAAAAGGGGCCGTCTTTGTTCGACATCCCGACCCAAAACCATGGTCCTTCCTGCTTCATCTTCGCGGCGAGAACATTGCGGTGTATCAACATCCTGTTCGCCCATTCATCCTATCTTTACTTATGATTACCCAGAGAAAATCCAACAACACGTCGTGCAAAACACATAAGAGTCGACGCTCAGACAGGCTCCCTTCAATCTCTCCCGGTCCACCCTGCGCACCCTCACCGCACCACAAGGGCGATAACACCCGTCGAAGATCCCCCTAGTCTCTCCAACCAATCCCCCGTGGCCGCTCACCGCCGCAGATTTATTGAAGTCGAACCTGCCGCAGACTGGCGCGAAGGACCCTGCACTCGAAGTTATGCTCTGACTTTTGGCCTTTAGAATTGCGCAACCGGTTTCATTAATCAGCCAAAGGTCCTCTTTTCATTCAAACGCCGCTTCTTCATCAACCTCTCAGAGGCCCCAACAGCAGTATCTACAACGTAGAAAATTCACCCATGATATTTTCACTGCTCGGATAATCATTGAAAATGGAGGTGTAGTCCCTGAAATCCCAGAGACCGGCGTGCCGAGCCGTTGCAATTTGGCTCAAGCCACCGGACCCACAGCTCGACCTCCATGCAGACCCTCATTAGGTAATTGGCATCGTGGATCCGAGTCACGACGATAGAAACTGACAAGAAAATATTTGAAAATGTTTGGAGTGACAGAATTTCTCCTGCGAAGCAGCGGCGACCTTCTAGAATGCAACTTAAGATCCACAGTTTAAAATATACGACGACTCGAGCAAGATCTAGCCTACCATGGGGTTTTGGAAAATGCATGGTAGTTAGTGGTAAAGACCTCGAGTCATTCTGGTTGTGTCTCACGTGCTCCCTGTCCATTCATGGTCGTGGATAATGCTTCCAGAGTATTACCAGGAACCCGGCTGACTGTCGTCCGCAAGAAGGGAGCATCTAACGCCCAGTAACAATGGCAGCTTGGCAATTGAGACCTGTGTCACCACCGCAAGGCTGAAGGTTAAATGATAGCCAAAGAGGCGTATCGAACCAGGTTTTCTTTAACAATGGCACGAATATTCAACTTTCCCAAATGCCTTCTTATTCTTGTCACTATTTCTTCTCATATTTTGCTTTTTCAACCCAACCTGCGAAGTTGAGCATCTCTTTTCTTCCATCTATAATATCGTCCAGGATAACCCTTACAGAGCCAACACAGTGGCCGTTTGAGGTGCTTTGAGGTTATCGACAAGAAGCCGGCGACCAGATGGCTTTACATCACATGGCTATCCTTACGAGCATCAATGGCATTCTCTCCGCTCCGAGCGGCATCACGTCACAATGCTGCGATACACCCTTGCACTTCTGGGGTAGATAGGACATGTTTCAGCCAGAACAGACATGCCTTCCACATTGACATCGAGAATCCTCCTCTTCATTCATCAAAGCTTCTATATAATCCGGAAGAACAACATCGTCATACCTCGCCCAACCATGTCCCGCGCAATGGTTCTGCGCGAGCTTCGCAATGAATAAGTTCCTATACATTTTTCTACCGTCGCTTACGGCCTTCGGTACCTGTGTATTCTCCATGCCTGCTTTTTCGTCCAAACAGTATACAGTCATGAGTCAGCCACCCTGGACGGACCGATGGTCATTTTCCAGGGCGTTTATGACTTAAAAAAAACCGCAGTCCAGCCGGTTGTTCGCAAAAGATCTTTAAGCTCTAGTAATGGTACACGTCAGGAAGATGCAAGGGAAAGTGAGTCGGACGTTCGGAAAAGCTGGCTTCTCTGTCTCGAGGAAATGGGTTGGTCGTTGTCGCGACACGGATTGTATGGTGTACCTTACTGCTGTTGGCCGGGATTCGCTAGACGAGAATATTTTTAGAGGGCAGGGACGATTGAGGAAGAGTAAATTTGCGGTCGAACTCGCACCACAGGTACGGAATTTCCCAAATAAAGAGTAGAGTGGCACAAACTACGCCCACGACGTAGTGTAGAATGCCAGAAGAGTTGAAGACTCTGCACAGAGCAGCGTCTCCAGTTAGGTGATATACAGGTCCTTGATTCATATCAACCACCTAAATGAGGATTGGGTAACGTAGGCGCGATATCATGAGACTGAGGTTCAAGATGAAGAGGTGAGGGGTTGCTGTGCTTGGCGGTAACACAAGGACTACGCCACACCAGATGCAGAGTGTGCGTGGATTGGATCCAAAAAAAATAAGGCTTGACCAATCTGAAAAGTGTTTCGATGAATCATATCAAACCAATCACATCATTACGTGGGCCCTCGTCTCCTTATGCTGATCTAGAATCCATACTATAATTGCCCTCTCGTACTACATGAACTAATGCATGGCTGTCACAATACACCAAGTTGTTAGCTGCTAACCTAAAACTTGGAGATACTTTCCCACGAACACTTTGCCGGTCGGGACCACCCATCCAGAGGCTGGTCAGTGTCTGTCGAAAAGAGCTCTCACAACACAAAGCGCCCTTTCTGCAAGAAACCAACCACGCGCAACGCCACCCAATATCTAAATCTTGCTACAAGCGTTACTAGACTGAGAGGGAGTATAACATCTCCTAATCCCACCTGCTAAGCCTTTCTTATGTTCACAGAAGCCCTACCGCTCACATAGTCCTCAATCGGACCTTTTTGCAAAGAACAAAAACAGAACGTAAGGCAGACACTGAATTACCTTGTCAAACTCACTGAGACCATTTCACTCCAGACAGAGCCCTTCACAATTGAGCGTTTACAATTCATTTCACCACCTTTGTCCTCTCCCTCCTCCTGCAGTCGTTTCCAGAAGGCTAGCAACAAAGCCCTGAATTCAAATCGAATCCGCAACCCATTTTGGGAAACGCGGGCTAGTGATGCATATGTACATACACACCGTACGCCCTGGAGCAGACAGACGATATAGATATATGCCCAATAACAACACACACCGATTTATATAGACCGAAGCGAGCATCCTGACGCAGATAAGCAGGCCTTTGCCTCCAACCTTGAGTCAACTACCTATGCATACATTTCCCACTAGCAACCCAACCAACCGCATACACCAGACACACAGATAAAGAAAGCCATGTTAATCATATCATTCCTTTCTTTGAAAAATATACCTCTCTCCGTAGCCCAATCCCAAACTGCAATTGCACTGTACGTACGATTCTTCGTCTAAAGTTATATGCGGCTCAAGCATGGTCATCCCAAGAACTCGAGACCTTAAAACTAACTGGGCACTTGTCAAAACACCTGCACCACTTTGTCCATGTCCCCCACCCTCTCTTTCCCACTGTCTCCCTTCCTCCCTTCCTTCAAATTCGCGTTCGCCAGCCATTTCACCATGACATACGCGCGTCCGAGCCACATCATCCAAAGAGTGAATGCATGCACTCCATTCACCGACTTCTTCCGCACCAACAAAAGACTCCCGAGAAAAGACCAATACTCTCCGAACAAAAACGCATGATCGCGTATATTTGGTATGATGGCATTCGACCCTACGCCCACTCCCATGCACAAAGAACAAGCCACCAAGCAAGCGTCCAACCCCAAGTCCAATCCCAAACTTTTCCTTTTACAGTCCCCCCTCCAAAAAAACTCTTCAAAAGCGACCCATACATACACAAGAAGATATAAGCTATCCCTGCCCGACCCCACCCCAGGTATATAAATACAAAGAAGCCAATCTGCACTCCCCTCTCTGTTCCCCTTGCCCTTCCCCTTCCCCTAGGACGCCGTAACAAGCACATAACTCGTAATAGCATCCATCCTCTCCTTCGTAAGCTTCAACCCCAACTTCAGCAACTCACTCGCCACATCCCCATGCTTTTCCTCCAACACCTTATACCTCTCCCTCGTCAACAACCACGCCACACTATCATTCTCCACCGCCACCGTCCCCGTACGATCCGTCTCCGAGAAAAAAGGCAACTCGCCACACGTCGTTCCAGGTAAAATCACCTCATAAAAATGCCCCTGGTCCAATTTATACTCCGTGCGAAAGCGGCCGCGTTCGAGGATGTAGAAGCCATCCGGTTCGTCCCCCCGCGAGTACAGGACCGTGCCTGCGGGGTATTCTTTGCGCTGGAAATAGGGCGCCGCGAGGTGCCAGAAGTCTTCGTTTTTGGAGGAGACGTCTTCAAAAGTCTGAAGGATGATTTTGATGGGTTGGGCGAAGTTGCGCCATTTGGAGGGGAAGATGGATGAGGAGGCCATCCCGCTGCTGCTTTCGTTGTCTTGGGCAGTGGTGGGGGATTCGGCGCCCTGTTCGCGCATCGTGGTTGCTGCCGCAAGGAGCTGTGCGCCGCGGCGCGGAGACTGAAATGCTGGATCCAGAGGATTAGGTTGAAGTGAGGACGCCGGCGATGAGAACGACACAGAGTTCTGGAACGTGAGACCGTTGGGGGAGGGGTGAGTTTCACCGTCCGCTGAGATCGCTATTGGTGGAGTTTTGTTGCGTTTGTTGAAGTTCGAAGAGCCCCTACAATGCTTGTAGAAAGCCTGAAGAAGCTCGTTCTCGCACGCTTCAAGAGCCGTGTTGAGATCCTCGAAGACTCTCGGTGGAGGGCATTCGTCACCAGCTTTCTCCGCATCTAATAGGCCGACATTTTGAAGAGCCTGGCCAACCTTGCTGGCAAACGAGATTCCGGATACAATCATTTTGACGTCTTTGCGGTTGAGTATGCGATTGATGCGCTGGAATCCCTCTGAGCTGGAAAAGTCGACGTCCGTAACATGCGAGAAATCTACAATGATGAAACTGATGGGTTGCTTCTGGTAATTCTCCTCTTCGATCAAGGAGCGCATGTACTCCTCCACCGAGACGATGGTGCCGAAGAAGAGGAACCCGCTCAGCTTGATGACCCGAATTTGGCCACGAACTTTGTTTAGATAACGCTTATCGGCTCGGGGGCGACGTACAGTCGATTCCACAACGTCTCCGGTATATGTGGCGCGGACTGCTGGGTTACGAGAACTTTGTACGACGTAACTGAGACAGGCAAGGACTATGCCAGCAAAAATGCCAACCACAAAGTCATAGACGCCCATGATGAGGACGATCGCGATGATTGTGAGGTATTCCAGCCTGTGGCATTTGCCGAATGTATCCCAGACGGCTTCTTCCAGGAGCTCAATGCCGAGCAGAAAGATCAAAGCCCCGACTAGACAGATGGGGATAAAGCCTATCATGGCGGGACCTGCCACCCATACTCCAGCGGTTGCAACAGCAAGTAAAATGCCGGCAGTACGTGTGTTACCACCATTCTCAATGAATAGAATGCTGTTGGCGTAAACCAGGTAGTTCTACCAATCGAATTAGCTCCAGTTCTCCCCATCTGCGAGAAAAAGGACATACCTGTATGCTTCCGACCAACCCTGAGATGGTGTTGGAGATTCCATGGGCAATGAGTTCCCGGTTGACATTAACGTCGTCTTCCTTCACCGCGGCGCCGAGAGCTGGGACGTTGATAGGAACGTGAATGATACCGAAGAAAGATAATGCGAACATTGTCGGAATGGTACTAGCCAGTGCCCCCCCGTCAATGCTGCCGAATTCTACATAGCGTTAGCAAGTCCATGTTCGACAATGAATGAAGCCGCAACCTACTGAAATACGAGTAGAACCTATAAAAAGGGACACCCGCTTCAGGCTTCTCGAATATCCATCCCGCGTTGCGAACGGTCTCCAAATCAAGCTTGAGTATGCCTTTGACGACGATATAAAATATGGCGAATACACTGATGAAGAAGACGGGCAACACAAACGGACTCTTTATCATCCGTCGCGTTAGTAGAATGACTACGGCAAGAACCAGTGGGAGAAGCCAAAGGAGAACCGTGTCGTGGGAGAATAGCTTGTGGAGGGTGGGGAGGTCGTAGTTCAAGTTGCCTTCGAGGCGTGCCGAAACTTCAATGCCAGTGACGACGAGGAAGAAGCCCACACCACCTATACAGCCAATTAAGATGTGTCGCGGGAAGAAGCTGACCAAGCTGCCCAGTTTGAAGCAGCCAAGAGCAAGGAATATAAGACCAGTGACTACCGAGCTCAAGCAGTAGGCAACTATAACGGTAGCAATGATAGCCTCGTCGCTCTCGCCCTTCATACGGGCCATGATAGAGTACGCCATCTTGTGGAAGAAAGGCACCACCTCAATCATCTCAGATCCGACCCCACCTCGAAACACTGATAGTCCGAGCGAGTAGCACAGTTGCGAGACGATGCAGCTGACAAAGAAAATCGAGATACCGTCTGGACCAGTCTTGGCGAACACGGGGCTTCCAAGCGGGAACAAAATGTATCCGTAAGAAAGCGCATCTAAGACATTCAGAAGTAGTCCGAGAAAGACGGCCGAGAGTGTTGACAGGCTTGCGACTACGCCCGCAGCGACGGCGTCTCTGGTGTAATTGTTTGGATTCAGGACGGAGCACTTTAACCCAACCAGATGCTCTCGACCAGCTGCGAAATGTTCTCCCACACGTATCCCGAAGCTTCGAGTACTCGAGGCCTTGGACACAGGCATCTCCACCGACTTGTACTGGGATTGGACATCTGGCCGTGATAGCCTGGCGTTGGGGATCAACGGCGTCTCTTCCGTGTCCCGGACCACAACATTGGGTACGGGCGCTCGTCGTTGAATTCGCGACGAAGTTTCATCCGCTTGGCTGTAGGAGTCGTCCTCGAAAGATCTCAGACTGAAGAAGCTCTGGCCCGCTGAGCGTGAGTCTGCCACTACCGTCTCGGGCGATTCTGCCTCATTGTCTTCGCTGATGGGGTCAGTGCTAAAGGTGTCGAACGATGTCCTCCCCTCGCTGTGTTCGGCATCCTGCGGGAAGAGGCCGGCTGCTTGTCTGCTCGACACGGGTTCGGACTCGGGGTAGCTCGTTCTCCGGGTGCGCGGCTGGAAGGTGTCGTCGAGGGCGTAGGAAGCAAGCTCCTGAGACTGCTCGCGGACGCCGTGCGAGGAGTACTGTGGGGTGTCTGCGAGTCGGGGTATTAGCGGCCGGGGTTCCCGTAGGTTTTGGGTTCGGGGGGTTTACCTATGGCAGCATGCGAGGCATGGTGAGCAAATGACCGCGCCGGCGTCCTCCCCGTGAACGATCCGGACAGTACCGAGCCAGAGGCGGATGACGGCGCTTTCCTTGGGCGCGATCGGGGGAGGGTATTGGATCCAGCGTCTGGGGCGTTCGTCTGGGGGAAGTCGCCATCGCTGACAGCGTCGCCAGTAAAGGGAAGCTGCTGCTGGGTCGACTGCGAGGCGCCGCGGGGTCTCAGCCGATTCGGAGGCATATCGAACAGCTGCCTCTGGGGGAAGCGCAGAACAGCCTTCGCACGTTCGCTGGAATGCAACAGTGAACGGCAGCTGACGAGCGGGGAACTATGGCTGATGTACACAGTAGGGCAGCGTGGGCAGGTAGTTGTGGCCGGTGGGTCTGGTAGCGACGGTCGCTGTGGACCAATTGGCTTGGTAGCGGCGGGTTTGGGCTGGATGTGGACATGGAACTCGGATGCGGCAGGGTCTTGGGCCAGAAGGTTGAATACCACTAGATAGCGCGCGGTGAAAGCAAGGTGCTGAAAAACTTTGCTGAGGGAGCTTTCACGAGCCCTGGTCCCGGCCGCCGCCGCTCTCACCAACGTCATGCCTGCAAGCGCCACCATCTGCGGACCTCGCCAACCGCCCTCACCACCACCACCGCGTGCGGTCGCGGCCATTGCCAATTCACCGCGTTGCGGGCGCTGTTGCCCAGAGCACCGTGGCTGCGACTTCATCTTCACCATCTGGTGAGACGCGAGATGGCGAATCATCACACCACACCGGCCCCCAATGACGACGGCCCACGGCGGTCGCACAGAACGCCCACGACGCGTGAAGCTGCAGCGTCCCACCTCGTCCTGCAAAGCTGAAGCCCTACCCCGCCGTTGGATGCATAAGCGAATGCGCCGCTGCGGGCGCATCTCCAGCAAATCAAGACGGCAATGCAGTCTGCGAGCTCGGTGAGGCTCGAGACGGAGAAGTGGCACCTGCCAACGCTCCTCAGCCTCGCTTCCACTCCTGTGACATGGTGCCTGAATGGCTCCCTCGCAGGCCATCTCACGCACTCCCCGGCCTGGGCATCGCCCGCAGCGGTCTTGTTGGGACAGAGTGCAGTGCGCTATCGAATGGTATTTGGCGTGCGGCATGCAATCTCGTAGCTGCCCAGTACTCTAAGATGCAAATTCCTCACTCCACCTTGCCTCCTGGCAAGCTTCTCCATCGACCTGGCGAAATACCGCCAGCCTTCGTAACCAGCGCGACGGTCCCGTTCTCCGCACTTTCAGCGGCATTGCCCGTTTTGGTTGCGGACTGTGGCCAATACGAACCGTCATGTCTGCAGTGTGGCATCAGATTTTGCCTTCATGTCATCTGATCCCCCCGATCCTCGGGCGGCGACCACAACCCCCACAAACACCCCCGTACGTCCAGTCCCAATCCGTCCAGATATTGTTCGATCCTAATAGTCAGAAGATTCGTCCATCGACATGGCTGGGCACGGATGGCCGATTGCGCTGCCGTGCGACCCGCTCAGGTGCAGACAAACGGGTGCTCCCATATGTCTAATTCTGCAGGGTAGAGGTCTGGTGTTTCGACCTCATGCACGCCGTCTTAGCCCAGGCGCTGAAGATACCCTTGCGCGATCAGTCGCTCCACATCACCCTGGCGTACGTAGAACTGGCTGTTCTTCGTCAAAGTAATTGCTCTGGTTGTCGTCAGCATGCGTCCTCGTTCTTTGAAAAGGTGAAGGCGCTAACCCGTATTCTGTTTGTATTTCCCCCGCGTCTTTGACCACCCGCACGTCAATGAACAAGTCTTTTGGTGGCTCAAGGTTGCCGGTGAGATCAATGTCCGTCCACTGCCCTTTGTACGCAGCGAGCAGGTCGCTATACTGTCGGACGTATTCCTCCTCCTCGGGACTCAAGCTACTTGTATTGCCATCCACTCCCATAGTGTTGCTTCCTTCACCACCGGCTTTGTGGGCCTGTTCCTGTTGCCTTTCGAGAACATCAATGCCGCTCCAGCACATCTCTTCCAGTTTGTCGGACCGGACTCGATGGTAAGCCAGCAGACATCGTTTATTCCTCCTCATACACAAGTGGTTCACCAGAAGAGCGCAAGCGGTGGCGGGTTGAGTGGAAGGATTGAAGGATCCTGATAGTGGCTCGAGGATGGCGGCTACGTCCTTATCAAGGTCTCGGACCTCTCGTGTCACGGCTCGAACCATCTCTGCCTGATACGGCGGGAGGTGGGCAAGCGCTTGGGTTCGTTTGGCATGTTGAACCTGTACAGGTTTAGACACTTGTGTGCGTGAATTGGACTCGGATACTCACGAGCTTGTTACCAATCTCACCATACATAACGTTGAAGTTGAATATTGGGCGGACAAGCCTCCGGTCAGAAGTAAAGTTGGATTCGCAAGGTGGTGAGGGGTCGCAAAGAGCACATCGCGTCGCGACTACCCGCGTTCGTTTTCAACTAAACCAAATCAGGATAGTATATGGTCCGTGCTCATCTCAACTTCGACGAATCGAGTTCGGAGTTCGTTCTTAATTATACCGACAGCTTTTTTGCCAGTAATCAGCTTTTTTTCCTTTAAATCACCAGTCAAAGCCCATCCTGTCTTGCTGGCTAGGCTCAGTATTTCAACCATCAATAACTATGGTCGCCATCCTACGTACGACAATGCCATTGTCCACTCACACCTTAGACTACCTTTTCCTCGTCCACGGGAACCCGAGTTTATTGACAATTTTCTTCTAATTCTGTCTAAAACTTGGTGGCAGAGTATAACATGAACTACCAGATGAGAAACCGAAGTGCTTGTCAAACTGCCTTAAAACACACGGCAGGACAGGGGTATTTCACTCCCACTAACCAACCCCAACGCCCTAAGCCACGCGAGGGAAGTGCGGAAATACCGTCATATACATATAATACACTGCCTCTGTTGGCCACAACGAGTGTAAGACTACCCCATGCCATTATTACGACCGTCAATTGAGCTCCATTGCTGATACTCGCTCCTAGTTCCGGTGGTGGTCATCCATCCAATTATCGAACTCTGAACCTTTTTCCATCGCTGCTATTGTGGGATCCGGATGCCATGATTCTGCATGATAGTTATCGTGCACTGAAACTCCACCCAGGAGACTGTGTACGCTCTCTTGATCCAGCTCCCGCTCGATCATGCTCAAATGTCCGTTGCCAAACTCCGAGTGCTGCGCCATTATTGGATCCACATCATGGTGTTGGTGATGATCTCCGCTAAAGGCTAATAGCATTGGGTCGACTCGAGGCTCCCCAAGGGGACTGCACGAGGAAGAATGCAGAGATTCCATTAAATCCACGGTGTTCCCTCCTGGCAATCCCAATAGCGGACCTGACGAGAACTGCATCGACGCCACAGGGGAATCAACCCTTCGCATTCGCAAATCTTCCACGCCACCGGGCGGCATAGCCATGCTTGGATGCACAGAAGTCTGGTGATAGGAATTGTATATGTCACCCTGTATTGGCATTGGTAGGGGCCGCCCATCGTTTGTCATTTCCCAAGCCGATGTGTCCATCGCGTGGCCGTGCGGGCCAAAAGATCGATGGTAAAAGTCTGTACCAATGCTGTTCGGCGAGTAGGTCAGGCTTCGCTCTGGTCTTCTAAACGCTCTTGTGCGGGATCTGCGGTTTCCTTGACCCCATTCTCCATCGTCAACGTCACTTAATTCCTCGTCCGAGAAGTCTCCTTTACGCTTTCGTGCCAGTGCGGTTGCCTTGCTTGGAGTGAATTTGTACGTTGGGTGTGCGCTCTGATGATTGATCCGCTCAATCTTCGCGTACTCGTTGTACAGCTCGCGGACTTCGGGAGGTTCTAGAGGCCAGCTTTCGCCAGACACGGATGAAACGATCTGATGATTGTTTTGCAAGCACCAATGCTTTGTCCTTTCCGCGAATGCAGAGCGATACAGCATGAAGGAATTCATTGGCCGAGTCACATATCCGTTCCTCTTTTCCACCTCCTTGAGCCGCACCTCCACTGGCCTATTCACCCATGCCTGCATGTCACGCACCGGAACGTTCTCCATATCTTTCGTCAATACGCTCAGTGGCGCAGTCAACTTAGGCATCTTGGGCTTGTCTCCTTTCCCGGCCTTTGCCTTCTTCGATTTTGTTGTCGCTTTCGGTCTTGGCTTTTCGGGGGTGCCTGGTGAGTTGGAAAGCGCAATGGCGCAGCCACTTCGCGTCCGCCGACTAGCAGTGTCGTTGTCCGTCGCAGATGCCGGGGTTGGCGGTGATCGTGGGTAGATGGCATGATTGTTCTACTCATTGTTAGGCCCGCTTCTCGCCTTCTTGCAAATGGGATGGGGCTACTTACAACCATCCCATTGTGGTAGTCTCCTTCTTGGGGGTAGTATGCGGGCCCTTGACCATATCCCTCCTAGAACGTCGTTAACACGAGGCCCTCTTTTTGCGACTGGGATTAACTTACATATTGAATCCCGAGGCCAAACCCTTGGTCTTGGTGGACTACGTAGTGGTCTCCTTCGAGTTGTGAAGGATGGGAAGAACGAAACGAGTGTTCAGGAGTAACTTGCTGTACCACTGGAACTGGAGAGCCGTATGCCGAACCGTGCCGGTGAGTGCCGTCATACGGATGATCTTGTTCGGCGTTGTACTGAGCGATCTGACAAAGTTCGGACTGTAGATGCTCGGTGCCCGCGCGGGGAGGCGTTGGAGGGTGCTGCTGGATGACGGTCTCACCCATCATGACGGCGAAACACAGCCGTACACAATTTCGGCAAGAGATTGTCGCAGGCGCTCGGTTAGACGTCGATATTGATCAGGACTGGGCACAAATTTCCACAGACTCAGTGCGAAACGAAGAGTTGACTCGATGAGATATTTGCGAGGAGGAATCGCAATGCCTACAGCAAGAGAAGGAATCCGTCTTGGGCGGTGGCGAAAAGATCGGGATGGTGGACGACAACGTGCACAACGCACTGAATGGCGTACGAATGCAGGAAATGTCGTCTTCCCGCGCTTCTAGAAGACGGTTCAAAACGGAAAGTTGCCTGATCAAAATGGATGTTCCTGCGTGGGTGTCAGTCCAAACTCAGGCATACATTGGGTTTGCTTTCCCCGCCGCCACAGTGCATATTAGATCTGGAAGAGTTTTGGAACGAACCTATTGCAGGTACCCGCTTCTCACCGGCGATGTTTCTGATTCTGGGGCAATCAATTCGAGCGTGATGGAGACGTGGAGACACAGGCGTTGAACTCAGACTGAACGTGGTGTGCCTGAGTCTAGGTCGTCGGGTGCGTTTCTTTGTCGAGATGGGTTGCTTAGGCAAACATGGAGAGGCAAATCCGGTGGCAGCACTTCTTTGTTTTGTGAGTTGAGCCCCGCAGGTATTTGTAGCGACTGATACTCTCGAGGTTGACTGCTACGTTGACCAGAGCTCACCTGTCGCTGAAGACGGACAAAGAACACCGGATTCGTGGTTGGCTCTAGGGCTTTGCTACTTTTGGAAACAGGTGCTGCTTTGGGACTTGAAACTCTCCAGCTGATGAGGGACTTGCGGGTTAGATAAGAGCCGTTCTGGTGTTGGACTGCCCGCCGTTCCCATATCCAAAGCGTCACTACCGCGAGAGTTTGGTTGTTAAAAACGGCCACTACTCCTCCGTCCAATGCAATGCCTGGGCAGCGCCACCATCTTTCCGCCGTATCGTCTATGCCTGGTTAGGTTTCAACGCAGGGTTATTTACCGCATCTACCCACATGCTTGTGGCATTTACCCCAGAGTTGGCGCTCGATCTCCACAGTTCATCCAATGACCTACGCCTGTCATGTGGACGTAAGAAATACTTCAGCTGCGCACTTGCCCGGGAGTCCCTTGATGGGCGAGTCCTGAGGAGGCGTAAGGTGTCACGAAATTCGAGACCCGCATTCCTCGCGCCAATACCGGCGGCGGGTATCCACACTGGATGGCGAGACAAGTGTCGAGGATCTAACCCGCCACCGTTTCACGCCTCAAAGCTGTTTTTGTCCAGTTGAACACAGCATGTTTTGCTTACCATGGATGTCGTTTGTGGATGGCCCGAGCGCCCTTCCCACCAGCGGATGGCCGCATAGGCGACCGGTCTGCACCCTCGTAAGTACACACCAGAAAAGAAGTATTGCGATGACCACTGTTCTGGTCATCAAATCACACGTTTTGAGTCCGCCATGGATCTTCAATCCAAGTGCTCAGCCTCTGCACCGCATTGGTCTGTGACTGGGGCCTTGACTGGTCGGTGAATGTGATTAGTTGGATGCAGTCAACGTACCCGATTGTCTGGAAACACCTTCTCCACCCGCCTGTTGTCCACGTCCGTTCGCCGCATCTCGGCAGCGAACAGACGTAAATCAGACTAAATTTAAAGGCTCACAGCCCGTCGGCATCCCTGGGCTTACCGGCAACTGCATTCTTCGTTTCTGGACACATCCGAATCGGTAAACTGGCACACCAGGGCAGACCAGGGGTGCACAGTGCTGCGGCCGTCGACACAGAGCCTCTATTAATTCATTGCATGCAGCCTGAGCTCGGTTGCTTCCGGCGGATCGTCGGAAATGCACCGCGGAATTCCCCTGTTGGGCCTGCATGAGGAATGCTCGCCATCAGCAACTCTCACGCTGTTCAGGTGTTTGTGTCACCACATTGCTTGACGGGGAAACGATTGATTGGGAGCAGTAAGCGAGAGACGGGAAAGGCGGTTGGGAGAAGATGCTCTGCTTGCAGCTGTTGAAGAGTTGGGTCAGGGGGCTGTGGTGATTTGGTGGTGGAAAACGCGGAACGTGAAGTGCACATGTCAAGAGGACAAACACTCCCTGCAACAGGTTTTCCGCTCGCCTGGCCCAGCTATGCTCTGATCATGAACCCATCGCTGGGGACATGCCGTCTCAACAGGTCTGAGCGGCCGGTGAGGGGGAAGTGTGTATGTGCTGGATGGAAGGGGCCCCTGCGCCCAGACAATCGGCCTCTCGTACGTTGGGCATCTGCGCCGCAGACTTCTGACCAGAATCAATGCACGAAAGCGGCCGCAGATAGGGACTTTGGGACAGGCGCTCGCCACTGTTGGTGCGCCTTCACGCACTGCCCTGTTCAGGACGACCTCGGTCCTAAGTTCATGTCGGGCACCTCGCCAGGCCCACACTCCTCGAACTCTACATGGACAGTACTTACTTCTAATCTCCCAGTACCATGATACTCTTCAGAACTCTATCGTCTCATTACTACTCTCGTTGGCGCTCTGTTGATCCACCATCGACATCAGGCCAGTCCGCGCCCCCGGCTTTCTCATCGCCGCCTCCTCTCTCCTCCCGGTCCAGACGTCACTCCCCCGCCCAATCAGACCCCTGAATTTTAATTTCCGCGGGGTCTGGAGTCACACGTTCATCTCACGTCTATCTCACGTCGTGATAGAAGGAGGGAACTTCAGCCTAGCATATCCACCTCCCCAGTCTTTTAGCGCCTAATCAACCATGGAAGCAAAGATGGCACGGGTCGGCCGTCCGTAGGTAGTTTTGGAATCCACTCTGTACGCCATCATTTCCAAGCTAAAACATGCTTCCTCCATTCTCTCTTCAATCGACTAACGCCTCTTCCGCGCTTCCCCGAGGTCCTCTCCCCCGCGCCTCCAGTCCAGTCCCTGGCGCCCATCCGCTATCAATCAACAACCTCTTCGCTTATGCGGCAGACTCCGATGCTTCTCATGCGCTTGTCTCGCTTGGCTTTACTTCTTAGGAGCTAGCGCGGCTTGTGTTCATTCTTGGTTTGGTCGAGAGCAAATGCACGAACGGTTAGGCTATACTCCATGGAGATGGTGGTCAAAAGGAGAAGGTACACTGTTGGAAAAACCATAGTTGAGCAGAGTCGGACACACCGCAGAGATCTAGGGTCGTTGGCGTTCGAATAACCGAAAAATAGGGTCCGCGGAGCCGCTGTCGGACCTGACATAGAGCCGGTGGCTGTCGATCTTGAAGAGTGTTTGTGGAATCCTTCCCACTGATCTACAGTGGCTGTCAAGCACGTGCAGGGCACTGCGGAGGTGAGCGATCGCGATCGAGATGTCAAGCCTTGGGCCAATACAGAGGTCACAGGTTCGGATGTCTCCCCCATCCTATTAGGAGTGCTCATACTATCACGGATGAGGTGTGACAGGGGACATATCACTCGTTCTACGGGGCTCAACAATACATTTGCAATGGAGATTAATCGCGGTGGCAACTATTCAAAGATCCTCTTCAGAGGCCTGCGACAGTCCGGGAAGGTGTCTTGATCGGTAGGATTAATGCTATTCGTCAAACAGTGCAAGATTGTACACGCATACGGATACTAGTTGCACTCCCAATCCGTGTAATCATTCCAGTTATGTGTGTAAGTTCATCAAAGGCATGCATTAGCTGTTCGACCCACGTAGTTCCTCTATGTATGGTGGAGGTTCTTCTTATCATGCATGCCACTTAATCCGGTTAGCGATTATATCCACCATGCAAGGATTAATCTCACCTCACGTGAACAACTCTGTTTCACACTTCATGCAGGCAAAACTATGGTCTTCAATCCTTCTCGCGTACCTCGCCGCACTATTCCCAATCGAGAAGCATCTTGAGAGCTGCGTCAACGTCCCGGACATGGTTGGGGTTCCCGGAAAGTCAAAAGGATGTATTACCTGTCGGAAGCGGAGGGTGAAATGCGGTAATTAGTCCTAAACTGTGGAAGTCGTAACGATAAGAGAGTCTATGGCTGACAGTCGGCGAACAGACGAGGGCAAGCCGACATGCAATAGGTGTGAGAAGAGCGGGTACGAATGTGCTGGATACAATACCGGGATACACTTCATCAATACCTCGACGGCGCCTTTTCAAGACAATCAGCCAAACAAAACGATCCAGTATGCCGATAAAGTACCAGTCAATATTGCTCCTCGGATACGCCCCGTCGTGACCATTGTCCCACCTGAACTTAGCCTTGTAGCCTTCCAATCTGATGTCTGCATGTCGCACTTGTTCTCCAATTTCGTTTGGAGAACCTACGGGTATGGCTGGCTAGACTTGGGCGCAGAGGGCAAGCTCGATGTTATGACCCATCAGTCCGTCAAGGCACTTTCGAGTAGCTTCTTTGGGGTATTGTATCGTCAAGAGGAGATACAGCTGAAAGGATCAATGCAGTATGGGAAGGTGTTGACGATGCTGAGGCCAAGGCTTTCTGACCCGAGGAAGTCTGGCGTCGAGAATCTGATTGTACCGATCATGGTACTGCTAATGCACGCCGTAGGCTTAATTTCATTTGCGAGGACATGTTAATCTATTGAGTGCAAGTCGGACACTGATAAGAGGATTTAGTCATACGAGGAAGACAAATCGGCTTCAATTGCGCATGTCAAGGGCCTGCTCATGCTCCTGCAAGTCTGCGGCCCTGCGAAATTCCAAAATCTGCCTCTTCGAAGCGCTTTTGAGTCGGCTAGGGCAACACTAGTGTGTCTTCCACCCAAATCATGTGCCTACTCTGACTTCTAACAATGACTTAAACACGAAAGGTCACGGCATTTCTCATCGCACGTCAACCGCTTTTCCTCGACCAACAAAGCTGGAAAGTCGTACCTTGGGCCCTTGACCCTGCCTCCAAAAACTCACAAAATCAGCTTGTTGATATTTTGGTCGACGTCCCCGGCTTCCTCGCCACAGACAGCAATCTCCAAAAGTCCTCAACCCCAGACCATACCGCCATCTCCAAACACCTCCTACACATGAAGTCCCGGCTCTACGCCTTATACATCTGGCGGTACAAATGGGCCCTCTCCAACCCCTCCGCCGCCTTCGAAACCCTCCCTCGCCCAACCCGAACGTCCTCGAGTCCCAGACCCATCCCGAAGACATTACACTTCAGCACGCACGAGCAAGCCGCAGAGATAATGCTCTACAACGCCATACACATGTGGCTTCTAAGTCTGCTCTTCCGCCTCGAACCCTACGACACCACCGCGCCGAATGCCACCATTCTGACCACCGCCCTCACCGCGGCGACTTTTGTCAACTACCCTATTCCCGCCAATAACTCTCAAACTTTATTCCCCCCAATTCTCACGCTTCCCCACGACCCTCCCTCCCTCAAAACCTACGCGCTCGAAATCGTCCGTACCTTCGAGTTCCAAATGGCCACTCCGCACCTCATAAGATCCTCGTCCCTTTTCTTCCTGTTCCCGGTTGGCATGGCGTGGCCGGTCTTAGAGAAGGAGGAGGGGTGTGCGGAGTGGATTAAGGGACTATTGGATAAGAGTGAGGTTACGAGGGGATATGCTGTTGGAAGGAATGTGTGGTTTTCGAATTATTATTTGCCGAAGGTTATGGCGGGGAAGACGGAGAGAGAGGTTGGGGAGGGGGTGCAGGCTGAGAGATTGGTTTCTTAGGGGTTGGGTGAGTGGGTTTTAAGGAGGTGGAAAGGAGCGTGGAGGGGGTAATGGAGTTCAGGAGATTTTGTTCGGGAAGACTGGACGCGTGTCATGTGCTCAAGAGGTAAGGGTCTGCTATTTTTGGTAATGGACTAGGTCTTGCTGTCTTTGATACCAAAGTCAAATACATTTTGCGCTTTCCTAGAATATTAGAATGCCTACCATGCGGATATATGCAAAGCACTTTTGCTTCCTTACCTCCACCCTCCTCCTCTCCGTTTCCTTCATTTGCTTCTTTCCCCGCCCATCATCTCTTAATTCACTCCTCCTTCCTCCTGATCTTCGGCAGTCCCAACCAAAGCACCAATATGACGCCCAGCAATGCCAACACAACCGGTTGCAGGACCTGCACGCCCTTTGCCTGTGCAATGGCACCGACTGCAAATGGGAAGATTGCGGCCCCGCTCCCACCAAACGCCGCGGCGAATCCAATAGCACTGACATGCAAGTGCCTCGGAAGGAGTTTCGTGGCTGCGACAACGGCAGCAGGGAATAAGGGCCCAAGGAAGAAGCCTTGAAGTGCAATGGCGATGGCGGAGACGTAGAATTGGGGCACCAGCCAGAAGATCAGCTCGAAGGCCATTGTGATGGGGAGGTAGATCTAAGGGACGTCAGTCCGGAAAGGGATGGGGAATTGTGTGTCAGGGCATGAACGAGGACGACTCACAGCAATAGCCAACTTCTCCCCTAGCTTCGGCGTCACAAAGCCCAACACGATCCTCCCAACCGTCAACCCCATCCAGAACCCAGTTGCAGTCATACCACTAGCGAACTCGGCTCCGTCACGTACTTCGAGCATGAATTTGACAATCCAACCTCCCAGCGCGACTTCGATACCGACGTAGCCGAGTAAGAAGAGCGCGCAGATCCAGGTAACTCGGGCAAAGGGAAGTCTGATCAGGGCCTGCTTCATCCGATTATCTTTGGTGTCTGTCGTGCGAGGATTCTTGGCACGGAATTGGGCACCGGTGGCACTCCAGAACGCCCACAAGGAGGTTCCAAGTTCGATGGATGCCATGGCGATCTAGAAGTGTTTCAGCTTAGTATGCCTGCATATTCAATCACCAGGAGACAGGTCAGGATAAGGCTAAAATTCCGTCTTACCATGACATAATAGAAGTAATACCACGGCAACCGATGTCCCTTTGTGATCATCGTCGTAGCAATCAGCGGCGCGATTGTAGCTCCTAGTCCATAAAATGCGTGCAGGAACCCGAGGACTTCGTTCGGGTTTGCCATGTTTCCAATCCAAGCATTCCACGCCGCATCGGCGAGCCCATTTCCGAAGCCTGCGAGCATGAAGATGACGACTAGGACGGGGTAGGGTGGATGTACTGCGATCACGATGTAGGCGAGCAGGTGGCATCCCGGGGAGATCAAAGCTACGCCGCGCTGGCCAAACTTGAGGTGGATGGCGTTGTTGAGAAGGGCGGACAGTGTGTAGCCGGCTAGGGGAGAGAGGAAGATAAGAGATATCACTGTGTAGGTTAGGTTGTAGTAAGTTTGCAACTATGCTATGAATCAGCCATGACTAGTGAGTACTTTGAGGGGGATATTACATAGGGAATTAAGGCCTGATGATGATATAATTAGCATTGTATCTTAAGGGTAGTTCATGTATACTCACTCCATAGGCGGCGTCGTTAGAGCCCATAACCACGAAACTCCAGAACGCCGCCAGAGTCCGATATAGATTGATGCGTGGATGATTCCATACCTCCAGTCTTTCGGAAGCCGTTGTAGGAGAGGGCAGATTTTCAACTCGATCATCGTTCTGGGACTCTTCCTGTAAGCTTCGAGCTTGCTGGATGCTCAAGCTGGATCGTGTCTGGTGAGGCTGGTATGCCTTGCTTGGTATCTTGAGCAGACCGGACACATCTTGGAGCTCCACGGATTCTGGTTTGACTACACAAGTTGATGATCCGCCATTCTGATGGATCGCCATTGTAGTGTTGAGGTTGGAAAATTAATTTATCACCGAAGAAGGCCGGAGAACCCGCAAAAGGATGGAGTGACGTATAGTGAGGATAGAGATGTCAACGGAATGCAAAAAGATCAAAGGAATTCGATTCTTATACCGCCAAAAGGTTAGGCCATTTCCTCGGTCGTGAGTCACTAGAACAACGAGAGTAGCGGAGCGCGCTGGGGAAAACGGCTGAAGCCGGAGACCTGCCATCTTTCTCGGCGACAGTCATGCACTTACTGCATGTGGGTTGGGGAACTCTGGGGATCTTCTCCGCTAACACATCGCAAGAACGAGCTCCGGCTGATCCTCGGCTTTGCCCCCGGAAGTCGGTAACGTTCCCGAATTCTCCGTTCGAAGACGCTGAGAGGTCAGAAGTCGGGCCGGGGCGTTCGCACGCATCCTCTCTGCTTACAATCACGATATGGCTGGTGAGTGTGCAGTAGTGAGGAGTGCAGATGACCCCTCACCGCTGCGAGGCTCGTAAATCCGATCGCCTCAATCATTCGTAATGGGGTTGGAACGCATGCAGTAATGGCCCCACAGGTGACTTCGCGAGGTTTACCAGTCTGAGACTGCATGAAAATTAGGGCATTGAGGCATCCCACGGACAAGTCAGCCTCCGAGAAGATCCAAAGCTGCACAAGTTTGAGAAATTATCATCTTGTTTTCTAATAAGACTATCGTGAATTTCAGGCCCGCTCAACGGAAAACCATTAACTAACTACTATACCATTGAGAGCACGACCATCCCCAAGTCCCGTCTCAACTCCTCCCTCTCAACAAGCCACCAACGTCTCACAAAACAACAGAGGGGTATTCCGCGATGCGTGCGAGAACCAGAGCCAGGCCTCATACATGGAAATGCGTCTCCATCTAAAGAATAGAAAGGGAGACAAACAATAAATAGGAAATAAAGAATTCTTGAGATCAACGCTTGTATTTCAACGACTGTAGTGAAGAGTAAGGGACTTGTCTTGCTTTCGTACAATGCTCGTATGCGAGTGACCTCTACACGCTCCTAGCAAAAGTCATGGACGAGTAGCCGACCATTCGCAGTCTTCGATGCGATGCGATTATGAAGGCTGGATGACAGAGGGTCCAGCAAGCACCTCAGCGTCGGCGACGGACTTGGACTTCGTGATCATCATGTACACTTCACCCGCCAGATTCTGCGGCACGACACAGTTGCCATTGGTGAGGGGTTCGAAGACGGGACCACCACTGAACAAAATTAGTAAGACATTTACGCGTATCAAGAGCAGGGTGACTTACGGAGCAACGAAAGCGCAGAATTGAGCGCCGGCTGGCATAGAAGCATCGGCCAGGGCGAGTTGCTGTCCAACAACGGCCTTCTCGGGATTCTGGAGGGCGATCGCGGGGAAGGGTGTAATCGCCAGGTTGGAACCTTCTGGGCACGATGTGATGAACTGAGCAGCAAGCGTGAAGACAGCTCGGGGACCAAGGGGAGTGTCAAATGCCGCCGGGACAGGCTCGGCGCCGGAGAAGATACGGATAGCAGTCTGATGACGAGATTCGACAGTCGCGATGGTGGCGGCCGCTGCGAGAACATCCGAGGAATTGATCAATGGCGCGGCTCCGAGATAGGCAGAAACACCGACGGCCTCGAGAACACGGGCAGTCGCAACCATGCCTTTGGCATCAGTGAAAGCAAAGTTGTACTGGCAAGGCTGAACCGGCTGGGCACCAGCTTGAGAGATGACGCTCAGTAGAGTAGAGACATGAGTGGCCTCTGTCTGTCCGACCTGCTGGAGAGACTTGATGTTTGCATCGCTGAGGCCGAGGGCCTTGAAGTCGGCAGCGGGGAACTTGGCGAAACCTTGCTGGTAGAATGCGGATTCAAGATGTTCTGCGGTCAGAGCGCTGTTGGAGTGTAAGTGGTTGTTCTTCTTCGGTCGGAGCTGTCAACCTACAATTGAAGGATGTCGACATCGGTCAATCCACCTGCAGCCGGTGGTGGGGGTGCTGGCGCTGCTGGAGCCGAAGCAGCTGGCGCCGCGGCGGAGGAGGCAGCTTCCTGTCGTGCCATTCTCTGGGCTGGGAGAGCAAGCGTCATGGCCGGGGCGGCGACCAAGAGCCATTGGAGAGCTGTTCGTACGGAAGGCATTTTTGCTGAATTAGGTGTGCTAGTTTGGTATCGTGACAAGCGTTGGAATGATCGATTGACAGCAAAGACTTGCTTTGAAGAATTATAAATTTCCGTAAAGTCCAACCAGGGACGGGGTCAAGAAGTGAACGGGTAAGGAATGTAACGGGAATTAGGTACTGAGAGGAACTGGTGGAAGGCACTCTGCTAGTAGATATCCAACAGAAAACAATCGAGGAAACGGAGTGCGCGGCCAATGGACCTTATAGCCCAGGTCGCGACTCGAAGGCTGGATCTGAGACGCCATCACAAATTCGGGGGACGGATGCAGAGCCCGAGCAGGATGGCGGACACAACGATCCCGCCCACGCTTCGTTCACTTACCGGATGTGTGGCCAGTCAAGCCTTTCCCCTGGCCTTGGCAAACTTTTGCGCAGCCAGAAGCTGGCCTGAACCGCCTGAATGTTTGGCAGGGTCGGCTTTCGATGAGGTTGAGGTTGTAAGGTGTATCATGACCGGGGTGCTGCGACGCTTAGGCCAAGCCATGAAACCCTTCCAGTCCCAACTTCACACATCCTTTTGCACGGGATCGCTAAGAGCCGCCCAGAGGCTGACGAACATTGTGGACATTATCGTCGCATGGTCCATAAGAGACGGAGAGCTGTGTTTCCGAGTGGGCAGCTGTGCAAATTGGGGTGCAGTGACTGCGCGGGTCACGGCATTATGGCCTTCTTGCTCGCCGGACGCCGCTCGAAACACAGGTTCGGTGGGGAAAACGTTCGACTCATGTGTCTGCACGGAAGCACCGGGTATCGCGTGAGAATACGAAGAGCAATAGAGAATGCGAGCGGGAGTCTTTTGGTGTCTTGAGTTATCACAGATTGTTAGCGAGGTGTTGTCTAAGAGACCAGACAATGCCTGCCCAGAGAGGCTGATGAAGAGGTCTCGGCATCGAGCCCCAAACACCAAGAAAGGCCAAGCTTCGTATTGACATGCGGATCATGGCCTTTAATTCCAGCGGCCTCAGGTTCTACCGGTCACTTTGCTACACGCACGGGGCAGACTGGAAGGCGGGGCCAGGGGTTGACTGGTTCGCGAAGGGTCACAGATCTCATTCCATCGGTCAAGCGACTGTCTAGCCTGATCGGATGCCGGCAGCACCGTAGCGAGGTTAAAGCGGATAATCGTGGCCCTCATTTCGGAACATTTTGATCTCAATGGGTGAGTCTTCAGGCATCAAAGTCAACTCTAATTCAAACAAGACCAAGCTGCAGGATAATGACAATATTGATACTACCTAAGCCCCCGGAGCAACGACAACACATTACTATAATACTTCTCGGACCCCTCGATAAAGCTGCTGGTGACATCCGAGTTCATCGCTTTTGGCATCTTCATATCGACAATATAAATATCTCCTCCTCTAGCCAGTCCGCCTCCGGCGGAACATATCCGTGCCATGCAATTTCTCCTAACTACGCAAATCCACCTAAGAAACGGAACATCTACTGCAGCTGATCAATGGACGTAAGGAATGACTGGGTGGGTGTCTTTGTCGGAAAATCGCACACGCAGCTGCCTCGGTATAGAAGGGAGCAAGGGGCCGTATGGGCATTGATGGACGGTCCTTGAAGCGTCTCTGACCACGGCTAGATCCCAGACCGATGTCGATAATGACACGAATCACTCTCGCGATATGGGTAATATACCGAATGGTCATCCAAGGTGCGCTCAAAGAGCGTATGGGTTCAAAGAACGGATCGTCAAGCAACTACAAATGTCAGCTCATGTCTCTTCTCGTCAATGTGTCATGGGAACTTACGGTGGGCTCTTTGTGAGATCAGTCTTCAGAATGACTGGCACGCGGGTCATCTCCTTCACATCTTGGATGTAATCGCCCTTCTCCTCTCGCAAAGAGAACCATTTCAGGTATTTTTCTTTGTTAGAAAGTTTGGCTTCTGGGACCTCGCTCGCACTCTGTGAAAGCTTCGAGTCTGACTTAACCCGATGAGGAGTCTGGCCAGATGAGAGACCGTTCCTTGTGGGAGACGGTGGCATGCTCTGGGTTGGGCGATCAGCTCCAGTTGGGTTAAGAGAGACACCGGCCATGGTTCCAGCCAAATCTGTGGAGTCATCGTCTTCGTCATCGAACAATGCATCGACATCATCGGTTGACATGGTTCCTGTATCCATGGCCCTCCGCTGCGCTTCTTCCTGCTCCTTGGCACGCTGTTTAGCAGCTTCTGCATCACGTGCTGCAGCTGCAGCATTAGCGGCGCGAATGGAACCGTGCTTCGGTCGCTCGTCCTCGGGAATGTAAGCGGAGGATGGGACGCCCTTCTCCCAATACAGCTCAAGAAGTCGCTTGTTCTTGTCGAACTCTGCCTTCTTCAGGGGAAGCTGGTCACAATGGACACGCTTCTCAAAACCAAACTCTGGGATGAGGACGTCAAAGGCGGACTCATAGACGCAGAGAACAATGCCTTCGCTGACCAAATCGCCACCCATGTCCTGTCTCATCTTATCCATCTTGCGGCAGGATTCGATATGCACACTCTGCTCCTGGGCGCTGTGCGCAGAGTCCTTCTTGGTGTTACACATCTCGGCAGTCTTACCAAGGACCTCGATGTCCTCCGTGAACTCGGTGGCTCCGCCAGACAAGACTGCTTCAAGCTGACGATGGACGATGATGTCAGCGTATCGTCGAGACGGATTCGTGAAATGCGTGTACAGGGGCAAGTTGAGCGCATAGTGACCGTACTGATCTTCGGGGATCTTTCCAGCGACGGAATACTTGGCCCGGTTCATCGACTTGATGACCAGAGTCTCGATACCCTTGCGGATATCGTCGTCATCGATCTGGAAGAGGCTGTTTTGCAAAGTTCCACTGCTGGTCGTATCGATTGGATACCCGATGGCATTCATCCTGTCAGCAATAGTTTCGAGGCGGCGTGGGTTAGGCGGTGTCTGTCGCCGAAGAAGAGCCTTTTCTGGCAAGCCAGCGACAATCTTCTTAGCCACAAACGCGTTCGTCTTGTGGCTGATTTCCTCAATGACTTCGTGAGCTGGCGAAGAGTCAAAGATGTTCTCCTCCACCGGAACATTTTCGTCATCAAGCTGGTAGAAGAGTCGGAGGGGAGCGATCTCGTCTGTGCGGTCGCCGAAACGGGCCTGGCGGAACTTCTGCGTGATGTGGTGAAGCATCTTGATATCCTTAGCTCTGGCGGCTCCAACACCGGTCTCGTGGCCGCTGATCACAGAGTCAACGTCGTCGTATGAGAGCTTGCCAGAGCTCTTGATGATGGCCTTGCCAATCCAGGTCTCGTCTTCGAAGACACGTCCAGACGCTGGGTCGACCTTGAAGACCACGCTGACGGTGTAGCGGTCCTCGCCAGGGCTCAGGCAGCAAATATCTGAAGACAGACGGGGTGGAAGCATGTTGACTGTGCGCGTCATGAGGTAGACCGCAGTGCCCCGCTTCTTAGCTTCGCGATCCACGAGGGAGTTGGGCTTGATGAAATGAGCGACATCAGAAACGTGTACACCAATCTCTACGCGGCCATCGTCCAGGTACTTGAAGTGAATAGCATCGTCCAGTTCCTTGGTTCCATTGGGATCAATGGTGAACGTCTCTTCGTTACGGAAGTCACGTCGTTTCTCCAAAGCGCCCTCGCCGTCGTTGGCGACCGACCAGTCCTCGAACCCGACATTCTTGAGTACGGCCTCTGAGAAATCGTCAGGGCCGAAGTTGTTGTCTCGCAACAGAGCGTCAGTCTCGACCTTGAGATCGCCCATCTCGCCGAGCTGCTCGACGAGGGTACCGAACGGATGGAGCGAGGTGATCGGCCATCGCTTGATACAGGCGACGAAGATGCGGTTAGCATAATCCTGGTGCTTCTCAACAAAGTCTCTTGGTGCCTGCTCGGTAGGGATGGCGATTAAAGGAACACGTTTGTCGGTAGGCTTGAACCACACAATCTTGGGCTTGTCTTGTTGACGCATTTCCTGGGGACGGCCGGAATGACCTTCTCGGGCCTGTCGTTCAGCCTCTTGTTTCTCCTTCGTAGCTTGGCTACTCGGTCGGAGCAGACCCAATGTGCTACACAGTGTTAGTTGATTCTCGCGCTGAAGGCCTGGCTTGGAACTTACCCTGAGAACATCTGACCAGCCACACGTTCGATAACTGCAACAATATGCCCAGCGTAGAGGGGCTTCTGCTCATCGTTGATCTCCTCCTCCTCCATGAGAAGCAAGCTTTGCCCTTCGACCTCCACGTCGTCGTTCTTCTTCTGTGTCGGGCGCTGACGCAGACTTCCTCGCCGGCGAATGCCACCTTCTCCGGACTGGCTAGTTTCTGGCTGCGTCGTTGCGTCGTTTACAGCGATGCTTCCACCGCGAGGGTCAGCATTGTCCTTCCTCTTCTTCTTCTCTTCCTTCTCGCGCTTCTGGCCCCAGACCTCATCCACATCGAGAAGCTCAACGGCTACCAAGTCGCCCTCAAGAGCACGATTCCTATCTTTGCTGCCACAAATGAAGATATCTGCATCGAGATCTGTCGTTGTGACATACGCATCACTGCGGTTCTTCTTGTTGACGCGAAGAATACCAGCAACCAGCTGGCCATCACCGAGCAGAGCTGGAAGGGTTGCCTGCGGCAAATAGGGGGTAAAGAGTGTTTTGCGCTGTTGTTGCTGTTGCTGCATTGACATTTGGGGTTGGGCGTGTTGGCTCTGCTGGAGACCTCCCATTCCTTGACCATTCATCTGGGCGGCCTGGAGAGCCTGCAGATGGGCGATCTGAAGTGGATTGAGGCCCTGGGCACCGAACATCTGCGGTTGGACAATCATCTGTCCTTGTGGGAGTTGCACAAGCTGAGGCTGTCCCGGATACTGGAAATTGCCAAGAGAACCAATCGATTGGTTGATTGAGCCTCGGGCACGATGACCGGGCTGGAAAGGAGCGGCGTTTGCGGTTTGGTTCATGTTGAAGTTACCCATGTTCTGGGCCTGACTTTCCTGTGTAGGCTGTTGCTGCTGTTGTTGCTGCGGCTGTTGCTGTTGCTGCTGCTGCGGCTGGTTGTTCGGCTGTCTCCAATTGCCTTCAAAATTGCGAGACTGGCTTCTTCCGTGGCCTTGGCTGCCGCGGCGTTGGAAATCCCCTCCCTGGTTCCCGTTGTTGGACTCGGTCGATGCCTGCGGTCCTGGGAACTGGAAGTTGCCTCCACCGCGACCAGCATTGCCGCCACCACGACCGACTGCCATGCTCTGGCTTCGGCCGTGTGCTGAGCCACGGCCTCGTCCGGCCGGCGGCTGATCGCCAGACTGGGATCCGCCGTTTCCGCTCGGACTAGCGTCGCGATTGGCGCTATTTCCGCCGGCCGAGGGAAGGGGGAACTGAAAGCCCGAAGTCTTTCGCTTCTGTTCTGCTAATTCGGCCGCCTTCTTGGCCTCGGGGAGTGCAAGAGAGTGACGACGGGCGTGTCCTGCTCCCGCGGAACCACCGCCTCGACCACGCGGATTAACGTTCTCTCTGCCCTGGTTGCCTTGTTGTCCACCATACTCACCAAAACCAGACGCCCCAGACGAAGGGGCCGGGGGCGGGCCCATGACATTTGGGAGGGCGGACTGGTTGCGGCGGTGGGCAGATGGCTGCGAGGGAGCGTTCATTGGTACCGCGAGGTGCTGCTGGGGCATCTGCTGCGGGAACTGAAAGTTGTTCGTGTGGGGTGATACACCGGACATTTGTCCTGGCATCTGAAAGTTGGCACCAGGAAGGTGCTGTTGGGGCTGGATCATGCCCATGTTAACATATTGTTGGTGAGTTGCAGCAATCTGCTGCTGTTGTTGCTGAAGCACTTCGATCTGCTGTGCGATGGCAAGTTGTTCCACTGCAGGGGGGGTCAGTCAGCAGCAGCTCCGTCAGAGAAGGGGTGTTGACGCACTCATCAGCGGCGTCAGCTCGGACGGGCTTCGTCGATGAGCAATGTGAAGCCTTCGACCCGCAGGGCCCATCGGCCCTTGCTGTCCTTGCTGGTCCATAATGGCAGATGTGGTGGATCAGGACCAACGAAGGCAATTGTGTGTATCTGGTGATGGACTACCGATGCAGTCGAGGCAGGTACGGAGACTGGATTATCAAAATGTACTCGATGGACAATCTAGAGACGGTCAGCAGTGGAGAGGCTGCGGATACTCGACGTGCGGACGATGCAAAAGGGCAGGGGGGCGAATTGTGAGTAGGGCAGAGCGGGGTGCGGCAGCTCCATGGACGGCGAGAGCTGATACGTACGCTTGAGAAGGGGTGCTGCACAGTGGCAGTCTGCGCTAGGGGGATCAGATGTTGTCTCTGAGAGATACTGGCGGACGGGTATAGCTCTGTAAAGTGACTGTACTGGAGCAGCTGTTGGTGGTGGTGTTTTGGTGGTGTCCGGTGGTGATAAGGATCGGGGATGCAGGGGCGTGGCCCGAATTCAAGGAGGGACGGGAGCAGTTTCCCAGCGGGCGGGCAGGTGGCAGTGCGCGCGGGGCGCAAAGGCAAAAGAGGACGGAGGGAATGCACGAAGGAGGGAGCGATGGGGGGCAGAGAGAATGAGGGCGAAGGAGGGTGGGTGAGTGCAGGTGCAAGGCCAGTTGGGTGGTGGTGATGACAGTGAACGGACACTGGTAGTGTGTGCGTGGGCGGGAGAGCAAAGAGGGAAAGCTCGGGGCCTGTCCGTGCTAGCGATTCGATCGGCGGCCAGAGTCCGCAGCCCGCAAACGTACGTCACCCCCAAGTTAGACGTTAAACAATAATACAGCAATGGACGCCGACACGCAGCAAAAGTGATAGTCCAGCTCTTCACGCAGCGAAAGGAAGTGGATGCCGTGACTGAGGCCCCGTGCAGGCGTCGCGGGCCTCGTAAATATACACTGAAGCCTGGCGCGCGACGCTGATCAGGGCGCTCCTACCCCGGCTCGAGGGAGGCGGCAGGCTTGCGGAAACAAAAAGCTGGTCTCACGACGGCAACGTGAAGCATGGGTTTTGCAGCTTGGGCGCCGCGTTTCACATCGTCAAGTCGTCAAGTCGTCAAGTCGTCAAGTCGGCAAGTCAGAGCACAGCTTCGGCCTGGCTTCGGCCTGGTCCGGGGAAAAGTGGACTTGCCGGCACGGAAACAATCCAAGTTGACGCTCCAAGGTTGATGCGATGCTCTGCTTGCCGTGCCCCGAGCCCTCCGCGGGAGCCTCCGCGCTGTCACAATGCCGCTGGTTGCTTCTTCCGGCCGCACACAGAGCTGCACCACCGCCGCAATGTGGCAGCAACCATGATATCGACGCACACGGGCGCAGCACGCGCCCGAGTGGAGAGACTCCTGGCTGTTTGCGCCACCAAACAGGAGAGTGAGCCTGAGAGTCAAGGACGATATTGATGGCCTGCGGACGCTCCACCATCGAGGGCCGCTTGTAGTTCGTGGCGGCCATTGGCGCTCTCACGTGTGATGAGCACAGGCCAGGCATCCTAAATTGGTGCCTCACAGCCCGATTTGAAACCATCAAAACAGGTCTCCTGGATGGCGCTGCCAAACGGCACGCACATTGTTTGAGATGGCCCCAATTGCGTTCTGAACCAGGTTGCATCTGAAATCAGAGAAACTTTGAAGCCGAAGAACATTGTGCGCCACGGACTCCGAGGGAACGCTGAGGCAGTGCAGACCAAATGCGACTGGCACTATTGGCCGTTTACATGGAATTATGGACGGCTTGGGCGCCCGGCCGCGTTCCAGGAGGCGTAACCGACTCTTTCTCGACAGATATCGGCGTATCGGAGACAGCATGTGGAAAGCTTCCGGGTCGTCGCAACGAACTCTCAGGCAGTCGAATATGAAATAATTGTCCTATCCCTGGAGGTGTGAAGGAGCAAGCAAATATAGATTCTATATAATAGAGAATAGCGTAAAATGATCGCATCGATACCGTGAGGCTTGTAAGGTCCGGCGACTAGACCGATAGAAGGAGTCAATAGAAGTATTGTGAAGAGGCTTTGTAGTCGACACTGCCAAATTAACAGATAGTACAAAGCAGTAATAGTTGTTAGCTTACATATTCCCCTTGCTATAACTAATCTACTTCATAACGAACCAGTCTAGCCAGGGAATTCACAAGAAAATCACATCATTCCTCTAGATCTAGCCATCATCCCTGGTGAATGCACAAGATCACGCACAGGGTAAACTTACTAGGACCTTTTCTTACCCTGCACTTCACGCCCATCGCCCCGTTCGACTACAAACTTGCATCACCCGCACATGCACATTAGCTTTACTCGCATACCATAACCACGTCAGCCAGAGTTCCACGTACTAACTTCACACATTCACGTCACTCTTGCATGCTTTCGTCCTCGACGCCAACCCACGTGATCAGGGTCGCACGGACTCTCCCAGCCACCCCAGCCAACGAATCAACATTTCTCCGCCCCATCTCTAATAAGCTCAAGGATATCTCCACGCTCTCAACTCCACTATTACACCGACCCCACCACCTCCTCCTCCTACACCACCGATACCATGGCGGTCTTCTTCGAACTCAGCCAGATGTTGGTCACATCCGATCGGGATTCCCAGAACCGACTCGACCTCGTCGCCGCGACGCACGCCAGCGACCACCACGAACAATTGGTTAGAGCCGCGCTCGAGCATGAAAGGATTCGCGAAGGAGCAGAGCGGGAGCTGGAACGGTTGACCCTCGAAAGCCTACAGGTCCAAAAGGCCAAACAAGAGGCAGAACTACAACGGCTAAAGGAAGATCAGTTACGCAGACGCCAGATCGAACAGCTGCAGCTGGAAAACGCTAGGCGAGAAGCAGAACTTGTGCAATTCAAGCAAGCCGAAGAACATCGATCTGAGGATGAACGAATCCGAATTGAGAATACGAAACGGGAGCTACTAGAGAAGGCCAGGAGAGAGGCGCAAGCGAAAGACCGCACAATCCAGCAACAAAAGCAGATCGAGCAAACTCCTCAGCAAGCTCCCCAGCAACCCACGCTAGCACCCGCCGCGCAAGCACCACAACCGCAGCTAGCTGCCCCTGTACAAGCCCCACTAGCTGTCCAACAGCAGCAGGCTCGCATTGAACCGCAACCCGCCACGGCCACCGCCAGCGGCTCCACCAACTCAAATGTCGAAGAAGTTCACAAGGGCTATCTTCAACTACACGAACGAATGAAAGCGTTTCGCAAGTCATTTCCCAAGGAATTCCCGGCTGGTCATCCTACGAAACCTCTTGTAGGTGATACCAGGCGAGAGATGAGGCTACGGATGGGGCAGATCACCACCGACAGAAAGGACAGCAAGGTTACCATAAATCGGATGCGAGACATCTTGAACAAGTGTTTGAAGAGCAATGGTCCCCCCGTGGATATCCGCCAATATATTGTATCCTCGCCAATTCCAGCCGGTACCAACGACTCGAACGCTCGGTATCCTGCACTTCTGCTTTATGCTTGGATATGTTTTGGAAAGTCACTCGTTAAGCAATTCGAACAAGAGGCGGCTAGCGAGGATGGAAAGATCATTCAAGAACTGGGATTGATCGCTGCTAGTCTTATCTCCGATCCCAACTACGCGTGGAACGGGATAAGCATGAAAGACATCCTGCTGGCTAAATATCATAAGGCCTGCCCAATGCTATTTGGAATCAGCGGACGGATGGACACAAAAGAGGGACAAAAACGCCTGGGTTGGATGATATTGAGCGGCGTGGAACCCACAGCCAATGTTTACAATCAACGGATGAGTGGACTGGGCGCGGGTTTTGCAGCAATGTCGCTACGATCCTTCTCCGGCAAAGTCCCCGCCATCTCCGTATCAGACTATTGGTTGGCCATCGCTTCGATCTGCAATACCCCACCGGAAGCACTCTATGGTGGTCATTTCATGCTCCTGAAGGGCTTGACTAAGGATTATGCCAACAAGTTTGTTATAATGTACGGAAGGCAGGCGACGGCGGTGCTACGAAGGGCAGTGATCGATTTACCGGCACGAGCTCCGGCTCGCGCCCAAGACACCGCGAAGGTTATTGACGTTCTACCGGATGTATGGAGGACGACTTTCAAGCTTGTATTAGATTAGAAGAGCTTTGAAAATAGGTATCTATGGCATTGCATTGGTCGGAGTCTTGGGTCGCTCATCGATTGGCGTCGTGCAACTGCATGGTTGGATGAGATTATTGATGAACCATCATACGCATAGTCGTTACCGAAGAATATAAACTGGAACCTTTGTCGTCCCACATATATTTATTGCCCGTTGCGAATACGCGAACTTCACAACTCTCTTGACACTATTGGTACCCAGTCCTTGATGGGCTTATCTGTTGGAACCAGGACTACCCGACCGCCGGTCCACCCACCCAGGTCTCCCTCTTCTGCCAGACTAACCCCAGCATGTCGAGCATATGATGCGATCTCCGAAATACTCTCTGGTGCTACCTTTGGGCAATCGTGACTATAGTTCTTAGATATGTCATGCGTCTACCGTGAACTACTTACTACAACAGACTCAGATGTGGATAATAAGTTTCTTCCGCCCATTTCCTTGCCTTCCCACTATCCTCGAATCCGGGCACCACAGTCCGTGCCATTTCCCCAATGTCGGCAATTCCTGCTTTTTCTACCTTGATGAAGAGCTTTTGGACGAAGACATCTCGGCTCTCTAACCCTCCGAATATGACTTTCACTTCTTTGCTAGTCGGTAGTTCAATTGCGCTCAGCCATGCTTGCGGATTGGCAGAATATGAGGAGGACGGTATGTCTGAAGTCAAAGTTACATGGGGAATGAACAAATGTTGAGAGTGGAAATGAGAGGATGTTGTCTCGATGAGGGATGTGAGGATGGAGTTTAGGGAATGATCAGCGGGTGGGAGAAGCCAGAGCGATGATCCGGGCATCTTGGGGACAGTAAGAGAAACGGCTTCGAGGTATTCTCAGATCGCAAATTGAACTTGGCTGCGGTTGATGGGCACTTCCGAGATCGTGGCGCACTGTGGCTCGTGTCTCAGCCACTCCTGCTCCCCACACTTTCACGTTCATTCCCCTGGCTCTGGCATGTGAAAGCTTCCCCAGCCCAGCAAGCCATCCCGTCTCAAAGCGGCATTGCGCTTCCCATCTCAACCCATCTCCGACGCAGCCAGCAAATGACGATGCGACATCTGACGCCTGTCGTACGGCCCAGCTCGCCATGTCATCCGGATGGAACTTTGCCGGCATATTGAGGGCTGTGTTCAGCTGTTTCTTCGAGGTCGCTTTTTTCTGGCAGCTTGTACGTCTCACCAACTCTCCTCTCCCGCGTGCTTGTTGTATAAACCCATTGCACGCACCATGCCACTTCTGAATGATCGGTGCTGATAATCTGGTCATGCTTCAGAGACTCTATGCTTGGTGGACAAAGAAGAGCGCGAGAGATGTGCTGCTAGAGTGCACTGCCGATGCGAGGATCTTCGAGGAGTGGGAGGCTTCGGCCTTCCAGCTGGATGAGGTGCTGGGTTACGATCTCTGGTAGGATTCTTGGGCTTGCTTTCACGACAGACTGCTCATATAAGACCCAGGCGTCAGAATCCAACCAGCAAATACTATGATTACCGCCTCATCTACGAGCGCCTCCAGGCCATCATTGAGGCACGCGAGGAAGACGATATACTTGGGCTTGTGAGCTTGCTGCGGTCAGGACTTGTCCGGAATCTGGGGAACATAACTGCCCCGCGTCTCTTCAACCGCGCCTACGCTGGCACCAAGCTCCTGATCGAAGACTACGTGACACAGGTGGCACTAGCAATCGACTATGTGACCTCCTACCCCACCAAAGCGAGCTCGGATACAGGCTTGACGAACCAGGCGAAGCTCGACGTATTACATGACACTCGGCAGGCGTTTGGACGATCAGTGCTGGTCTTACAAGGTGGGGCAATCTTCGGTCTCTGCCATTTGGGGTCGTGAAGGCCTTGCATCTACGAGGGTTGCTTCCTCGTATCATCTCAGGCACCGCCACTGGAGCTCTGATTGCGGCACTGGTGGGAGTTCACACCGAAGACGAGCTTCTCGACTTCCTGACTGGGTCGAACATCGACCTCACAGCGTTTGCGAAACGTTCGGTGAACGGCAAAGAGGGCCAAGGCAGTGGGCAAAGCGGCTGGTTTGCGACGCTGAAGAGACGCGTACAACGATTCGTGCGAGAAGGATACTTCTTGGATGTTGGCGTACTTGAGCAGGTAGTACGTGCCAATGTGGAGGACTTGACGTTCGAAGAAGCGTATGGCAAGACCAAACGCGTTCTGAACATTACGGTCTCTACGACGGGCGGCGGAGGGGTGCCGAATTTGCTGAATTATCTGACAGCTCCCAATGTGGTAAGTTTGAGATATTATGTGACCCACACGTCTCGTACTGATGCACGTCACAGCTGATCTGGTCGGCGGCTCTGGCTTCCAACGCTTCATCTTCAACGCTGTACCACCCAGTGACACTCATGTGCAAGGATGAATCTGGAAAGATTGTTCCGTGGACAAGCGCGGAGGAGACGACCTTCCGGCCCTGGACACACGCCAGCTATGCCGACCGCGAATCTCCTCTACACCGGATCGCAGAGCTCTTCAATGTGAACCACTTCATCGTCTCTCAAGCCCGTCCGTATCTGGCGCCTTTCTTACGTTCCGAGCTACACCATCCCAATCCGCGTCAAGATGGACGTTGGGGCCTTTCCATGCCAATCTTGAGACTGATTGTCATGGAGATCCAACACCGCCTCCACCAGCTCGACGAGGTGGGCTGGCTTCCGTCATCCATCCGGCGCTTCCTCCTCGACGAAAATGTTCCTGGCGCAAGCCTCACCCTTGTCCCGGAGCTCACGCCGGGTGACTTCTTCAAGCTACTTGAGAATCCGACCAAAGAGAGCTTGGAGTACTGGATCCTGCGTGGTGAGCGCAGTGTTTGGCCTGCCGTTGGCGCGTTGAAAGTACGATGTGCGATCGAGGTTGAATTAGACAGGGGTTATCAATTGGTAAGGAGACGGAAGCCCTTCGACCCGGTACACGGTCCTGGATTGAAGAAGAGCTCGAGTACCGTGAGTAGGAAGAGGGCTAGAGCTGCGAGCTTTGGTGGAGATGTCATGCGGTAGGTAACCCATACGTAACCACGCGCTCTCAATGGATGTTCCTCGGTGGAGTCCTATGCCAAGCAAGTACAAGCAAGCGCGTGAATGTCAGCTGTTGTCCCACCTTACCCCTCGTCTGCAGCTCGAGTGGCTTTCTCAACCTCGGCGTTGACTTGACGATCCGAAATTCTTGATACTGTAATAATGTAACTTGCAGCGGAGCGATGGCCCAAATGCTCGAAGCTCTGTCTACTTTATCTGGGAACAGGCGAATCCTTGTCACCCTGCCGATCGGCCGGTCCCTTCTGGGCAACGGCTGCGGCGTTGAACAAGGCGTCGTCCCCGCCTGCGTCATTTCGTGCCTGCATCTTAATCTCTCCGAGCAACGAGAGTGGTGGAATGTTACTTCACCCTGCCGTACCTGCGATCAACACCACCAGCACCCCTAGCTCTGCTGCCCCCCCTCATTGTGCTGCACGCGTGGTCGAACCTCATGGAGCGAAAGGACCACAAGGAGCCCTTCGGCCCATATTATCACGAGAAGAAGCTCGATTCTTCCTGGGGCCGGCGCGATGCTGCGCACTATAATGTCGTAGGCCAACAAGGGAGGGAGTGTTACGGGTGGCCTTGGTAAGAGCTCGCGTTTTTGTGATGCTACCTGGGTATTTACCTGCCCGCCCGCCCGCGACTTTTGTCGGGAGCTGTCTTATCCTTACGCCTCGTTGGCTTGTCTGACTTGTGCCCCCCTCGTGAGACAGGATGAGGTTTTTTGTCAATCTTGTTGGTGCCGTTGCACTGTCTTGCTTGGCCATTGAATCTGCTGCAAGAGCGGTGGGTTATTCGCCTAGCGAATGGATCAGGCCGTACCGACGAGGGCCCCTCCAGGACATTGTAAGTCTTTCGGCGAGTCAATTGGTGCTTGCGAGCCCTTCCTAATCCGAGGCAGGTTACTTGGGATGAGAATTCCCTATTTGTTCATGGAGAGCGGATATTTTTCTACAGTGGTGAATTCCATCCTTACAGGCAAGCCGTCTCTTGAAGCATTATAGCCTCCCATTTGCTGACTAGGCTCAGACTTCCGGTTCCCGACCTCTGGCTCGATGTCTTTCAGAAAATTAAGGCGATGGGATACAATGGTGTCTCGTTCTACATAGACTGGGCTTTGCTAGAGGGTAAGCCAGGGACGTATCGTGCTGAAGGCGTCTTTGCTCTTGAGCCCTTTTTCAAGGCTGCTACCAAAGCCGGCATCTATCTTCTTGCAGTAAGTCTTCTTTCTACTACTCTAATCGCGAGAGCTAATTTAGTAGCGACCTGGACCATACATCAACGCCGAAGTCTCCGGAGGAGGATTCCCAGGTTGGCTCCAGAGAATCAATGGCACTCTGAGGACACGGGCGGCAGACTATCTTAAGGCAACAGACCTGTAGGAATACCCGAAATGATCCCGAGCTCTGAAACTAACTCCAGCAGCTATGCAGCCTCCATCGGTAAAACGATCGCCGCCGCGCAGATCACGAACGGCGGCCCCGTTATCCTTGTTCAGCCAGAAAACGAGTATTCCGGAGCCACTTCTGCTGTTCCAGAATTTCCCGATCCAGCCTATATGCAGTACGTCGAAGACCAACTCCGAAATGCTGGTATCATAGTACCGCTCATCTCCAATGACGCTTCGCCCCACGGTTACAACGCCCCCGGCACCGGGAACGCACCAGTCGACATATATGGTCATGATGGATACCCGTTGGGCTTTGATTGTGCCAACGAAAACACCTGGCCGGACAACAAACTCCCAACGAACTGGAGAGACCTCCACTTGAAGCAGAGCCCGAATACAGCCTACTCTATAATCGAGTTCCAGGGCGGTAGTTTTGACCCCTGGGGTGGACCTGGCTGGGACAAGTGCGCCACTCTACTCAACCAAGAATTCGAAAGGGTCTTCTACAAGAATAACTACGCATTTGGTGTTACGGTCTTCAATATTTACATGACATACGGAGGCACCAATTGGGGAAACCTGGGCCATCCTGGAGGCTACACGAGTTACGACTATGCCGCCGTCATTCGTGAAGACCGACGTGTCGACCGAGAGAAGTATTCCGAGCAAAAACTCCAGGCCAATTTCTTCAAGGTCTCTCCTGCATATCTGACTGCCTATCGTGGCACTGCTTCGACAGACGCCTGGACGACTTCACCAGCGCTAACGGTTACACCCGCCTACGCAAAGAACTCCTCATCCTCCGCCACTAAATTTTACTTCTTGAGGCACACAAAGTATAACTCGAGAGACTCTACGAGTTACAAGTTGAAGATTTCTACATCCGGCTTCGGGGCCATCGAAGTGCCGCAAATCAACGGAACGAGTCTGACGCTTAATGGCCGCGATTCCAAGATCCACGTTAGTGATTACGATATTGGCGGTGCGACACTGGTATACTCCACTGCTGAAGTATACACATGGTAAGTCTGATCGAGGACCTTCTAGGAGTTGTGCTAACATGTAACAGGCACAAGTACGAAGACAGGACCGTTCTCATCGTTTATGGCGGTCCAGGAGAGACACATGAGCTCGCTCTTGCTGTCACTGGTCTTACGGTCGTAGAAGGGAATGTGAAGAGCATCACGACGAGAGGCTACACAGTGATCAACTACCAGGCCACGAGCGACAGAAAAGTGGTCAAAGTTGGTGTCGATCAAAGCATCTACATATATCTACTTGGTATGAACCCATTGCATTTGCACGCTTGAAATAATACGATTGGCTGATATGAAACAGATCGCAACTCTGCGTACGACTACTGGTCTGTCGATCAAGGTCCTCATGATTCGTCGAATCCTGTCATTCTCAAGGCTGGCTATCTTATGCGCAGTGCGAAGGTTGATGGAACAACCTTGGCTCTGACCGGTGACATGAACTCGACAATCCCTATTGAGATTATTGGCGGTGCTCCTTCGGGACTATCCAGCTTGACTTTCAATGGAGAGGAATACACGTTCAGCAAAGACAAGCAGGATGTCATCACCACAGCGGACATCGACTTCCCGACGCCGAAGCTCGCAATTCCCAAAATCAATGAGCTAAAGTGGAAATATGTAGACTCGCTTCCAGAGATCAGCTCCTCGTATGACGACAGCAAGTGGACTGTCGCAGACCTCAAGATAACATACAACAGTCTCCGCAAACTCACAACCCCTGTCTCGCTTTATTCTTCGGATTACGGCTATCACACAGGTACGCTCCTGTACCGAGGAGCATTCACGGCCCTCGGCTCAGAGAAGACAATCTACCTCCGAACACAGGGTGGCTCAGCATTCGGCATGTCCGCCTGGCTCAACAGCACTTTCCTCGGCTCGTGGCGCGGATACGACGCCGGCATCGATGGAAACAGCACCTTCACTCTCCCCAACCTAAGCTCCGGGTCGAAATACGTCCTCACAGTCGTAATCGACAGCATGGGTCTCGACGAAGACTGGACTATTGGTACCGATCAGATGAAGAACCCTCGCGGTATCCTCGACTATAAACTCGACGGACAAAACCAATCCGCGATCTCCTGGAAACTGACGGGTAACCTCGGTGGAGAGGACTACAAAGACATCTCCCGAGGCCCCTTGAATGAAGGCGGCATGTTCATCGAGCGTCAGGGTCTGCATTTGCCCGGCGCGCTGTCTGCTGCTGCGGGCTGGAAAGATAGCGCTGGTCCCGTTACCGATGGTATCTCAGCCCCAGGCATTGGCTTCTTCGCAGCGGAATTCGATCTCGGTCTTCCAAGCGGTTACGACATTCCCATGTCCTTCACCTTTACTAACAGTACAAGTGCAGGTGCCTACCGCGCGCAGATCTTTGTCAATGGCTGGCAGTTTGGAAAGTATGTAAGTAACGTGGGCCCGCAAACCGTGTTCCCGGTTCCGGAAGGAATATTCAACTATCATGGGAAGAATTATCTCGGGGTTACGGTTTGGGGACTGGAAACCGGGGCGACGAAAGTGCCTGGGTTGGAGTTGGGTGTGGATTCGGTGATCTGGAGTGGGTTTGGGGATGTGGGGGTTGTGAAGGGGGAGACGTATGCCGAGAGGAAGGGCATGTATTAAAGCAAGTTAGGGGTGGGTGGGGTCATTCGTAAACAATTATTCTTCTCAAAAGTTGATTTTGTTGAATAAAAGATTGGAGCATTGTCCAATCTTGTGCAGTTGTTAAATAGTGAGTGGTGAGTGAACGGTGCCGGTATATTGACAAGCATGTGCCTAGAACTTCATGTTGAACTAGATCTGCACATTTTTAGAAAGTCTCAAGCTGTAGTAAAGTGTTTAGAACAAGGATATTCAAATTTTCACTTTACCAAAAGTACCTAGAGGGGAAAAGGGAAAGCCGTACAGCCATTGTTAGAATGGAAGGGCCCTCGGTATCATCTCGTAAGCAGACTCCGTAGAGACGTCCTCTCACTGAGCGGCAAAGAAACCATCTACGCTAATGTGGTAAACTGTAAACATGGTCGCCGGTGGCCAGTCGGCTGTTTTGCGGTGGAATTGTAGCCAACCGGTTCTGTTCCGTGGATACGAACAAGGCAAGTGTTCGGGGGCGCAGATGACTTGCATGACTAGCCATAGAGAACCGTTTTTTTTTCACGATTGGCCGGGATGCTGTTAGGATTTGAGGACGGCGTAAATCCGTATGCGACGTGAGTTTGGAAAGGGGGGGGGGGGGGGGGGGAACTGCCCGGTTGGGAGGGTAAGAAAGGAGTCAATACATGATAGCGATGGGGAGCTATAGTATGGGAGGCGTAATGAAAATATAGTTGTGGGAAACAATAATCTGGTGTTCAGGGAAATAAACGCCTATTAGTGATGAAAAGCAATAGTGAGATGACCAAGGAAATTAACACATGATAGTGATGGAAAGTAGCAGTATGGCGAATACGTATCTATTTTCAAATTGTTGCACTGTACAACTGATTTATGTGCTTGGCCACTAAATAATACATGTTGCTAATCAAAGGTCGTCAACTCTAGTTGCTCATGCGAACCATACTGATATCTAATCCATGAACCCCTTCTTTCCGTCGTGGTCGGTATCCTTCATCGGATTCAGCTTGTCCAACAAAGATGGCTTGGTTTTTGTAGTCTCTCCAGCGTGATGTTGAGAATCTTTCAAACCGGTACGATCATTCAGACCGGTTCGGTCGTGATCACGGTTGCCCAGGGTACCTGCACCAGTACTAGCCGCAACGCCGGTAGCACCGGTGACCCCGGTGGTGTTGTGGTGATGGTCACCATGCTTTCCATCAAGAGGGTCGAAGTCTCCGTGGAGAGGATTTTGTCGGGAGTTGACATCAGCGCTCATTCCGGAGTCGTGCTTGCTATGGCCGGGCTTGAGGCCTGAGAGAGCGCCGCCAATGTGCTTGGGCTCGCCCTCGAAGGCATCGTAGCGCTCCTCGCGTCCTCCAAGGACGCCACCCTTCTGCTTGAAGGTGTTGATGTCAACAGGAGGAAGTTCGGAGGTCTGATGGTGCTTGGCGGCGATGTGGTGGGTTTCGTGGATGGGAACAGTGGTGTGCACAACCTCAGGCTGAATGGTTTCCTTGTGGATGACAGGCTGGATAGTCTCGTGGATGTGGTGGTGGACATGCTCGCCTGCGATGGTGGGAGCGGCAGCCTTGGTGTGGGTGGTGTCTGTAACGACGCGCTCGTCTCTGAATTGACCATGTTCGGCAGCGAGTGCTCGTTTGGTCGTCTCGTGGTCGCGGTGATCAATGTTGCGGTGCTCAACACCAACAAGGTTGTGCTCATGCTTCTCAGGCAGAACCTCACGGTCCTTCACCGGCTGCACCGTGCGGTGATAATGATCCTGGTGCACCTCTTTATCGACGGCTGTGGTGAGCTCCTCATGGACATGGGGCTTGACGGTCTCCTTCTGTACTGCAGGAGCGACGCTCTCGTGGACAGTGGTATCGTGATGGCCGGACTTGGCCATGAAGCCACTGATCGTTGCCTTGGCTTTATCCATTTTGATATTTGGTGGCTGTTGAAATGTGATAGTGCGTTTAAGGCTGTGGGAATGTGTGAGAATGTGGAAAGTATTGGGTATAGAGTGAGTTGAATGATGGGAATGAGAGGTAAATAGGCTGTCGGTGTTGCGAACAACTTTATAACAGGCAGTGACTGGGGACAGCAAGACGTCATACCTCCTCGGCCTCAAAGAAGACACAGAACTTGCTTGGAGCTCCTGTCTAGTCTAGCTCACTGTACGAGATCTCAAATTGTTCAACGTACGGTACAGTGACATAGCATGTTTGGGCTTGGTGTCGGTGTAGGGTCCTTCATTGGTGCCCAGAAGCGTAAGACTACAACGCGGGAGCCTCGGATCGTTGTACGCGAATTTCCCCATTGGCTCCCGGAGGTTCTTCCCCCCCACAATCGACCGCGATGTACGTCAGGGGGACTTGCCGTGTTGATTGTGGACGTCCAAATACGAGATTCAACTTTTCTCGTTGCCTATTTGAGGTACGGCTTTCACAATGGTACACGGTAGAGGTGCAGGCTTCATGCATACGCCACAGCTAGGGTTAGGTTCTAATGCTTTGGGCCAAGTGCTCGTGTTCGAGGCCTTTGCATGGTTGTTGACCGTGCGGTCGAGACGGCTGAAGTTAGAAGAAAAGAGATCGTCGCCGGGATGGCGCCAGCTAAGATGGCCCGTGCGCAAGCCGAGACGTCAAGCACCGTCAACACAGATCTCCCACATGGAAAAGCATCTACAACGAATCACGCTGAATCTTCCGCTGGGCTACCCGCCGTCTGACGTTCCAGATCGCTGGAAGAGCGATCTGCATTGGCAGCCTAGGTTGCTAGACGGGAGGGGTCCGCGATGGGTCTCGATCAGCTTCGTCATTACCAATGGCATTTCGTTCTAGGAGTTGTGGTTCTCCGCCCCTCCTCTCCCAACGCGCTCTGACGACAGTATTATGCATACCTTCAGCCACAGTAGCTAATAGGCCAGCCCTCCTTTTTGCAATTCGAAAGACATCTAGACGGCCAGCGACGTCACCAAGAAGCGGTTCATTCACGTCCCGTGCGAATTAAGACATGGTTAGCACAGGATTCTTACCTTTCCGCGGAGGGAGTCTGAGCCAGACAATTGGCGAGAGCGCCCAGTTTCCCGCCACCTATTAGTTCGACTGCCTATCTGGGAAATAAATGCGGGCTCCCTGGTAATGACGAATGTCGACCATGCCCGCTGTCAAATATGCAGAACCTTCATGGCAAAGCGTGAAATTAGCATAATGCATTCGAGTTTAGTCGCCTAACCTTCTTTCTAGCAATGTGACTCGCGTACCCTATAGACTGACGTCTTTTTATTCGTCCTTTTTATTCTCAGTTTTCTCCACTATGTGTTGCTCTTCCAACGCTCCTGCAGCCGGCATCGCCCGAAGCGTCCTTTCCATTCTCTCAACTTCTCTTGCCCTTTACTTCCCAAGATCAGGACGTGCGGTTCTTGCAATTGAAGAATCAACAGCCGTAACACCTTTCTCCCTCCAATACAAACCTCGTTTCACTCTGCGTTTCCTATTCCTACTACTGCAGCCGGGACACCCGTGTCGAATCCCGCACCACTGCCGAGATGGAACAAAAGTTCAAGGACCTCTTCCGAAGGTATAACCAGCGAGAGAGGAGGTCTAACAATGAGGCTGAAGGGAGCATTAGATCCGGACACAAACAGTCATCGTCTAACATTTCCTCAACCGAGCGATATAGGTCTCCTCGCAACAGCGGAGAATGCAGTGGAGACTATTTGACGACTTCTTCAGTACCCAATCATGCCGGTGGCGAGCAAAACTCCCCCAAGGACTCGATCGCCGACGACTACCTAGCTTACCAGCCGGTGCTCCAAGATGATCATCTCTCTAAAGATCTTCAGTATATGACGCTTGGTGGAGATACGCGTTCGACGGCAGATGCTAGTCCCCAGAAACATAGTGAAGACATTGCGGATAGGAATATTGGGCTCTGGGGGAGTGGAAGCACTGTCCAATCTCGAAATGCATCCATCGGCACCGTGGGTAGCACACTCCCTAGGCAAGGTTCTCACGAGAAGAGTTTGGCGGGAAGCTTGGAAGACGACAGAGAGCTTTGTATGATACCTTCTAGGAAGGGTGTTGATTCGTCACCTGGCGGCAATCGACGATCTTGGCCGGCTCGGGTCCCGCGAGATGAATACCAGGTCGACCGAAAAAAAACTCGCCAACAGCGACACTCTTTCTCTCAGGACATCAAGAATGAGTTGAATTCGGGTCCTCCGGGTTCTACTGTTCGAGCAGAAACAGACGGGAGTGCCGATGTCGAGTCGAAAGCCACACGCAAACATGACTCTGGTATGCACCCAGGTTTGAGCAATGTTGTTGATCTGAACGACAGTGTGGATGTGGACAAGGTGACGGAATGGGCACCAGGTAAAATCTTGACCACCTTCACTATGCCAAATGACTGACATCTAATCTAGCTGTCACTCACGAAGTGGTCAAGCCAACAGTACACCGCATACGAGAAGAGCACATCTACCGAGAAATCCACAACCACGAAGTCTACCACCGCATTCAGCCCGTCTTTGAAACCGAAGTCCTGCCGGCTCGCCACTTCATTCCTAACCCTCAAGGCTCCGGACTCATCGAGGTTCCAGAGTCCCACCTATCAAATTGCACAGGGCAAAATCAAAGATGGTCGATTGGTGAGAGAAGACTTGCCACCGACGCAACCCAGAGTTTCCCTTCCAAACTCACGTCTCCAAAGATTCTAGGCCAAGAACAGTACAGAACGCCGGAAGGCTTCCAGCGAACGGAAACGACTATCGCACACCCACCTACGCTTGAGGATATGAGTGGCTATGATGGGCCGGTATTGCCTATGCACTTCGATGAGCATGGCAGGTTTCAGGAACCATCGAGGTCGGAAGAAGGGCGTGAGTTTGCAGCGGATGATCACCCGCCCACGGTGAAGCGGAAAGAGCTCCCGATACACGCGCAGCAACGGTTTCCTACGGATCTGCTTCCTCCCCGTGAGGCATCTCTTCGACATGGTGTTGGAATGGCTCCCGTTACTGAAAGTGTGTAGTCTGTTAGATTGCATTCTCCAAATCACACACCTTGCCATTGCACCACATCTCACGATGACGGGTCGCAGCCCATTTGAGTGGCGTTTACCGTGCATTTCGAATATTCGTGTGACGCACATGTAGTCCAACCCCTAGACTCCAACCTAGGAAAGAAACACCTCATCTACAGCATACCACTTCGAAGATGCACTTCATTCAATGGACTGATAACAACAGCCGTGTATAAACATTCAGACTCCCTCTTTTGAACAAAGTAAGACTTGAGCCTGTCACAACCGCTCTTGTCGACTTATAGCGTTGGATTCCTTTGCGCTCTTACAACAAAGAACCTCGGGGGTTTTCTTGCGCAAAATTACGTCCAATTGCCTGGCCGGCAGATCGAGTAGAAGACGCGATTCTGTTTGCGGCTGAACTATGCATGCCGGTCGCGGAATATGGGAGTTGGCGGAAAGTGCGCTCGATTTCCGTAGTCGGACATATCGAGTGATCAAGTACGTATATTGCCCATGCTTGGCGCTTCCCATCACTTTCTGACCTTTCGACGACGCAGCGCGCTCGCGACAAGTATGGATCGAGAAAGATATTGATATGCAGTTGAGGTGATGCATTCACACGCATCACAGTTCTACCACACGAATTTCTTTTAGTAGCTCAAACTCTAGCAACCATCCCCGCAAACAGCTGACAGGTAGGTATCCTCTCTAAAATTCATATATTTGCTATGCCAAACCTTGTATATATATATATATATGCAGGGCATAGTCTATCCTTCCAACACTCACTGCTATCCGTGTGTGTGCAGTGTGCAGCGCCCGCCCAGTAGAGGAGCAAAACCAACAGCTAGAAGCATACATTAACATAAATTCCTGGGATATTTGTTTTTCCTGTCAAACCCCCGATACCGTGATAAAAGATTCTGCACTAGGCTGGTCTACCGCGGGCATACCCTCTCGCCCTGGAATCATGACACCAAGAAAACTCAACTCGAGAAGCAACAATCTCCTACCATGAGGTCATGGTGTCCGTGGAGATAGAATAATAGCAAATAGAGGTGGACCCCCGTCCGTGTCGTACTCATACAAACTCAAAAAGAAACAAAGCCCGCCGAGAGGTATTAGCCGCGATTAAGACGCTATGTCGTCCAGACAGTGGTGAGCCACCCATCTGGTTTGCTGGAATGGGCCCATTCCTGCCAATCGTTACCGGCCGTGAAGGCAGCCCAGTCATCACCTCCGAATCGGGTGTCGATATTGTTTAGCCACGTCTCCTTGGTGGCGGGTGACCATAGTGCTGGTTGAGATGGAGGCCCGGGAACGCCCCTAGTTATTTCGTGATGGAGTTGTTGCTGCAGAGTGACAGACGCCCGCTGAGCCGATTCCGCGGCATTTGGAGGATAAGGTTGTGCATGCAGGTGTTGATGATTTGACGTCCGAGGGCCGATGTATGGAGCGCTGTATCCCTCCGGGGGTGGCGCAGAATTCGCGTGGGTGGTTGGACTGAGAATTTGCTGCCCATAATGGTTCTGGAATCCGTTCGGCACGACAGGTGGGAGACTTCCAGTATCCGTCCGGGCAGCGGCAGCAACACTGTTGATCGCATTCCAGCGCTCGTGCCGTATCGAGGCCGAATCGGGTGTGCCGTCGAGCAAATCCATATTCTCGCTTTTAACGGCAGCGCTACCGGACTCGCTTCCATCTTCGATACCTTGCCCCAACCGGGACGCCACGTTCTCGCCATCCGCGTCCGGCATCTCAAGGTCTTCATCTTCAAGACTCCCAAACTCTTTGAGAATTTTCTCCAACAGCTTGTACTCTTCCAAACCGCCACCGACCCCTCCTTCTCTGAGGCTCAAGTTCTTGTACGAATCGCTCGAGCTTCCGCCGCTTTCTGAAGAGGCTTCTAATGCACGCGTGTTGCGAGCAAAATCCTTTTTCATTCGGCTGAAGTACACATGCACTCGCCTGATTGTCTTAAACCAGCCGTTGGCCATGTGGAGACGCCGGCGCATCTGTCCGACAAGCTCGAGAGCTTTTCGGGCAGCCTCGGCACCACTGCTATCGGGCTGTGTTGTGTAGCCAGCTTGCATCGGAGCCGGTTGACGTTTGCACATATATCCATTTGGATCCATCCAAGGAAAGTTGATGCAGTACACGCCTTCAATTCATCAGTGTTTTCGAATAATATATTCGGCTTCAAACAAGGACTTACCGACAAATGCCACCGTATACGTAGCGAAACCTACGAGGGGCGTTTCAACCAGGACTTGCCATTCTTGGCAAGTTCGGAGCAAGTCAATTAGATCCCTGGCGGCTTTGAAACATTCACGAGCACTGGACTCCCAGAACCCTGGAGGAATTTGATATTCCTCTGGTGGGAACACAGGGGGGTCAAGGGGGCCTTGTGGTTTCGAGCACCGCAACGGGATGAAAGGAACATATTCTCTATGGAGCATGATGCTGCATAGAAGGTGGATGGTGTGCATAAGAGTGTAAGGAGTCGAGGTCCGAGAGGCGATATGGGCGTTGATGTTGGAAGCACTAAGAGTGAGGTCGCGGGGAAGAGAGTCCTTGAAGGCGGAGAGCTTATTCTGGAGTCCGTGAAAGGAAGACCTTGAGTCCCAGGGAGGATACCTCTCGCGGCTAGATGACATCAGTAGATATACAGGATGGTGGGATTTAAAATCGACTTACCGTCTTCCACCCCCACACGACCATTTCACAATGCTACCGTAGAGATCCAGGGCCTTAATAAAGCGGCTGAGCGCGCCTTCGTCGAGACCAATTTCCCACCTTGCATTATCACCACTATCCCTAATCTGATGGTCATGGTTTGAATAAAATCCGTTTCCATTCTCTTCATTCCTCTCCCGGTCACCGTTTTGCGTGCCCAGCATGACGGTTGCTTTGCGCTGATTCTGGACATCGGCCCGGTGTGCGACCCCTTCGGCGTCCTCTCCTAACAACTGTGTTTTCACCTTTTCGCCAAACATGAAAGCGCGGTCGCTGCTTGGAAGCTGGATACGTAGATCCTGCGTGTTCAGCATCGAAGGCCGATACTTGCCGCTGCTGAGGTAGCGGTCCATGATGAAGCAGCTCCAGAATGTTCGCCGTCGAATTTCTTGCTCGATAAACTCATCGCTTTTGGAGATCATCGTACTGCGCCCTAGCCGATCTGGGCTTACACCCATGTGATCGACTTCTGCGTTGAGCGCGACCGAACGAGATAGGGGCATATCATCTAGCTCCTGTTCGAATTGAAGGCCGAGAATTTGCGCCGAGCGTATCGCTACACCAATCGATAACCAGGCTTTGACGCCTTGACACATCCCCCAATCATGGAGTCCCATCATTAAGAGCGCCTGTGTCCGTTCGAGGGTTGGCATATCGAGCGACTCGCCCGATGGGCTCGTTAAGCGCGAGCGTGCAGCTGCCGCATAATACTCCGACGCAACAATTGGGTTGCTCGGGCGTGAGGATGTAGCTGGGGAATGGTGCGCCACCAAAGTTGGATGGAAGCGGGCAGTTAGTGCCAGGAATGCAAGCAATAGCAATGGCGAGGCTGGAGGTTGACTGCTGGACGGAGATTGAGCTGTGGATGTATCAACCGGAGGAGAATGAAGGGTTGATTGCCGCAATGGTTTGAGGAATGTTGGCGGGTGCAAGAAGGGTAGATCGGTAGAGAAATGCAGCTGGAAGATTTCGAACTGCATGGGTAAGTACAGGTGCTTGCAAGCAAATGCCAAAGGCCATTCTCACCAATTCGGTCCATATTTTGGGAGTCAAGAGTTGTGGATCGAGCGCATCCAACAGTGGCCGAGAACTCTCCTTGTTCGAGTAGGAGCTGCTTGATGTGGGCGCAATAGCTTTCTTTGGCCGGGGTCGTCTGGGTGTCTGTCAAGGCCAAGTCAGTGGCCGTTCAGGTTGCAAGTATTGCTGAAACCTAATTAGACAGATCTGCTTCAACTCACCTCTCCTTGACTGCTGGACCCCTCCCCGGGATGCTGGCCAGCGATGATGCTCTCCCTGCGCGCGATTCCGCCAGCTCCACCAGCAGCGGGCGCGGGGTATGTACACTCCCTCCCCGAAGTGTCACAGGCGCGACATGTGGTATTTACGCCATTGTTGATGCACTTGACCTTGCTGCGACGGCAGCGCGCGCACGCAATTGAGGAGCGCATGCGAGGCTGTTCTGGGCGCCGCGCACTGCCCTCGCCCTGTCGTCCTTCAACGTGGGCAGGAACCAGAGGCCGTGGCGCCGTCAGCGGCGAGGTCTGAGTGGATGGCGAGGACAAGGCGTGAGGGTGCAACGCGGGCAGCCGTGAAGCAGTGTACGGGCTCTCGCCCGGCGGAGGATTGCTGCTCGCCGGGCCCGAGGAGCTCGTCGACGTTGAGGAATTAATTTTGGCGGTATTGCGGGGGGCTTCGGGGGAGACTGGGGCAACTCGACACGGAGGAGAAGTGCGCTCGACGAGGCGCGAGGTGCTTCTCCTCTTGATCGTGCAGAGCGACGTCGCGCGGGCACGGGTGCTGGTGGTGGGTGGTGTTCGGTCGCGGCACGAGCTAGCACAGCCAATTGGACGGCGCCCGAGTCTGGATCTGGAGCTGGAGCTGCGGCCCCAGACGGATCCGAAGGCGAGGCTGCAGGCCGGTGCGGAGGGCGAGAGCGCGAGGACGCCGGGCTGCCGAAGGGCGAGACAACAACAATGATATTTGCGCTGGAGGCACAGCAGGCAGGCAGGGCGCTGTTGCGGCGGGTGCGTGGACGTGCAACGGGGAATGGGGGCAGCTGCTTCGGGCTGGGACAGACAACGGAACAGCAGGACGAACTGCGGACTGCGCGCGCAGTCGGTAATGTGCGAGGAAATAAATGACCGGAAAGGCTGACGACGAGCCCGAACAGGCCGGGTGTAACGGCAGGGCTCTGATCGACGAGCCCTGCACGTCTGGCGAGCTCCCGGTGCCCAGCCAGCCATCCTTGCGCCAGCCTTGCCTGCTGGTGCTTGTTATCAGATGACCATGCATGCCCATCGACCTCCCACGAGCAGACAGTGTTGCAGTCCACACCCACCGTTTCACCCAGCTGGACTGCTTACTCCTACCCGATACCCAATGGCATCCTCCCAGCCGAACGGCGGCATGCGCGTTCCTTTTGCTGCCTTCTGGCCGGCGCTGGCTGGAGTCGGTCGTCCTGGTCCATTGCGGCCAGGCCGACGATGCTGCTCCATGAATGGCCGCTCGCCGCCAAAGTCCAGACACGGTGACCTCCGCCAGTTACTCTCGCGTCGAGCTGTTCTGGCGGACCGTCAGGCTCGGTCTCCGGCCCGACGAGCATGACAAAAAGCAGTTCGCCCATTCGGGGGGCATTTAAATCCGGCTGGGGGACCATACTGTGTGGAGGTTGGCTGTCGATTGCTCCTGATGAGTACTAGCTCCTCTGTCAAACCTGCTCCGCCTTGGCCTTGGCTGAGTCTCTGTCCGGCCGCGCTACTCGAAGAGAGACCAGGTGCCAAGAATATATCTCGACGACGTGAGGGACACCCTTTGGTGCATGTGTCACGTTTTGACACCGCTCCATTTCTTCACGACCAAGACCCAGTTTCCACACGCCGTCCTCACAGCCCATGAGTCTTGAACTCCACGTGTCGTCTCCGGCAACAGTATTTCCAACATCCATCTCCTCCCCCTGACGAAACTCGGCTGTCCACGCGGAACGCCTAATCCGTCGCAGTTCTTGACAAAAACTGCAAGCCATCACCAGCTTGACAGCATAATGGGCTGATGTTGTCGTATGCCAAGCTCCGACCCGCAAGCACCTGTCGGGCATTTATTTGCAGCTTGCTGCCGACCCCGTTACCTAGTCTTTGGCAGGCAATAATAGGAGACAGGCAGCCAAATTCGGTGTTGTAACTTATTCTGCTGCCGGGAGTTCAGGGTCTTCCTGCAACCGCGGACCTTCGGATACGTCGCGTCAGGCCCGACAGAAAGGAACAAGACCAGGCTTGTTGAGGGGAGAACCAGTCTTCTCCAGTCGCGCGAATTACTTCTTTAGACCAGATGCAGACGAAGAAGACACTAGGAAAACATGTTGTTCAAATTCACTGCGTCGTAGCCGACGGAGCAGACTGACAGAAGTACGCCTCCTGGCTCCCGTCTTTTCTCATATTTCGCGAAAGATTAACAATGGCAGTAAAGTTATTTACAACGCGGTCAGCCAGCGATTCTCCGTATGTTGGCCGGTCGCGGGCCACTGTTCCTGCCTTATATTGCCCGACCACCCGCAAGCCTCGATGTGAACTTTGGAATGTTCTAAGTGGCTTCCATGCAGCAGATCACGACTTGTCAGCATCGCGACCATCTCGTAATCCCGCCACGAGAGGGCGAGATTAGTCTTCCGGATTCATATACGTACGGCAATCGCGTTCGCAAGCAATTGTTTAGTCGCAACCTCGTCGGATAGTTCTACCGACAACCGAGCTTCCAGGGCACCAGGGGTATCAACACTACCATTCCTCAGATTTGGCTATTCTTCCCAAGCCAGAATTGATTTCGAAGTTGAGACAATGTCCAATATGCAATCATAGATCCGCATTTGGGCGCGAATGATTAGGCATGTGACAAGGAAAGCGTTGAGAGCACCCAGAAGCATACCCCCAGGGTACTACTGGCTGTTTGTATTCCGACAAGCAGAACAGTAACTCCATCGACTCTGACAAAGTAGCAGGTATATACAGGCTAAGTGGATAGAACAAGAACGCGTTCTATTGCTTTTGTACAAGAATTGCATACACCTCGAAGGGATGGCGGCTTCCAGGGTTCTGTCAAACTGCACGTGAAGGCAGGATGTCTGCATGGGCGTCAGAGTGCAAGCGCCTCCACAGAATCTAAATTCAAAAGCGCGCACTGGCAAAAACCTTCGCCATCCTCACGGAAACCTTCGCTTTGATTTTTTCTTAACAGACATGCTCCGAGAAACGACCAAATCTACTCCGTTCATCTCGCCAATTTCTCCTGTCACAAACATATCTTTTCAAGAATGGGTTTCCATGAGTTTATTCACACAATCGTCCATGTTATTCCAAGAAGACACACGTCGCACACAAGCGTGTAGTATGTATTGGGGGACGATCCGCAGGGTCGCCTTGTTGGTGCGCGCCCGGTGGCAATGCTGTGCAAGCCAGAGATTCAGGAGCGTAATGCAGACACCACAAACAAATAATATGACAAGTCCGAACTAGAATTTGCAACGCGAATGCATCGAGTAGGAGTTCGTGTGAGAGATGCATCGATGGTCGTTGCGCCCACGCGATCGCCTGTCGTCTCCCATGCTCAGCTCCAGAGGCGTGATGACGGCTCCAGCTGATGACGGAATCAGCGTAATCCGAGTTGCGGCGGCGGGCGGCGAGCAGTTTGTGCAAACCGCAGAGTTTGATGGCCTGCCTGTGAGGGCTCCGGTGGCTGATGCAGTGCAGTGTTTGGTGTTGGCCCTGGCGGCACTGAAAGCAGCCTCCCCGCCTCTGCCTGGTGAACACGAGATTTCTTGGAACCTAACACCCCACTTCCTCGTCGACGAACTCTTGCGTTCCTCCGTCATCCCGTCGCCAACAACGCCTATTCCTCTCCCTCACACACACACACACACACACACACACACACATACACACGCGCGCGCACACACACGCTGCCGGCCAGATAGCCTCGCGCCGCCCGCCGATTTGGCCACTGTCGGATGCAGGCAGAAGGACCGTGTCGACGATCAATAAAGCTTTGGGCACGAGTTGTGGCTGAGACGCAGCCCGAGTCTCAACGCCTACTTTTTGACATCACGCCCCGGGCCTGCCTCAGAGGAACCCCTCCACCACCGACAGCCGTCATTGCTAGCCACCCGGCGTTCCCCCCACGACCATTATATTCTTCCTCTCCCCAAGGCGACACCCCCGTACGGCCGCCCACCACCACACGCGCGGCCCGACTTGGGCTTTGACTCCCGCTCACGACGCTCAGCCTGCGCCTGCACCGCACACCACCTCGCCCCCCCGCTCCGGCGAAGAGACGCCCTGCACGCTTTCTTCGCCAGACATCGCTAGACCACCGCCAAAATGAACATCGACGAGACCGTGACCAATGTCCAGCGCAAGATCGACCGCGAGAAGGCGCTCATCAACGCGGCCAACTCGATGCGCCAGTCGACTAACAATCCCGCCGTGCTCTCACGCCTGGACGGCCAGATCAGAGACGGCCGGCGCAACATTGAGTACTTCGAGGGCACGCTGCGGGATCTGCAGATGCGCAAGGGCATGGAGAATATGAATCTGCAGCCAGGTGGGCCTGCATCCTCCAGGAAGGCCGGAAATCCGCTGACTCCTCCCCCCAAAGATGGCTGGAACGGATATGTGGGTGGCGACCAACAGGGCGGCTATGGAGACCCACCAGGCGGATACAGCAACTTGAGCGGAGGTCAACAGCTGATGCCACCACGTGCTCCATATGCTCCTTCGGCGCCCGGTACCCAACAGACCAAACGAGCCAATTACAGCAAACTTGGTATGCACCGCATCTGTGCCAATGCCCCAAACCATCACTGACCTATCCCTCAGATTTGATTAAATATGACACCCCGCATCTAGGGCCCCGCATCCAGCTCATGCTGTCCCAGCTCGAATTCAAGCTCAGTGTTGAGAAGCAGTACAAGGATGGAATTGAAAAGATGGTGCGATTATACCAGCTCGAGGGCGACCGGAAGAGCAAGGCGGATGCGGAAGCCCGGCGGATTGAGAGCAACCAAAAGATCCAGCTCTTAAAGCAATCCCTAAAAAGATACGAAGACCTCCATGTTGACGTAGAGGGCGGGGATACCCCGGATGGTATGTCGCACTTCTCTTGCACTGCTTTCATCGAGCGTACTGACAGCCATCGTAGACGACAGTCTAAGCATGCCCAGTCAGCGGAAGCCCTTGACCGGTCATTTGTCCCTCAGGATCCACGCAGTTGCCGATGTTGACCACGCTGCCACTGGTCGATTTAGCAGAGGGCCAGAAACGTTTGTAATTATCAAAGTGGAAGATAATTTCAAGGGGCGCACCAAGGCTTCCAGGACCGATAAATGGCAAGACGAAATCCACGAATTCGACATTGACAAAGCGAACGAGATCGAGCTTACGGTGTATGAAGTAAGGAAAACTGGAGACCATCCCCTGCCTATTGGTATGCTCTGGGTTCGCATTTCAGATATCGCCGAGGAAATGCGCCGCAAGAAGATAGAAGCAGAACTGCAAAACTCTGGCTGGGTATCTGCAAACCAAATGGGTGACGACGCGGGACCACGACCCGATCTGCAATTTCAACCGCCTCCAGGGCAGAGTTACGCGGGAGCTGGTGGGCCCGGTCCCGGTGGCATGCGGCCTGGCGGCCCCGCTGGAGCTGGAGTAGGAGGTCCGCAACCCATGGTCGGACCCACTTATATCGATGCTTGGTTTTCCTTGGAGCCTGTTGGGCGCATTCAGCTTACTATGGCGTTTGGTTAGTGGGATTATTCAAGAGTTTCTCGAGACTTCAGCTGACAATTTTCAGTAAAACAAGCAAAGAACAAGCAGCCATTCGATGTCGGTCTTGGCCGTAAAGGAGCCATTCGACAAAGAAAGGAAGAGATACACGAGCAGTACGGCCATAAGTTCGTCCAGCAGCAGTTCTACAACATCATGCGCTGTGCGCTCTGTGGAGAATTCCTCAAGTACGCCGCAGGCATGCAGTGCTCGGACTGCAAGTACACCTGCCATAAGAAGTGCTACCCCAAGGTAGTGACGAAATGTATCACGCAGTCAAACGCAGAAACCGACCCGGACGAAGCCAAGCTCAATCACCGAATCCCCCATCGTTTCGAGAACTTCTCCAACATGGGCGCAAACTGGTGTTGTCACTGTGGTTACATACTCCCCCTGGGTAGGAAACAAAGCAAGAAGTGCAGTGGTAAGGTCTACAGTCCCTTGGGCACACTCTCGTCTCTAATATACTTCCAGAATGCAGCCTCACTTGTCATGCCCAATGCGCGCATTTTGTTCCCGACTTTTGTGGCATGTCCATGGAAGTTGCCAACCAGATTCTAATGGAAATCAAGCGGACAAGAAGGGGACAGTCAGCTTCAGGTTCCACCATGAGTAGAGCAACCCTTCGACCTCAGCAAACGCAGAAGCCAACACCTCCGCCCCCGTCTCAATCTCAGTATCCCGCTCCACCAGGACAGGAACAGCCAGCACAGTCCGACAGATATTCCTATGGTAAGGATCAACAATACGGTGCGCCCCCCCGTCAAGCATCATATCCCCCATCGGCCACTTCGGTTGATGCAGCTCGTGCATCGTTTTCCACTGCAAGCTCAGTTGCAACCCCGACGTCACCTGTCTCACAGAAGCCACCGGTTTTGGGGCCCAGATCTCAATCAACCCAGGCAGCGCCGGTTACTGCTGCCGCGGCTGCCGCAGCGGCCATGGGAGCAAACAAGATTCCTTCTCCAGGGTACCAGCGAGCACAGTCAGATTATCCGCCGCCAGGAGCAAGAACGTCTGGTGGTTACGCTCCTCAGGATCAACGGATACCCCAGCAGCAGATTCCTCCACAACAACAGCAAGGTGGATATAACCCCGCGGACTATGCGAATATCGACAATCGACAAGCGGCGGGCTACGGTGGCTATCCAGGTCAACCACACCAACAACCCGCCCCGATGCAGTATCCGCAAAAGCAGTCGTATCCGATTCCTCAAACCCCCCAGCAGCCTCAACCGCAGCAGCATCAACCACAGCCGATAGCCCATCAACCGGACATGCAGCAACAGCAACCACCACATGTTCCTGCAGCAGCCATGACTGAGGCCCCCAAAAACAAAGTTACTCCTCCGGCGAATACGCAGGGCACAGGACGAAGAATTGGGCTGGATCATTTCAACTTCCTTGCTGTCCTCGGAAAAGGAAACTTCGGAAAAGTCATGCTGGCAGAGACCAAGAGTACGAAGCAGCTGTATGCTATTAAGGTCCTCAAGAAGGAGTTCATCATCGAGAATGATGAGGTGGAAAGTACAAGATCTGAAAAACGGGTATTTTTGATTGCCAACAAGGAGCGACATCCGTTCTTGCTGAACCTGCACGCTTGTTTCCAGACCGAGACCCGGGTTTACTTCGTCATGGAGTATATAAGCGGTGGAGATTTGATGTTGCACATCCAGCGTGGCCTCTTTGGCGCGAAACGTGCCCAGTAAGTGCACCGATGAAACCTTGTTTAGCAGAACTGACTTTGCCCAGGTTTTACGCCGCTGAAGTCTGCCTTGCATTGAAGTATTTCCACGAGAATGGTGTCATCTACCGAGATTTGAAGTTGGATAACATTCTTCTTACTCTCGATGGACATATTAAAATAGGAGACTACGGGTTGTGCAAAGAAGAGATGTGGTATGGCTCTACCACAAGCACCTTTTGTGGTACTCCCGAATTCATGGCACCTGAGGTATATTTACTCCGGAAATTGAAATCACAGGTTTACTGACAATTCGTCCAGATCCTACTCGACAAGAAATACGGTCGCGCCGTTGATTGGTGGGCATTCGGCGTACTGATCTACCAGATGCTCCTCCAACAGTCTCCCTTCCGTGGCGAAGATGAGGACGAAATCTACGACGCCATTCTCGCCGATGAGCCGCTCTACCCTATTCACATGCCTCGGGATTCTGTTTCTATTCTTCAGAAGCTGCTCACTCGCGAGCCCGAGCTACGACTTGGCTCCGGTCCGACTGATGCTCAAGAGATCATGAGCCACGCGTTCTTCAGAAATATCAATTGGGACGATGTGTACCACAAGAGAATTCCCGCCCCATTCATTCCTCAGATCTCGAGCGCCACAGACACGAGCAATTTTGACACCGAGTTCACAAGCGTGACTCCAGTTCTAACCCCAGTTCAATCCGGTATGTCATTTCTCTACACCCTTGTAACCTGTCTCCCCGTACTGACTTTATCCCAGTTCTTTCGCAAGCCATGCAAGAAGAGTTCCGAGGCTTCTCGTACTCTGCAGACTTCAACTAGACTATTGCCTGAAATGAAATCGAATCGAATATGTTCTCTCTTCGAATACCCTGGTTTTCAGCTCTTTCAAGTTTGGGGGAAAACGAACTTTCCTGTGAACATGGTAGAGCATTATGGAAGTAAACAAACGACTGGTCTGCACGGTGTACGGGTGGGTATCTTCGGAGGAAGCCTTCCCTCCTCCCCGCACTGCTTGATGGAACCAACTGAGTGAACTGGAACCCCAGGTGTTGGCGGCGTTGGCAAAATGAATTGAATTGGGTTGAGGTTTTCACTATATCACCGTCGTTCTGACTTGACTCGGTCTGGCTTGTTTTTTTTTTCACCGACTGTATCTTTTTTTCTGAGGCTTATTCTTTCTACTACTACACCTTAAATGTCAAACACACATCCACACACAGTTTTGTAATCGAATGGCCTTGACGGGGGTTGAAAGAAGCTTCTTGGGGTTGTTGGTCTAGGATTGCTTGGCTGGGGTTAGATAGTGGATCAGTGATGTTTGGGGGATGGGCTGGGGCTTTTTCATCTTTCGAGGTGGCGGTGGTGGTGGTGTGGTAGATGGATGTGCTCGACTGGGCGATTATTGGGCTTTCATGGATAGACGAAACAATTGCCGAATTTTGAGGACATGTGCGTGCTATGCTGATTTGTGTGTTGCCGCGCGGAGCGTGAGAAACGGTGCGATGAGTGAGTGCTTTGGCATCTTGACAGATGATCTATTGATGCTGTGAATGTAGTGGTTGGACGAGTGCATGGAATGGTGCTTCCTGTCACTTTGAGGATTCATTGCTGATCGTGCACAACTAGCATTATGCGACGTGGTACTTGAAGGAGGGCTTATTCGTGACCAGCACGTACGTCTCTTGGTGTAAGTCTTCTTAAGCCCCCGATCATAGTATATTTTCCTAATCTTGTGTAGCACAATCGCCATGAGTGTGCCCACCTGATTCCCAATATGTAAGACTTACGTAGGTAGTTCGTGCTCCATAGATGTTGAGACGAGCGGAGTTGCCCCAAATGCAGGAGCGGCAAGCTAGTATCTAGATCACATCGAAGCGCTTCAAGCTGTGCTTTTCAGATCGCCTTTAGTTCAACACAAGAAGCCAGCGTTAGTCTTGCTACAAAACGCTGAATGTACAACTGCTGTGCATCTTGACTTCAACCAAACATTTGCTCCAATCGCGACATAACCAGCAAAAACCAATTTGTTCTGCAGATGCAGCGCAACGCACACGTTTCAGCATCGGGCTCAGCCTGTCTTTGTAATGAAGGGGCTTGGCAGAGTAGAGGAGACTCAGCCTTAGATTATGGAACATAAAATAGGCCGTCCTCTCTTTGCGCTTGGTGTTCCAAGAGTCCACCCCACCATTCATAGTGGAGACGAAACATTCTCTCAAGAATATCCTTGGGACAATCGCCGATACATTATCTACCAACGCTTCAGGTGCCCATACGCGGCAGAACGCCTTATCAAAACATAGTTTTAATTCCTCGTCGATGTCCCCATCTACCAGCCCCGCGATGGAAATGACCGAGGCTGTGGGAGAAACGACCAAGAGATTTGTCGGAGAAGGAAATGGCGAAAAGGCCCATCTACCAGCGGAACCGGTCGCTTCAAGACGCTGGGTACCTGGCGGAAAGGTTAACTTCCCTTGGATGTTCGTGCTGGCGCTTCTCGGGACTATCGCCTGGTTTGGAGGCTGCATCGAGATCATTTTCACTGCCGACAACACCAAGGTTGATTCCTGGGCAATATCACCGACCGTCATATTAGCCATATTGGGGCCGCTTGGAAGCATTATACGCCGGTATGCTCTTTCCTGCGGACTGGTGATAACCTGGTGGAACTCGGCTCTGAGCGGAACGACAATAGGAAGCGTCCACAGACAATGGGACCATGGAACTAGCGTATGGGCTGCAACCACATCTAGAAGACATATGGACAGGATTTCCCTGGCGAAGCTTATGGTGCTATCTGTCATTGCGGTCAGTCCACTGCTCCAACGAGCACTCACGACCAACCTTTCCACAGAATGCGAAAATGTGAGACTGTCGACTGGTGCCGCTACAGACGTTCAGTCACTGCAGAATATGGACTTGACAGACCTCTATTTAGATGGATTATATGACCCCGTTCAACTCTCCCCAACAATAACTCGGATTATGCAGCAGTTCAAAGAGCGGGAGCCGATCACCTGCTATTTCCAGCTGCACTGGGAATTGTTCCGGAACACTGACGGCTGCCGGCATTGATTACCAATGCAATATAGTTCACAACACCAGTTTTCAAGACTGGCGCGAATATTATGAACTACCAGATTCGTTCGTACTTCAACTTGACCGTTTTCTACGCCGATATCGCCATAAATGGCACCAGCAATTCAACATACGATACAGAGAAGTCATGCCACGGAACTTCGACAACAGTCACCTGTGTCCTTCAACACGCAGTCGTCGTCTATCCGTTATATATCTTAAGCTTTCGCCGATCACCATATAGTCGATGAACTGCACACCCCCAAGAGACGGAATTCGCACCCCGGAACCCGGCGCTCCCACGTCCGCATCCTCTCCGCCGAGCCTGCGCTCGCGAGCGGTCTCTGGCCACCGCACAGAGAGCCTGTAGTCGGCTGTCTCCAACCACCGCGTAGATAGCCTGTATTCAGCGGTCTGAGCATTGCCGCAGACAGCCTTTTCAACTCCTCAGGAACCGTCCAAACAATTGGCAAATACGGCTGGGGATTCCGCACAAGCGGACCCCTGACGGCGCCCTATACCGAAGCTGAGCCCAACTCAAATCGCTCACTCCGACCCAGTCGCAATCAGCTCTCTACCCCCTGAAGCGAGAACACATCCACGGCACCTCGCTCCCGGACCCTCCCATGACGGCTCAATCTTCCTCTTCCTTCACCTTCGTCCTCCTCACCCGGAAACACAGCATCTAGCCTTCCACTCGCAGCAACCAAACATGTTCCCTCTCTATTTAGCATGGTCCCCACAACCGGATCCTCACCAACCCTGACAACATCATCCGCCTCCAAGCCCCCCGCCCTCAAATGCGGATCTCTCCAAACCCTCACCATCCCATCCACTCCCCCGGCCCAAACTTCGTGATCTAGCGTCTCCCGTCCCATCTTCCCCTCTTCCTCCTCATCCAACATCCCGTTCCCGGCTTCTCGCACAAATATATCTTCTCCCGCCCTGCCACTCCACACCTGGAACCCAAGTTTCTGCTTCGTGCGCGCGTTTCTGCTCTTACAATGCGCAAGCCCGAGACTCATGTTCCGGATATCGTAAAGGAGAAGCACGTCAGACATGCGTTCCGCAACGTAGATGTAGCGGCCGCACGGACTCCATTGGAGCTGCGAGACGCCATTGCCCCGCAACGCGTTGTCGTTGTCTTGATCGCGTGAATCACGAGGGAGCCATGTCGGGCCGCCGGGTAAGCTTATCGTCGTGATTGCCGCGCCGCTGCCCTCGGCGTCATAGAGCCCGACATATCGCGTCCAGGTGCCGGCAGCCAGGATTCCATCGGTGCTGATGCTGAGCGCGGAAACGATGCCTCTGTAGCCTTGCGGGTCATCTTTTGAGTGCGTGCGGAAGGCGGATACCGGAGCGGAGGAGTCGTTGATGTCGTAGAGGGAAATGAGGTTCTGCGAGCCGGCGAGGAAGGTGGTGCCTGAGGAGGTGAAGAGGAGGGAATGTGGCACGCGGAGAGTCTCATTTAGCGGATCGATGTTATTGTAGGCGCAGATCTTGTTGTAAATAGAGGCCTGGGAGGAGATGTCGTGAAGACTGATGAAATTGGCGCGGGTGCTGAGGAGGATGAGGCTGGTGTCTGGATCGGAGGTGGTGAAGTATGGGTAGGAAGTGAGCGCCCAAATTGGCTCTGGGCATTTGAGGGAGGCTTTGAAGAAGAGGGCGGTATTCTGGTCAGAGAGGATGTAGACAGAGGCGGTCCTATCGTAGTCAGAGGTCATGATACAGGAACCGTCTGCCGACCTGTAAATATAGCTTGTGAGTCCAGGATACAATAAACATTGAGTAATAGCCTTACAGTTCCGCCTGCTGCACGCAGCTCACGTGCCTAGGAGAAGAGACCTTCTGCCCTACTCCGCGGTCTGAAAGATGTTAGTATCATGTCTCAGTAGCGCAGTGTTTATAATACCATGCGCCTCTTCCAATCCCTCTTCCTCCCACCGCGTACTCGCAATTCGCTTGACGCCAAATCCTATGTTCTCCATTGCTAGCTCGAAGCCCACAAGCCCACTGCAGACTTTCTACGCCAGCAAAAAACCTCGGTCAGAGGTCAGTGGTGCTGTCAAGAAGCCAGCCACGTGCCAGCCACGCCAGCCAACCCACGGTGCCACGGTGCCACGGCCCATGATAACTCAAGCTCCACTAGCGCCGTAGGGCTGACGCACAGACACCGGCATCCCGCAAACCTCTGCCCGCAACTCCGTCATCAAGCCTCAGAGCTCCGCAGCCATGCAACATGTCCTCGAGCCACGTCGAGGTCGCGCATGGATCGAGTCCCCGTATCTCCAATCCCTAATAGTAATTCCTCCCCCGTTCACTCCCACTCCAATTCCCGCGAACTCCACCCGCACACGACACCCGAATGGCTAACATGACCCCCAGGCAGGTGGTCTTGCAGGCACCACAGTCGACCTCTCTCTCTACCCCTCGACACGCTCAAAACCCGCCTGCAATCTAGCAATGGCTTCGCGTCCTCAGGCGGCTTCTCCGGCATATACCGCGGCGTGGGCAGCGCACTTGTTGGCTCCGCGCCCGGCGCAGCCCTCTTCTTCATAACCTACGACTCGGTAAAGCGGCACCTGCTCTCGCGCACGCCGTCCATCGCCCGCAATGCCGAAGGGAAAGCGTACAAAGACAATGGCGGCGTAGACAAGAAACGAGAAGCCCTGGTGCACATGCTCGCCGCGACGCTGGGAGAGGTGGCGGCATGTGCAGTGCGAGTGCCCACCGAGGTGGTCAAGCAGAGGGCGCAGGCGAGTCAGCATCCCAGTTCGCTGTCGTCGCTGCTTTATATTCTCGACCAAAGGAAGGCACATGGCTATGTGCACGTGTGGCGGGAGTTGTATCGCGGGTGGTCGATTACAATTATGCGCGAGGTGCCCTTCACAGTCATCCAGTTCCCGCTTTGGGAAGCGCTGAAAAGATGGCGGATAAACGGGACTTCGAGAGACCAAGTTTCGGGGCTGGAGGGAGGTGTGCTGGGCTCCGTGGCGGGTGCGGTGGCGGCGGGCATCACGACGCCATTGGATGTGCTGAAGACGAGGATGATGCTGGCCAAGGAGAAAGTATCGGCCGTCAATATGCTGAGCGCCATATTACGAGAGTCGGGCCCGCGAGCTTTTTTTGCGGGCATAGGGCCGAGGATAGGGTGGATAAGCGTCGGTGGTGCTATATTCCTGGGCTCGTATCAATGGGCAAGTAATGTCTTGGGGGGAGTAGAGGAACCATGACACCAGCAAGAAGACCATACGAATGTAAAAAAGACTCTGTAGTTTTAGGGGTGTATGGTCAAAGTACGTCATAGACATTAGACAATGACTATACCATAGATAATATCCAAACCCAATGCACCACCAATAGTAATCAGCAAAGTAATGAGGAAACCCAAAGACACGGATCAGGAAATCCAAGGGGGTATGTGCAAGATATGTACAATACACAAGACATTCAGACCACTGTCTGTAAGATTAAGGCTAAGATTGTGCAACAGCATGCGCAGATCAACACGCCTTTCCTTCAACGATACCCCGGGAGCTATGCTGACTGCTCCTCCCGGTATCTGACGAGGTTTTGCCTTCGGACACTCCGGTACTTCCTGGTGCGAGTGGTGGCGTGCCAATGGCGGGGGCATGCTTGATTTCCTTGCGGCCGTTTGCTCGGTAGTAGAGGACAACGTCACTGCCGCCTCGCCAAACGTGTGCGCGGATGGAGGCAAGAGTCATCGTGGGTGTTATCAGCTGCAAATAAATATTAACACAATTCTCCTCCTACAAGCAAAGACATAGCGACTTACTTGTCCCTGACAATAAAGCTCCAAATATTCCTCGGGCTTCAGTCTCCCCTCATCTGCTTCCTCCTCCTTGCTTGGTGCCGGCTCGATCCTCTCAGCGACGTACGCCAGAATTTTTCTTGCTCGGAGCATTCGATTCGCATTGAGTCGGTTGTTGCTGGCAGGTGTCGTATTAGCGCGGACTATCTTTTCTGGAGGGACGAATAGGGGTATATACCCGTCGGATGCTATGCTGGGCAGCAGGTTCTGGTAAGGCTCGAGGATGAAGGAGACTTTGACCACATCCTTCAGCGGTATTTGGTTCTAAAAGGGTATTATCAATATTGGTCATTGCTGTGAGGGAAGGGACCAGTGGTCTTACGCGTAGCAAAACATCGGCGAGCCACACGGGCGCGACTTTCTCAATGAGATCGGCCTGGTGGCCCAGGGATCCTACTTTCCCTTCGAACAGATCTGCGACGCCGCCGGAATCCGGTCGGTCTTCCTGGATGAGAATCGTAGTACTGGCCGGTGGTTTTAGCACGGGTGTTTCATTCGGCAAGCTGGGCGCGATCTGCGTGGTGAAGGCCAAAGACCCTAACGCTGCCTGCTCCTCGTAGCCTTGTCGAATCTTTTGTATAACACCGAAGAAATTGTCCTCGATGATTTTCTCGTCTGTCTTGCTACTCCTCGAATCACTGTCCTCAGACTTCTCGTCAACTGCAACGGGTTTCGCGACCTCAACGTTCGACGTCGTGCTGCCAAACTTCTTCATGTTGAAAGACATGTTGAATTTCTTGGAGAAGAGAGCCTTGCCCTTCTTGGCTTGGGCGGGGTTTTCCTCGGACGGAGACTGAGGCAGGTTTTCTTGCGATGGATCCGTTGTAGATGCTTCGGTGGAAGTAACAGCAGGTTTTCCGTTCCCATTTGTCGCGGGAGTCGAGGAGAAGTAATCGGAGCCTTCTTTGCTCTGGCTCTGCTGTGTAATAGTCTTCTCGAGTTGAGAGCCCTCCTCCGTCGTAGTTGGGAGGGTACTCAATTGCTGCGAAGCATGATTAGGGGAGGAGGTTATGCCGGGAGTGGCAAGGCCAATGGAGAGCCCGGGAGTGGTTATTGGCAGGTGGAAGCCATTGGTAGCACGGATAGTAGAGCCGGATGTAGGACCAGAAACAGCATCATTCCAGCCGTTGATGTGGTTTTCGGGTATCAGGATATTAGAAGGAGGCTGCGCCCGTACATTGCTCTTGTGTTCCTGGACAAGCGTGTTCCTGAAGATTTCGTCCCGTTTGATCTCCTCATCTATGAGATTGGAGAATAAATACCGAAGTATCCACTTGCCTAGGTTGACTGTACTTGGTCAGCATGGAAATGTCCACCCGAAGGGAAGGGAGATGGGAGCGTACTTCTCTGATCTTCTCGGAAGTCGATCTTTTCCTCCAAGTGAAGTTCGTCTGCGTACATCTCCGCGTCGAAGCAATAATTTTCCTCGAGTACACAAGTCAGACTTCCCGTTCTGGTGTCAACTGCACACCAGTGCGCAACAGTTTCTTGTGTATTGACCTCAGGGGCAACGTCTTCGAGATGACGCTTTCCAAATGACTTGATGGGCGTACACTACACTGATGTTAGTTGGAGATCGACCCAGACGATGGATGAAATTACCTGTAGCAGATCCCATAATATCACCTCGCCCGCTGTGTCAAGGGTCAACACTCTTCTTCGATCATTGAGCAGGACGTGCTTAATAAGGCCATTCTGGCCCTCGATAGAGAAGTCTGGCAGGCTTCGACAGGGAACAATGACGCCTGGGTCAGGCGAAGAGAAAACCTCTGAGGGTTTTCGTGTGCTCGTTGTCGAGTAAAGTGTGGATGCTTCTGGGTCCTTTGCAGATAACAGGGGAAAGGGAGCGGTGTTTGACATGCGCAAGAGAGCCGAAAGAGGTATCTTCGGCGCCGTGGCATTTACCGGGGGGCTGGCAGCGGGTGGTGAAGGGTAACGGGACCGGGTGGTAGCCACACTCGAGCGATGCCATTTGTAGGACTCGGGCAATGCAACGTCGGCTGCCGTTTCCACGTCATTCCATCTGTTGATGCTCGAGCTCGATGTGGCAGTCCACACATAGTCGCCTTTTCGAACAACTTTGTTCACCCCTTCATGCTCCTGACACAGCGCAATCGAGACTCCTTCATCCATCTCGGCACAATTGCGCGTATCACTCTTTGCTACTATGCCCGATCTGTCCGAGGAGTAGAAGACGGACAGTTGGGGGTGGTCCGAGTACAGCGACCAGACGCTATCATTGTGCATAGTAAGCGTATACATGCATCGTCCCGCCGTCATGGACCACACTTTGACGGTCTGATCCGAGGATGCGGTCAGGATAGTATCTCCGTCTTGGGCGATGAGGACATCGCGCACATTGTCCGTGTGCCCCACGAACTTGGTGATGCGTTTTCCTGTCCGCGCATCCCATACGCGGACGATGCTCTCGGGGCCGCCGCTCGCGATGATGGAGCTGGTGGCGGCAAGGGCATACACGGATCCCTTGGCGGTGTTTTCGTCCTCGCCCACGGCGATTTGCAGCTTGCGACCGCCTCCATTGAGGTCCCACAGGCTGATTTTATGGTCCAGCCCGCCTGACGCCACCCAATTCTCGTCCGGGCCGGGTGACGCTACACGCTTGACGTAGTCGGTATGCAGGCCGATGGTCTGCGGAGGGAGGACATCCTGGGCTGCTGGGCGCCATACTTTGACGGTGATGTCGGACGAGGCCGAGACGAGGGCCTGGCTGTTTTGTGCGAGGGCGATGTCGTTGATCCAGTGGGTGTGGGCCTGGACCTGTTGGCGGAACTGCGTCGGCGGCGGCTTGTAGTTGGGCGCGCTCGAGTCGGCGAAGGGGTCTCGCTCTTCGCCGCCTCCGGAGCTCAGGTCGAGGTGCAGGTCCCAGGCACATATGACGCCGTCGCGGCCGCCCGAGTAGCTGTGGTGAGGTCAATGGGTTGCGCTGGGGCGGGGGAGGAGCTTTGGGGCATACAGGATTGCATTGGCAGGGTCGATGGCGAGTCCATTTACGCCCAGCCTATGGCCCCCTGCCGAGTTTGCGAGGGGCAGGACTGCGAGGCCGATGTGAGCATTATTGCACAGTATATACTTCCAAGCTGGACGGGGGAGGAGCACCCACCGTACGAGATACGCTTTCGCGCGCTGCGCCCCATGCCCGCGCCAATCAACAGCTGTCTCGCATGCGGAGGAGGCGCCGATGCTGTTCAGCGGGCGGCAGAACAGAGCTTCGAGGGGCGGGTTGCTTGCTGGGCAGGTGCAGGTCGGACGAGAGGGCGGGCAGCGGTGCGGTGGTTGCGGACGGTGCGGTGGGTGCGGTGGGTGCGGTGGGTGCGGTTGTCGTCCAACAAGTCGCAGGCCGGGCCCGAGTCGAGAGTCAAGACGGTCCCTGGAGACGACGGCACGCGGGCACGACGGCGGCCCACTGCCCACTCGCGCGGAGTCGCTTGATATTGCGGCGGCGACGGGGCTTGGGGCGCCCGTGCAGCCAGCACTGGAGGGCAAACGGGCGAACACCTGCCCTTTGGGAAGCCGAGCGAGATGCGCGCGCGAGCCAGACGACGTCGACGTCAGACATGCCGACTGCAACTGTGGCCTGAGGCGCCAAAAAGCAATTCGCCGCCGTCCCTCCAGTCGATCCAGCGTGTCTGCCACCATCGCGACGACGGCTTCCCGGTAGCGTGGGCTTCCACGTTGTCCCACGCTTTCTCGGATCAGGGGCCGCACGCAGCCATCCGAGAGCTTGGGACGGAAACTCTACACAGGATGTCTTGACATTCTCGAGTCCCCTTCCCCGCCCAAGTCGCCGTCAACCGCGACTGGGCCATTTGGCCTGGGGAACAAGGCCAAGGGTCCAAGGACGGGGTCGGCACTAGCGTCCTGTCACTGCTGTCAGATAAAGGCGTTACACCAAATCACTACACGCTCCCAATGAGGAATATGTGCCGCCGACGGTTGGGCAGCAGCCGCTCTCGATTATCCGCCTAGCTAGCTAGAGTGACCTCTCACCGATCCAAACCAAATACCCGTCTTGCTTCCTTCCTGCTGAGAATACAATCAGTGTACAGTAGATACAAAACCACTGTGAGCTATTCTTTTCGACCATACGCAAACGACGGCCATGCAATCCCATGCAGACGCCCTATCCATGCACATTCCAACTCCGTGCAGTCCAAGATAATACAAACACAATTGAGCACTCGCCCAAACAAGATTCTTCCGCCCCTGCTCTTCAGTGGACGCCATTCACAGGCACCTGCAGGTCGTTCAATTCGTCTCTCCTCGTCCGGTAAAGATCCTGTGCTTCCCGCTCCCTGCGGCTGACAAATGCAACCTCATCCCGCAAGCTTTCCAGTCTTCTACTGATGGCCGATTGCTCCGAGTACTGCATCGTCCTAGCCGAGTCTAGCTCCATCTTGGCCTTCTCAAGCGCCCGAGACGCCTCCATGATCTTCTGGCGCAGCATGACTGAGCGCTTCTGATATCCACCAAGATGGATAGCTAACTTCTTCTCAATCTTATTAGCTTGCTCGGCAGCTTCCATTGTTTTGTCTTGAGTGTTCTCGAAGGCCTCCACCATGAGCTGATGCTCATCCACCTCGTCTTCCTCGTATCCATCTAGCCCAGGTAGTTTTGAAGATCCCCGGAGGTTGGTCCACGCTGTGCCAAATTGTTTCTGGAAAGCATGTTTGTCCTTGTCGCTGGAAGCAGATAACTCGAGGGCCAACTCCATCTTTGCTTTGTCGAGGACGTCATCGCTGAGTGGCTCGAGAGCTGGTGCTGTTCCAATGACCCGGCCACCGCCAAATTTTTGAACATCGTTCACAATTAACAGAGCCATCTCAGTCTCGATCAGCCTCTCGATAGGGTCTTCCATCCCTTTGGCCCTCTTCAACATGGCATCGATGTCCACCATCGATGGCCTAGGAAGGAACTTTTGAATGACCTGGGATTGCCGACCGAATTCGGCCCGTTCGGCCGCCTCTTGGAGCTCCCTATTCCTTCGATCTCGCTCTGCAGCATCTTCTTCGCTGACCACTACGGGTTGCGTCTCGGCCTTCTCCTCGGGGAGCTCAAACTCCCAGTCAGTCTCCTTGGGTTTTGGAAGAGACGCAAGTTTGCTTCGAAGATTCTGCTTAATAGCCTGCTCGCGGAGCTTAAGATCACGCGGTGTTTGTCCCACCAACTGCATGTTATCGCTCTCGTTGAGGCGAAAGTTGTCTCTAGGGGTTCGCAATGGGGTTGCTCCAGGTCCTTGTCGCACTGGGGTAGCGCCAACCCCGCCGTTCCCCTGTCGGAAAGGGGTAGCCAGTGGATTTGGAGTCACAATCTGGTGCCTCGAAGTTTGGCCAGGCAAAGCGGGAGGTGCCATGTCCTCGACGAGGTCGGGATTGTCTCCACCTAGCAGAGCAGATTGGGTTTCCGTTCTCATTCGCGCATTCCGGATTTCGTTGCCAATGAAATCCTCCTCCTTTGGTGCTATTGGAGTACGTATGGGCGTATTCGGAACGATGCTTGAATAATTGCCCACCAAGCCTTGAGTAGCTCCGCTGTCTCCGCCGATGCCAGCAATCGCGCGTTCTCCAGCCATACCCATCTTGACAATGTCCTCCATCTCAGCATCTCCAACCTGCGGTGCTGGGAGCACGAGCGCGCGTCGTTTGCTGTTCATCTCCGCCTCGCGCATCCTTTGTGCCTGGGCAGCCTTCTGGTATGATGCGGTCAGACCACCCGTGGTCTTGTCTCCCTTCTTCCTCTTGTTTTCGCCTTGCTCCTCCTCCATGTCCGCCTTGCGTTTGTTCGCGAGCTGTTGCTTACGCGGGTCAAAGGCTTCTCGCTGCCGCTCATTTCGCACAAGCTCTTCCGTGGTATCGTAGAAGCCAGAAGGGACCTCCTTTTCGAGCGGTACGTCGGCGTTGTAGTCGATGTGCTTGCCCTTCGTCTTAGGGGTAATCTTAATGTTGATGCCTGCAGCTTTGAGCTCACGGCGCTTCTGGAGGAGAGCGATCCTCCTTGATTCTTCTAGCTGCCGCTCGCGGGCTTTACGTTTTGCCTTCTTTCCGCTCACGTTTGCCAATCGGGCACGTGCCTCTGACAGCATCTCCTTATCTTCCTCGTCCATGTCAATAGCATCAGGCCTGGCGGGCCTGCTCTCTGCGTAGGCGTCCACCTCTCCGGGACGTAGACGTCGCACATCCTCCGCCGTCGGGGCCGCAGCCTCGTCGCCGGGGCCAGCAAGGCCAAGGTCGCCACTCTCCTTCGCTTCTTGTTCATCCAGCAGCTTCTGGTATCGCTCCAGGCATTGTGTTGCAGTCCTGCCAACGATGGGTGCGATCGTGCGCCACTGCGTGGGGAGCAGTTTTGCCATGGTCAAGAGTTTCTCGTCATCCTCCCGCGACCACTCCGTCTTCTTGATCGAGGGATCTAACCACTCGTTCCATCGTGCTTTGCATTGCTTCGCCGTTTTCTTCGCGATGAGGGAGGCGCAACGCGCCCATTGGTTGAGGCCATATTTCGAGATGGCGGCCTTGAGGACCTCATCTTCGACGTTTGACCACTGGCCAACTTTGGTGACGACCATGGCGACGAGGAGTGACTCGGCGTCGGAGAGTAGAGCAGTCGAAAAGGCGCCAGTTGTCACACGCGAAGTGAGATGGGGCTATCGTTGCCGCGGCGGCGTCGCGTTGTTGGGGGTTGCGCTGGGTCGAAGCTCAGGAAAATGGATCTAACTTTTGGATACGCTAGTATCTTGCCAAGATGATTAGTCATATACTGTGAAAGTCACGTTGACGTAACGCGTCGTCACTTTCACTCGACTTCATCGCCTCTGCTTTCTGGATCATTGTTGTTAATTATACTTTTACAATGTTGCTTTCACAAAGAACCCTGCCTCCAGTCACTCCAGGTGTCTTTGCTTTCTTCCACAATCAGACGGCAAGGATGCGCGCACCTTCACGATACTCTTCATCTAAACTGGATTCAAATTCAATAAATTCAACATCTGAAGAGCTCGTGTGTTTCTAATCCTCAATCTTCTTGACCCAATGGCACTAAGTGTACTAGGCAAAATCACCACAAGAGTCAAAGGAACAGAAACTAGCCAAGAAGAAAACCCTAGCCGAGCTTGACAAAGAATTAGAGCTGAAAATGCAAAGTTTGGCTGGCGACGGCGGCGAATCTGGGGTCGAGCTCGAGGATGGGCAGCCGGTGTCGATGAAGAGGAGTGTGAAGAACAACATGTTCCGGTACATCTAAGGACTATATGGAGCACTATAACATGGACATATGGACACCCAATCTAGGACAAGCGGTCGTCAAACCCAAAGTCTTATGATCTGTCATTATGATCGAGTTGCATCTTTGTGTACGGCAAGTCTGATCCGGGTAATTAGCGACCGACCAACTTTGTTCCAAGGCCGTATACATGTGGAACGTTTCCTACCAGTACGTACAGTTGAAGTTAGGACTAAGGGGTATCTACACAAGCATTAAGAGATTTAACATTACGGAGGCATTATTATAACTCAACGACGAAGGCATCCTGTGATCCGCCTCGATCATCCCAGTACTCTGCGCGCCCTGCCATTTCGGCCGCTCCTCTCGCAGCCAACATCATTGGCTCCCCCCTCTTCATCATATTGGCTTCGAGGAGAGAGGACGCATCGAACTCCAGAAGTTCCCATATCGCCGCCTTCACAGCCTCGCGAAAGTCCTCATCATCTGCGTACTCTCCAAGAAGGATAATTTTGGTTGGTGGTCGTACCAAGGTGCTTCCGACATCGACGATAACCTCTTGAATCCGGGCCAGAAATTTCGCTCTCGGAACATCATCCGTTGGCATATTGAACCATCCGAGGTCCAAGTGCGCCTGGGACGTTATATTGTAATGCATGTAAACCGTACTCATTCCCTGCAACGAGGCTGCAAACGACGAGTTATCGAAGTCCAGGAAAAGGATGGGTTCGAGCGGTATCTTTCTCTCCTGGTCCTCGCACTGGCCAGCATCCTTCCACAATTCGCACAAGCCATATCCTAGACCCGCATATGCCGCATTTGTTTCCCAGAATGTGTGATACGAGCGGCGTTCAGCGAAAAGCCACTTTATGCCGGTATACTCAAGGGCATCCTGAATGTCCTCTTCTTCGAGCGCGGGGAGCATAGGGAATACTGGGTATGCTCTCGTCAGAGGAAGCCCGATGGTGCCCTCGACGGCTGATTTTAGTTCGGTTAAAAAGGCTGACAAAATCCCAACGTCAGGGGTCGCAGGTCGTCCGAGCCATTTGTTCACATTCCGTTTCTGGCGAGCCAGTCTGCATTGTACTTTCTCCCAAGGGGTCGAGCTACGTACGGCGTAAGCAAAACTTGGTCTTTTTCGGAGGGAGATATACATACCAGTTTTGCTTGGTGGTAATATCCGCCCATCTCGACATCAAGTTGATGTACCCTGAGTCTGCTTCTATCTGTCTGTGAATCAGTGAACAGTGTCACCAACTTTCGTGATCTCTTACGAACCCTCAAGAGATCGTCTATTGTCTCGTTCTCATGTCTAATTGCGGCAGTCGCATACGATGTCGTCAAATGGAGTCCAATAGCAGGTACGCCCTCTCGACCGCGGAAAAGCTCCGTCGCATGATGGTGGGGAATCACACGCGAGCTGACGAGGGGCGAGCAGAGCGACAACAGGAGGAAGAGCATCGTGCAATAATTAAAATGTGTAGCTAATGTGAAGGAACGACAAGACGACCGCGTCTCCGTAAGAGCGAGAATGAGGTGTGGTCACCCTCCATGACCGCGGCGGGCCTCCGATCTTATACGAGTGTTCCGACACCTGTTAGCGGTGGCTTGCAAGGCTGTGCCTGTTCCTGGAGCCAAAGAAAATGGCTCTAACCATTCCAGGACTGCCCAGCTCGGGCGAACTTGGTTCACTCCATTCACCTGAAGCAAAACATATGGATGAACCCATGCAGCTGGCCTCCAAAATAACTTCATTCATTTAACACTTTGCTCCACCTTCAATCTCTAACCTTCCAATGCTCTTCAACGATGGATTTATTCACCAGAGTATCTATGTGAGGGTCCGACTTCCGTCCGTCTTCAAGGGCCCTGGGCAAGTCGGCACCTTTTCCGGGGGAGCCCGAGCGTCAAGGTGATGCATGAAATTGCCCAGCCTGGCTTGCGCCATGCATTGGGCATTTGTTTGGTGGCTGTTATTATCCAATAAAACTGCCTATGCTTAAACGCGCTAGCAATTTCCCCTTTTCTCTTTATCGATAACCTCGCGAATCCTAGCCTCCCAGCGAGGCATCTGCTGACATTCACCGGACGGAGCTGAGGGGGAGACCTTGGCGAATGGCCTGACGTGTATTTCGGGAACAGGGTCAAGAGCCTCTCAAGGGATGCTTGTTTTCTGATGGCCAGGTACACCAAACAACAATTCAGGGGACTATAGCAAGAGGAATACCCATAGCACTAGTATTAGAATCGTGTGAAGGGTAATACGGTAGCGCTCTCTCCCAATTACCAAGTCTTTTTGAGGCTGTCGCGCAGGACTTTCCATTGCCCTCAGCCGAGGACCGATTCCACGTCTCTAAACCTACCTCAAGTCATATCCGTGCAAGTACTGATGAACGAGTGGGCACGTACTAACAGGCCTTTACGTCTGCATATCGGGGAAAGAACTTCAATTCTTACCTCATATTTTTTAGTCAGTGTCTAGAGAAATTTCGCTAGAACGCGCTAACGTCAAATACGCCGGTGTCACACGTGTTTTGGGGGCGGAAACCGACTTCGGCGCGTGTCCCCGTCGCTGCCTACGCGATATCACTTGATCTGCCCCACTGACTCTGCACCCAGATCCTCCCTCAGCACTCCAACAAACTCCCCTTCCACATGGATAGGAAGGCCCAGCTCTATGCTCTTCTTAGTAAAGGTACATGTTCACATGGTTATTTCAGTGCTTTACAATAACTGACCCTATTCACAGACAAGGCTCACCCAAATGATTTTGGGCGCACAGAAGCGCACATTCGCCTGTGGCAGAAGCATCAAGCTGCTGCCTCCGAGATCCTAAGGCAATGCAACGATCAAGATCTTGAAGTTTTTCCGTTCATGGCTCTTCCCCCGGAACTGCGCTTCATGGTCTATCAGGAGCTGTTGGTTACCGATGACCGCCTGCTATTGAACTGGCGCGGTCCGAAGAAGGCGACCAAGCAGCAGAAGAGAATGTATATTGCTATTTTGATGACCTCCAAGATCTGTTCGCAGGAAGGACTTGGAGTGTTGTACGGAGAGAATGTCTTTGACTTCGGTAAGTGCGATAGCTGAAAGAGAGTCCGTCACGTGGGGCCTTAGGTTCCACAGCGGCTCGAGGCTCTTGCATATCAACTGCTAACACCACGCAGAAGAGATTTGCGGCCGCCCCTCGTTTGCAACTTCATTTGTCAAGCGTCTCAATCCTACAAACCTATCCTTGATTCGAATCATTGTTGCCGACTACTCTGCTGCGTCCGAGGAGCTCGCACTTTACCCCGGGCAAGCCTCAAACCAGCTCAGCATTGCTCGAATTTCTTCCTTCCTGGCCCCATTCAACATCAAGCTCTCCCAGCTCCGCTGCTTTGCTATTAGTATCATTCCGTATGGCTTTGACAACGCAACAACATATGTGATGAAGCTTCAGGCACCAGCTTTACAAGCCACTGGGCAGCAAATCATCGGCATGAGGCGGCAGTGGTTGGATACGAAGAACGAGGGATTAGACGAGGCGGCAAAACGCATCGTGGAGAGGGAGGCTGAATTGAAGAGGGTGGAATTTCGGGACGTTGAGAAGAACATCTGCTTTGACTGGATTCCGCTGTTCATTAATCGGCCCTGGCTGGTATATGTGAAGGGACGGTAGAAGAATTGGATTCATGAAGAGAGACTGTATCTTGCTTAAGATTTGCTCAATATGTAAGACGAACAAAATAAAAGGTCTTCTAGTCAGCATTACTTTCACGCCGCTCCTAACAACTTTTGCATGCACCAATTTATCCCCCGTATCTTCAACCAGAGTGATCTAAAATATCCCCTTGTCTGCTAGAAATTAGCAGCAGCGCGAAAAGAACACCACTTCTGCAAAGTTTTCTATAAATTTTGCCGTACGTAGCATGCCTTGTTGCCTCTACATAGTCCTAGAAGAAAGGATAGGAATCCTTCGTTTTCCATTTACTCTGCTTGTCTCTGCCTACTACTCTAAAAGGAGACAAGTGATTTTAGTAGGTCTTCCAGGCCGGAAGTGGTCAGAGAAGTAGTTAGAATACAAGCCATTCCACGCAGAGGCTATTATCCTATTCCCCCCCATATTACTCTAGAAGCTATCCAAACACATTATAGCTATTTGTTTTGTTCGTATAATTATACTAACTTAGAGGAGTTACAAGGCTGATACTAAACACTATAGACGTGCCCCACTCTCCGGCCCCAAAAAAAAACTTAGCTGAATGCTGGAGCTGTACATCTGACATGTTTAAGCGGCTAGAGAATACTAGAAGGGGGCAGCTAGAGAAGCCTTGGTGGCGGCTCAAGGAACCAGGAGAAGCTCGAGGCCTTGGAGGGGTCCCTGGAGAGAAAGCTGGAGCCTCTGAGTGAGATTGTGGAAGAGTATTGTGGCCAACAGACGGAGCAGTAATGTGCATGTCTCTAAAAGCACAGCCAGACGGCGATAGGGGATTAGGCAAGAAGAGAGGTAGAATGAAAGAGCTTATGCTAGATTATCTACAGTAGAATTACAATACAATCTTCCCCAGACTCCTGCATCATGATTACCTCCATGGAAACGCCCTTGGCTAACAAGTATTCGGTTTACTTTTATTTCGGGTACCCACTTATGGGCAGTGGTAACAGTCAGAGTGCTGGTGCTGGGCTAATTCGAAAGTTGTGATGCGTGATGCGATGTCAGCAGGACGAGGAAGTCACGAAGAAGGGGGGAGGGGGAGGGTTAAAGGAGCAAGACCTGCACCCATCGCCGCCAAACTCGAGTGAAAGTACTACCTTGTACGAGTATTAGTTAAGCCTTCTGTGTTGCAAGAAGTTCTAGCTTCATTATGTAGAACTGTGTTGCAGTGCATCAGTTCTCTAATCAACCAACAGACAGCTTCGCGCTCATTTAAATACACTACCGAATCTGAGTGTGCATTGGAAAGCCAGCTTATTTAGGAAGATGACATAGACACAGCATTCAGAGGGATATATGCCTAGTACTCATTTCTTCAGTTGATTGTTCTGAATTGCTCCACCTCAGTCGCATAATGGTATGTGTAATGTAAGACGTATGTGTGATCCTTGTGCCGGATATAGCTATTTGTCTTGATATATTTTGATGAGTTAGTATAAGTGTAGTGGTGTAGGATACTTCAAGCTTAGGAATGGAAGTGTAATATTCCAGAGATGGTGGTGTGGATTGCGAAACTGCCCAGATGAGACGATGACGCGTGGGTCGTGGTTTGCGCTTGCCTTCTGGATGGTGACGCGTTGAGGCGCGATTCGAGGAAGGAGCTTTGAGGATCGAAGGAAGCACTGCCATATCAAAGAAAACTATGTCCTTCCCTCTTCTTCCTCAACATTCAAAGATACTGCTACTGCTCCTCGATCAGCAACTGCCGCCACACTCAAGAAGCAACTGCACCATTTGGATTACGCTTTCCCAAACACCAATCCGACCATTTCTGTCTTTCCCACTCCTCCCCTGGCTCTTTGTACAGAAATCTCCCAGCACACAGCGGCCTCCCATCTCGAAGTGTCTCCGTGTTTGGAGGTCTCCATGTGCCCTCGAATCCTCCCTCCAATAGCATCAGGGCTTTTTCTCAAGGAACAGTTGCTCCGGTTCCGGCCATTCCCCTGCCAAAGCTTGCCCTACTCCTTCTAGGGTGGTAAGATTCAAAAGGCTAAGGAATTGGAACAAGCAATCTTCTTCGAGAGTTAAACTAAAATTAAGTAGAGGGAAGTATCATGCGACTTTCTGCGTTGTTAAGGTGTGCCAATGAGAGTTGGATCAGAGCATACCAGGCATCCCGCGGCAATAATGGAGGATGCTACAATTCCAAACTTTCGTGGAATACCCCCATTACGGTGTGAGCCCAATACCCTAGCTACCAATCTTTGCCGAGTCATTCTTCACGATCTTCCCAGGGACCGTGTACGTGAGCCCTTTCCCGGGGACGCATCATCATGCAGACATGCATAAGAGCATCACGGCCTGTCGAAACGAGTTGGATCCACCACTCTTATCTGGACTCAACGGGACGTCGTCGATTCTCCCAGGCTTCCGGTGCAATTTGTCCGGCGATCGAGTCAAATGTTCGGACTCCTTTTGACGAGTGCTTCCGAAATCTGATCCTGACCAGTTCTAATCAACAGATCCTAGCAGGCCCTTGAAGTCTGATGAAAGCGTCATACTTGGCACTACACCAAGCCACGGGTGATGGCTTCCGTTAGGTTTGTCATTCTTGCTCTTTTTCACAAACGCATAAGGCCGCAAAGCGTATACAAGGAATTACCACCGGTCAGCCCCAGCCTCGTGAATGCAGTCACCGGAAAGGACCCAACTAAGTGCAGAACAGTACTTATATGTTGATTGAATGTGGCTGCAGAATTCAACGACCACCAGGAGGAGGCCTCCGAGCCGCCTCTAGTTCGAGTGTTGGCTTTACGACTGCCGCCTCCAAGTCGAGTGTTGGCCCTTACCGCGCATAAGTTGAGTGTCGGCTCTACCACTACCGCCTCTGGGAGTAGGTCTTTGGGGCTACCCTAAGTCGAGTATAGGCTCTACGACTGCCGCCTCTATCGGAAGTAGGTCTTCGGACCGCCCCAAATCGAGCGCAGGCTCTACCACTGCTGCCTATGAGCAGGGTGTTCAACAGTCCGTACTACGTTACGTAGGTACGGTGTATGTACGTATCACGTGATACGTACGTAGCAAACGACCATCTGAGAAGTTCCCTACGGTATGTGGAGAGCCAATTACGGCCCATATACTGCCAGTAAGGTTCCTTAATTAGTCAAGATTTTATATAAGGTTGCTCAGCCAGTGCGGACTTGGTGGGGAACCACAGGGGGATCGCCTGGGAGCTCGTATATGAGATAAAATCTCGCGTATATTAGTAATTGTTATATACTAACCTCCTAGGTAGTTAGAGAGGATGCAAGGCAGGAGGTTTATAAGGATGTAAGGTAGGAGCTTAGTGATTAAAACCTATGTTAAAAAGTTAGTTTTCCTGCTAAAATTAAGCAGATTTCATTACACTTAATACCTTAAACCTACACTTAAACTTAAACTTAAACCTTAACCTTAACCTTAACCTTAACCTTAACCTTATTATAAGCATAAGCATGTTATAATTTGTTTAACGCTTATCCTAGAGGCTCTCTTAGGGTGGTTTATCGCAAGCTAGCCTATCTTAACCACCTCTATTTAGCCATCACGCTAGCTCTTGTTAACTTGGCAAGGCCTAGGCTTTATAACTGTCGCTGTTATTAGGTTCCTATAAAAGTACGCCTAGCCTTAATGCTGTTGCTAGAGAGTTCCTTAGTAATTATTGTCTTAACGCTAGCCTTTGTTTTACTATTAACTAGGGTAACATCTACCTTAGGAGCAAGCAGTTAAAGCCTAAGAGGCTTAGTTATTACGTAAAGCATAGCAGCTAGCTCTATAGCAATTAGGAGAAGTTACGTATATAGAGGTTTAGAGCTAACTTGTTATATACCTAGGATAATAGTATAAAGTTAAAGGTTTAGCTCTATAAGAGATGCCATGTTAAAGGCGATCATTACGCTGCTAAATTAGTTAATAGTTATAACTATATTGTTAGCTACCTACTTAAAAGGCATTAGATTGTTGTTAATCTAGTAGCAATAGAAACAGAGCCTGTGCTCTTGCCTAATGTCCTATAGCCTATAGATCCTTTTTAAGCAGCGTCGTTAGTAGGGGGTATTGCTAGGGCTAGCAGGATAGTAAACCACTCGCAGTGGCAGGAGGGAGCCCTACAGGCTGCCTTAGTTGACTAGGTTATACTCTAGGATAACTCCTTCCGCTAAGCATCGTTAGATAACCTTTAAGGCCTTATTAGCTAGAACTAACTTAATCTTCTTGCTGCTCTACTAAGCTCTGCCGTAACAATTTCTTCATACATATACTAGGGTTTAAGGGAGAGAAAAGAGGCAATTTAAATAATGCTACTGTTAGCTAGGAGCAAGGTAGCGTTAAGCTTTAATATATAGACTTCTCTAAACTACTTCTCCTTCCTTAGAGTAGTAGCCTACTTTATTAGTATATACCTTAGCTCTAGCTTAACCTTAGCTGTTTACATAGCGCGTCTTTAGGTAAACTTTTAGCTTAGGAAAATTAATAACTAACTAATAACTAGATGCTAACCTTTAACATTAAGACCTACTTATTAGCTTTTGTAACCTATTTAGGGACTATATAGGCAAGAATTAGGCTAAGCAAGTTGCTATAGTATTATATAACTTTAAAATTAAGTCTAAATTCTATTGTTTTATAGCTAACAATGCGTCTAATAATAACGACTCTACTATTATAACTTTAGGCAACATCCTTAACTAACCTCTTAGGCCTAAGCACTACATCTGTTACGTAGGGCATATAATATAATTAGTAGTAAAGGCTATAATTTATAGCAAAGGAGTCTCTTAATTTAAAAAGGATCTAGCCTAGGCTGCCCCTTAAGAACAGTTTAAGCTCTATTAAAAACAAGGCGTTGTTAGAAAGTTACATAACTTTATAAACTCTATGCTAGCGTCTTATAAACGCTATAAGGCCTTTATAACTTTTTAAGCTAGTGTTAACAAAAACAACTCTCTCTAGCTTAGTAGTACGCTTAACTTTATATAAGATAGTAGGATTTGCTAGCACTTAACCTACCTTATGCTATTACGCTGCCTTAAGCTTAAGGAGCTAATTAAGAAGTTTATCTAACATAATCATGCCTCTATTAACAACAACAACCCTAGCAACGCTGCCCTCTATAAATTAATTATAGCTAATAATTAGCATAACGCTAAGCGCCTTTGTAGCTTTCTTAAGAGGTTCTATAAGATAACTAAACGCCTTAAGGGCAACAGCAAATATAGCTCCCTTTAGATAACTATCCCTAACCTATAATACCTTTACAACGCGCTCTTAAAGTTAAAGGTAGAGCTTTAAAGTAAAGGTAACAATTGCTACCTTAGATTAGGCGTCTTATATAGCCTTAAGAAGCTTCTTACTTACTAGAAGAAAATAGTTATAGATCTACTAATTTCCTATTACGCTGTTGCTACTATACTTAACTCTAGGCTCTAATTTACGTAGTTTATAGACTACTAGCGTAAATACTATAAGTAGTATAGAAAGGTTAAAGACTTAATTAGAGAAGTTTTTTAACAATACGTTAACAATAGAGAGGACGACAAGGAGCTAGATAAGCTTATATAACTAACTTAGAGAAAGCTTCCTAGCGCCTAATACTATAACAACAATTATAAGCAAATACTTTCTGTTAACCTTAGCCTTCTTACTATTATAAAGTTATATAAAAAACAGCAGAGAACAATAGAGTTATAACAGTATTTTAACAGCTACTAAGAAGACATTGCTATGGCTAAGGAGAGTGACCCTATATACTACAACTTGCTAGCTTAGTGGCTTACTAACAGTCGTTATACCTACCCTACGCTCTTCTAAATCGCCCTTAATTTCCTTAGTGTACCCTATACATCCTATGACTATAAGAGGGCTTTTAGTAGAGGCAAACAAACTGTTACTATTTATAGGAATTACCTTACTAGAGAAATAATTAAAGCGCTTTAATTATAAAAAAACTAGCTCTAAAAGCATATAATTTACTCTAAGTTAACGTCTCTTAGCAACTATATTAGGAAATTATAAGAAGTTACGTCGTAACTTTTTACAAAACGTACGTAAGTAGCAAGCTCCTTCCTTAATACCATACGTACGTACTAACAAAGTGAGAAGTTACGTGCCTCAATTTAACGAGCCGTAACGTATTACGGACTGTTGAACACCCTGCCTATGAGAGTATGCCTTTGGAGTGTAGGCTCTACGACTGCCGCATCCATGGGTGGGTCTCCGGACCGCCCTAAGTCGAGTGTTGGCTCTTGCCGCCTCCAACAGGAGTAAGATTTTGGGCCGCCCAAATATCTTTCTCATCCTATATTTTTCATTGCGTCACTTGGCCTGCTGTGTACTCGAGGAAGAATCCACGTTCCAGAAGCAAAAGTCGGGAAGAATCCACGTTCTAAAAGCAAAAGTCGGGCAGACAATCCCAGCTCTTTTCCCAACCTAAGCAAAGCAAATGTTCAACTCAATACTTCCCACCGTTGCATTCGCGTTGGTACTTGGGCCTTGTAGGTACTACGCGAGGAGGTCCAAGTGGAGATAGACGGGATGACAGGAGCAGTTCGTAGAAGCTAGGCTTTAAAAAGTATGGTTGATCGTCCCCACATCGGCTCGAAATGTACCGATTGGAACCTCACCTCATCAAATCACACTCCTCGGTTAAGGCCTCGCATCGCAGGTCAGGATCTAACGTAGACAGCCTTGATCTTCACGCATATTACCCTTCTTCAGCTGCGAATCCAACGTCCCTTTCCCCTCAATATCGGCCTGCCTAGTATTGCGACTGTAGCAATTTACGTCATGACTGGTTGGCCTACGTTGCATCATTATTCCAGTCTGGCAAGAGCGTAACGCAGGTTCGGGGCCTAATTTTACGATGATCCGGTCGGTATTTACCTGGACATGTGTAGTGCTGTCCACTCTGTGGGTTCTTCATTGGTTTTCCCTCCTCGAATTTGATACCATCAGACACGCCGCTATGCGACGCAGCACACAGACAATCCTGGCGGCATCGCTAGTCGCGGCTTCACATTCACAGACGGTTCTTGACTTGAGTACGGTTGAATGGACTGTAACTAGTCCCAACTTTACATACATATCCGTTCCCGGAAAGCTTCCTTCGCAAGCCCATTTGGACCTGTACGCTGCACAGGCTATTGGAAACCCTCTCTTCGGATTGAATGACTTTAATCTGCGTTGGATTGGAGATTCGAACTGGACGTATAACTCGGCGCCTTTAAATACGTTGTGAGCCTTCGTGCTACTCTGCGCCAGGTGCGCGGATTACTGATACGATACAGAAGTGAGAACTCCAGCTCGACATGGCTGCTTTTTAACGGACTCGATACGTTCACGAGTATAGAGATTTGTGGTCAGCATGTTGCTTCCACGAACAATCAGTTCAGGCAGTACTATTTCGAGATTTCGGACATCCTTCGGTCGTGCAGTGATCCGATTCTCAGCATCAATTTTGGAAGCGCTACTGTTATAGCCAACGCGACAGCTGCTTTACCCGGTCAAGAAAGTAAGAAACTGATCTAAAAGGAAACTGGAGACGCTAATGAAAACACCATAGCTTGGCCTGAGGGAGTCGAGGGCCTCTTTGAGTTCCCCAACCGCCAATTCATCCGGAAAGAACAAAACGACTTCGGCTGGGACTGGGGACCAGCATTTGCACCTGCAGGCCCCTGGCAACCAGCATATGTGATCCAGTTGGGCGCTCAGAGTGCCTACATTCGAAACACACTGATCGACATTTATCGAGAAGGTCAACTCAACTTGCTTCCGCCGGACCAATCCAAAGATTGGGTCATGAACGCGAGTATAGATTTTCTTGGAAGCATTCCATCGGATGCCGCCTTGCATTACATCCTGCAAGACTCTGAAAACTCCACCGTGTTGAGTGGCCAGCTTTCTAATACCACCCGTGAGGACAACTCCATCACCGGAAGTGTGCTGATTCCTTCTGATACCGTTGAGCTATGGTGGCCAGTTGGGATGGGAAGCCAGACGCTTTACGACTTGACTCTTCGCATAGTCGATGGGAGTAACAACACCGTATCCTTTGTCACTAAAAGAATAGGTTTTCGAACCATCGTCCTCAACGAGCTGCCAATCACCGAGGAGCAGTTGGATCAAGGCATTGCCCCTGGGAACAACTGGCATTTTGAAATCAATGGGCATGAGTTCTACGCCAAAGGCTCCAGTAAAATCTCCAGAACCGCGCATATTGCGATCTTGCGCTAAATTTCTGCAGATTTTATTCCACCTGACCCTTTTTGGCCCACTGTTACCGAAGATCGTCTACGACAGCTGTTTGAGAGCGTTATCGACGGCAACCAAAATATGCTACGTGTTTGGTCGTCCGGGGCCTATTCTCCCGACTTCATGTATGATCTGGCGGATTCGATGGGAATCCTTCTATGGAGCGAGTTCGAGTTCGGAGATGCTTTGTATCCCGTCGACCAAGAATTCTTGGATAACGTTGCAGAGGAGGTCTTGTATCAAGTCCGACGAGTGAATCATCACCGTGAGTCACTACAGCCCCATATTGGTCTGGTTGAAAACTAATTCCGAGTCCCATAGCATCTCTGGCTTTCTGGGCTGGAGGGAATGAGCTTGAAAATCTTGAACTATACCTTGTCAATCAATCCGCACCGGATCAGTTGGATCGCTACACCGCTGAGTACGAGAAGCTGTTCCTGGATACTATCGTCCCAATAGTGTTTGGGAACACGCACAGTATTTCTTATTCGCCCTCTAGTACGAGCAATGGTTGGCTCAGCCTGAATTTTTCCCTGCCTCAGCCCATCACTGAGCGATACGAAAACGTAACAGAAGGCTCGATATATGGAGACACAGGTAGGCCCTTCTCAACCGGGTGCGGTTATGTGAGGAGTATGTTACTAATCTTGCCAGATCATTACAACTACAACTCTGCTGTCTCATTTAACTACAGCACCTACCCAGTTGGTCGCTTCGCCAACGAGTTTGGCTATCATTCCATGCCGTCTTTGCAGACATGGCAGCAAGCCGTCGACCCTCGAGATCTGCATTTCAACTCTTCTGTTATTACACTGAGGAACCATCATTATCCTGCCGGCGGACTCAATACGTCCAATTACGACCGGGCCAGAAAAGGAATGGGTGAGATGACCATCGCAGCCCAGCGCTGGTATCCGGCGCCAAACAAAACGAACTCGCTCGCCAACTTCTCAGCATGGTGTCACACAACACAAATTTTCCAAGCTGATTACTACAGCTCTCAAATCCAGTTCTATCGACGAGGGAGCGCATTGCCAGAAAGACAGCTGGGATCACTCTATTGGCAGCTGGAAGATCAATGGCAAGCCCCCACATGGGCAGGAATTGAATATGATGGGAGATGGAAAGTATTGCACTATGTTGCGAAAGACATCTATCAACCGGTCATCATCTCCCCTTTCCTCAACGTCTCAACACGCGACTTTGAGGTGTGGGTGATATCCGATCTCTGGACTCCAGTATATGGCACTGTGAATATGACCTGGTACGATTGGTCTGGGAATAAACTCAACATCAGCACGCCTGCTTCCGCAAATGTTCAAGTCGGTGCGATCAACGGTACAAAGGTCCTCTCCGGCAATCTCGGCGATCTTTTATCTTACCATAATTCGACGGACGTCTTACTCGCCATGGAGGTCTCGGTGCGGGGAACTCGGCCAAACTCTAGCAACAAAACGGAAATTTTCATTCACCGAAATTGGTTTCACGCCGACGCTCTTTCCAACGCAAAGCTGGTCGATCCTGGGTTAGTTCTAAGTCACTCGAATTCGAATTCCTCTGGATTCTTCACCGTCAAGGCCACGAAGGGAGTCGCGGCCTGGGTTTGGTTGGATTACCCAGCCGGTGCCGTATTGAATTTCGACGCGAATGCGTTTTGGTTGATGCCAGGAGAGGAGAAGCAGGTTAGGTATAAAGTGAAGAGCGATACTACTGGCGGAAATTGGACAGACGGGGCTACTGTAAGAAGTTTGTGGGATAATACGGTGTCATGAACTGCCATTATCGTCTCTCTGGGCGGCTTTGCTGTTCTTCACCAATATCGCTCGGATTATTGGACTGGCAGGTTCTTGGAAGGCAACACAATATTTTGTGAAGAATGTTTATCCGGATATCTCAAAGCTGACGACAGTATGTATCGAATTCAAATTGATATGGAGTGCACTCTGTTGATTCTGGAATTTGTTTGCATATGAGAATGGCTACACGGCGTTGTTTTTGATTACCCCATGTAAGCGTGAGTCTGACAATGAGGTATTACATACACTGAAAGCAAGCCCATAATTGGTGCCACCACTGGCCAGATCAAACTCTGCAGTTACTGTAGCAATAAATTTACTAGGGTCAACGGACCTGCCTGCTCGATGTTGGCTTACTTGACCTTCAGGACCAGTCTCTGTTCTTGTCATTGACATCTTTTGATCCCGTGATCACAACTACACTGACTTACCCCCTGGTCCTCCAAGATGCGCGTCCACCCCGCAATGGACTGGAAATACCACTTCACCATCAACGTCTTCGACTGCCGTGCTTGGGATATCACCGCGGAAGAATATCTAACTGAAGACTTTGTGCTCAAGAATTCCGACGGCACCGAGGTATGCGGTCACGAGGAGGCTTGGGCTGCCTTTAAAGGGCTCTACGAGAACTTCACTGCTCACACGCACGAGTCTCATGGTTTGATTGTGGTAGAGAATGGGTAGGGTTTGGAGATGAGAGGGAGTGGAAGTGTTTTTATTGACGTTAAGGGAATGCTAGTTGAAGGCGAGAAGAAGGTTAAAGATTCCAATGGGAAGGAGTGGGATGTGGTTTGTTCAAGTATGTACTGATTCATTTATGTCAAGGACGAATGCGGATTCTAGGGTCTGAAGATGAAGAGGGTTGAAGTGTGTTCTGGTCCTCTTCCGACGCTTGCTATTTTGCTCAAGAGGGGGGTGGTCAAGCCTGAGTAGTTGTTGTAGTGAGCTATCCGACAGCCACGACAGGACGGTGTGTGTAGGATTGAAGCTCTTCCACGCTCATTAGTGGCTCCATACTTGTTACGGGGTGCCGTCGGATGTTGTTTGGAGAAACGGCCAATTGTCAATGGTGATGAACGGGATCCGTAGATTCGTGAGCAGTCGTTATATGAATTGGAGTATTGATGTTTCTTCTTGTATACTGAACTTTTAAGAATGCTTGTGATCTCAATAATTCAACTATCATATTCCTCAAAAAATACCAGCTTCTTCGTACATACGCTCCAAGAGCGACCGGCAGAGAACGACCAGCAGAGAACGACCGGCAATGACTCATGCTTGCCCTCTGAAATCGCACGTATTGGCAAGCTTGTCAACTAAAGTAATTGTGAACCCCCACCCTCTTTCCAGAGCTGCTTAGTGGCGTAGAGACACAAAAGAAATTCTACCTATGCCGTCTAGGACTCACCGCTCCGATCCCCGTTCTTGACATGAGCCGGCCACGGCTGAACAAATGATTTAGTGGTTTGAATACCTCGGTGACACATACGGTTTCCTACCCACACACTTTTGCCACAGGTGCAGTGAGATTGCCGTCCACTCCTTCGTAAGCCTCATAAGACGAGCACCCCCAATAAGGCCCAATGACCGATCCAAAAGGTCCTCCTTTGCCCTACCCTCACACCGGTCTTCTCTTCAACAGCACGGGATGGAAATGGGGCGATGCGGGTTGAGAACAACCATAATAGCTGGCTGCTGCCTGCAGCAGCGGACTTCACATGCGTCCATCCTCGTCCAAGATATGAGATCGGGAGGCCGCTTCGACGGAAGCATTTCGTCAACACAAAATCTAGGCAGCAGTTGTGGAGTGATTGTGGGCGGCTAGTCGCAGTTTTGAACCCTACTCCATGTTTGAAGGACCTCTCTCTGGCTCATGCGCAGGCATTGGCCATCGTTGCTGACTGGCGCTACCCCGTGCTGAACCAGGATCGGACTTGCTTCCTCTCAGCGCCTTTGAGGGCGGGGTTTCGGCTGGTGAGGAGTTCAGGAGCGGGATTGCCTTCATGCGAATATTTGAGACGTATGATACGTGAAGTGAAAGAAACAGTGATGCTGCGTCTTTTGACCCTTTTCACGTCCGACGGAGATCGGGCTTAGGTGTTAGGCATTTGCCCCCCTGCCATAAACAGCGAAAGCAAGAAGGTAAGAAGAGACTCAAGCAATATCTAGCTCGTAGTTCAGAGATTGCTTATCCGTATTCTCGTCGGACTTGGGGAGACGTAGTACATTCGAACAGAGCATGGTCAATAAAAATTCCATCTCAAAGTTGGGTTGCGACAGGGGATCGAAGGTTGAAAAGAGCCTCACAACATGAATCCCATGATCCCTGAATGTGGATTCAGGACCACGGTGAAAAGAACAAAGCTGTGACAAAAAAAGACCTTGCCTACCAATATCAGGTTGCCTGCCCAATCAGAGCCGGGAGATGCTTGTGAATCGAAGTTCTTGTGCATCGTTAAACTTGCATGTCCTCGGTGAAGTATGAGTCACATGTTATGACTCTCTATCCATATAACTGCGAGCGCTTCGCAAGAAACGGCCTCCATGACGCTTAGGACTCATATGTCCATGGATGATTACCGGAGAGGACACACCTTGCCCACCTGATGCAGTCATCTGCTCAAACCTCCAACGTTTCAATCATTATTCGAGAGAGAGTCAGCCGGAGGGGCAAATATTGGGGCATGGCTGCTCGGCGCTCGCTTGGAATGGCAATTTAGGATCGCCGGTCGAATGATATGTCGATAAAGCCGTTGCGTATCATGTGTTTCGTTTATCTGAGCTGAGATGGTGCCCTCTCGCGGAATGCGACGTAGCCTGGTACGTATCCGAACCGTAGATAGCGGACATGCCCGTAGTCTGGACGGTCATTCGCGAACAACAATGGCGAAGGACTTGATTATGTGGCCATTCGGCGATATCAGTTAGGATCCCAGCCGGCGATTCGTCCGTCGGACTGTGGCGAAGCTGCGTACGCGAAGCTTCTCGCAACACTAGGATCCCATTGCCCAAAAGTCGATTATGGCGGCCACGTGATTGAAATGACTCAATCTTGGTGTCCAGATGCACCGCCACAGCTGGCCTCGGCGGACTGATGGCAAAAACAATCTCAGTCATGATTTGAGTGTCCCGAATATTTTTGGGATTATCGCAGCTGGCTGCATGCAGCAGCTAGCGAGAGCTTGCATACAGCAGCTACACAGCCAGCGCTGCATTCGTGGCCGCGCAAACGTGGCCTCCCGGCCAGTCCGCAAGACGCAGAGCTGCTCCTCGGGCTGTGGTTGCTGCGCACACCCGACCTGATCTGCGTCATGGCATGGCCGGTCAGTCTGGCACGACGAGTGAACGGGGATGCGCAAAGTGGAGCAAACGGAGTCATGAAAAGCAGAGAAAGGCATTGGGTGAAGGAAACGCAAGATGAGCTGTCGCTGATAGCAGCAGCAAAATTTTGAAGTTGGATATGTGTTGTGTGCGTCGGTGGGAGGGAGAGCCGTCGGGCAAAACAGGGATCCGCTGCGAGTCAGCCCAATAGCGGCGCTCGGAGGCTCGGATGGGCATCCAAAATTCGAAATGATTGTGCGGCCAAGATTTACAGAAATGAGAGGAGGCAGAATTGACGGCAGAAACACGACAGCGTTGGCTCGGACAGAAGCCTTCATGCATTTCGCGGCTGGTGGCGCTCCGTTTTAGCCAGTCAAACGCTCGTAAGCATCGACGCTGGCCGCATCCGGCACAGGGCACGCAGCGAGCGGGAAGATCGCACCCATGCTTTGCGGCGGGCATTGCTGTGTTGTTCGCTCGCCGTCGTCGAATCACGCCCGAGATGCTGCACGATCAACGCAGCGGTGGGCCGCCATCACCCTTCGAGCCTGCCTTGATATGAGTCTTGCAAGGCGTGTGGTGTCGAGTGCAGAGTTGCGGTAAAGAAAGACAGCATGATCCAAGCACCAGTAGCGACTCCTCGAGAGATTGTGAGACATGTTCGACGAAAAATTTTCACCGCGCGGAGATTGCTGGGCGGTCCATGTTGCAATCCATACGAGAGGCTCGGAGAACAGAGTGCGGCTCAGCGCAGAGTGGCAGGGCTCTCCTGGCCCTCTGTCCGTGCAAAGATGAGCACCGTTGAGTGGGCCGAAGCATTCGCCCGTCCCTCGTTTCGGATGGAGAGCCTGCCGCCTGCCGCGACGACGGACTGCTGCGAGACGAGAGTCGACCTGCGTGGTACTCCTAAAAGCGCCTAGCAAAAGGACGACGGCAAAGACTTGCGAGTCGCTAGGACTCAGGAGACGTTCCGCCGAAGCTGAACTTTGAAGAACCATGGGACGCGCAGTTCCCTTCATCCTCGGCAGCCGAAGCGGTCGTACTGTATACTGTACCGGTTGTTGGAGTGGAGGCCCGAGTGGGAGAGCAGAGGCGCTGGTGCCAGCCAGTGCTCTGGCCGTCGGCGGCTTCGCACCTCATCAGCGCCGTGGGCCGTCCGGTTGCATTTGTTGCATTGACGAACGCAGTCCAGCCCACGGGCCTGGCAAGGACGGATTTCGGGGACCTGTCGATGAGGTACAGGGCGGGCGGGGACGGTGCCAGGGGCGACGCCGTCGCCGTTTGCAGAACACAGCAATGGGGTTTGCGGGCGCACGAGAGAGGAAGAGCGCGCAGAGCTAGAGGGAATAATGGATCCCGCTCGACGGTTGCTCCAGCCGCGTCGCTCCCTCTCCTTCCACATGGGTGTTGAGGGCGAGGAGTGGGCGAGGAGCAGGCAGCGGTCCAGGGTGGTGGGTATATAAAAAGCGAGCATTGTTTCCAATATTACCCGTCCAAACAGAACAAATACATGGCAGATTGTTCGTCGCAGAGGCCGACACTGAAGCAGCCTACGACCCCATCGTCGACTGCTGCCTTGGGCGCGGCCGCCAGAATATATCCTCGTTGGTGGTCCTCTTGGGCCCGCCCCAGCTGCGCACACAGCCATCGCGATTCTCAGCGCAGCAGCAGGACGACGCGACGACCTACCACGGCGCCGAATTCCAGCGGCGGGGAGTCAGTGGCTAGGCGGTCCCGTTAGTTGGGATTGCGATCGGGGGTCGTCAGGGGGTGTGAGTCGGTGTGTGAATCAGGGCCTTGGCACTCCTGGCCCAGGGTGGTGTGGCTTGTCTGCCACCGGGCCCCCCTGCCTCGCCCAGGGCTGGCCGCCCGGTGCCCACTGCGTCGCTGGCGCGCAGACACTGGGGCCGACTGGCTGCACCCAGTACATACTTGTAGCCCGCCCTGCCCGCCCACGCAGTTCGCGTCTCCCTCTGAGCCTCGACCGGAATATCGCATATTAGCAAGCAGACGTCAACGTCTCCTTCCACGACCACCACGACCACCACGCTCTTACGGATCTGCCTCTGGATCCCCGCAGCACCTCCCAGAATATTCCAGGCCAGCCAACAAATGTGCGGAAGACAGAACCGAGTTTCCTTTTCTCCTCTTCTCTTCGCCGCCGCCGCCGCATCCACAACCACAACCACATCTTCGGCCTCGACCTCAGGCTCCACAACCCCCTGCTCCCGTTGCGCGCTGAAAACCCGGCCTGTTTTGCAACCGCCAAGGTGAACAGGCGCCGCGGCCTGCCCCTCGATCTCCACGCTCCCCAGCTTCCTGCGAAGGCCTCCCAACCCTCGCCCGCGCACACGACAAGTGCGCCCCCCCCGACTCCACCATGAACTACCCTCCCCCACCACCCCAACCGCATCACTATCCGACTCCACCGCCATACAACATGCCCTTTGACTACATGCGCACGCCGCCCGTGTCGCCTGCCCCCGGTATCCACGGCTACTACTCCCCCCGTTACGCGGCGCAGACCGCGACTCCTTCCCCGCGCGCATCGCCCAAGGTCAGCGGGCACTCGCGACGAGCGTCCCAGGCGGTCCCTCCTTCCTACACGGCCGCCCCGCAGTACGCTCCGGGCTACTCGTCCCCGCGCTACTACCCGACGCCTCAGCGCACCCCCGAATATGTAAGTGCTTTCGATTACGTTCGGCCAACAAGGCGACGACGCGAGTCGGATGCTGCCCCTCTCAAGCGCTCCCATCGCGAGAGGAAGCATACCCGGCGACCGTCGCAATCGCAGTCGCGATACGTGTACACCAACGTCGTCCTCGATGATGACTACGAATATGGCTACACCGGCTACGACGGTTACGACCACGAAAGCCCGCCGCCGCCTTACGAGCAGCACGCACGGTATGAGACGTATGGGAAGGCTGATCGTTATTATTCGTATGGTCAGGTCCCTATTTATGAATCAGAGCCGAAGACTACCGCTCGTCCACGTCGCGCCTCTCACTCAAGTCGCCCGCAGCCAACGACACCAAAGCGGCCGACGACTGCCAAGGCCTCTCCTAAGGCCACTGAAGAAGATGCGCGACGAGCTGGCATTCCCGCCGGCTACTCGTACAAGAACTGGGACCCCACCGAAGAGCCGATCTTGCTTCTAGGAAGCGTGTTCGACGCCAACTCCCTCGGTAAATGGATCTACGACTGGACCGTCTTCCACTACGGCCCAGCCACCCCTCTCGCCGAGATGGCCGGCGAGCTCTGGCTTCTGCTGATCCAGCTTGCTGGCAAAGTCAAGAGGGCCGAGGAGACCATGTCCAAGATCCGCAAGCAGGAGAGCCGCGAAATGGTCGAAGACTTCCTCGAGAGCGGCGAGCGTCTCTGGATCCGCTTCGCCAAACTCCTTAAATTATGTGAAGATTATATGTGGAAGGCAGCCAAGAAAGAGAGCGGAGAGAAGAAGCCTGTCGCGATGGGCAAGAACAGTGGCTGCGAGTTCGTCGACTCCATCTTCGGACGGGACCGCGAGCTAGAAAAGACGGAGAAGCTGATGACCGGGATGCGTCTCTGGAGCATGCGATTTGATGCCAATTGCGACGATATCCTCCGCCATCCCTCGGCTTAGAACGGATTACTTTGGCGTTCGGACTTGATTTTTTTCTTATTTTGCACTGGTTCCTCCTCTACTTTGCTCGTCTGTTTGTCGCGCGATATACCCGTGCTTTCGTTTCTAATTGTAATTCTGATTTCTTGCATTCTGGACGAACGATCAACTGTACTACTAGCTACCGACGCTTGGGGGGATACTGCATTGGGCGGCTTTCATCAAGAGGGCTACTTGATTGAAAGGGGCATGGAGCCATGGATTTCTTCTCTCTACATGATCTTCAAGTCATCGTTCAAGCGATCCTTTGCATCTGCGATATCTGGGTTTTGGGGCGGCGGTCACAGGAAAAAGTTTTCATTGCAAGGATATCCCCTCTTCTTTCATGTTTACTCTCCTTCTCACGATGGTGCTCTTCTGTCTGGGCTGGCTTCAGATCGATTTTTTTGGTCTTTTTGTGGGAGTCTTAGATGTGGGATAGGTGTTTCTACCCCTTGGTGGCCTCACGGCAAAAATTATACCTTAGTGCTCTTTATCAAATGGCATTGGCTCAAACTGAATAATGTGCGTGTGCCTGCTGCCTGCTATCTTCTGTGCTTTTTTGAGGTGACTCGCTTCCCGCCCTGCTCCTGCAACGCCCCGACATTCCCACATGGCATGTGAAACACAGGGTGGAGGAGCCGCTTGAGAAGAGTCTCAGATGTCCCCCGTCACTTGTTGTTTTTGTAGCAACTGATATCAAGTCCCACCACACCCTTTGCCTCGGGGAGGGATGCCGCTGGCCCCCAACGCGACGCCGCGCACGCTGAGTCGCAGCGGGTGCACTGGCGCGTGGTTGCCGTCACGGTGATGAGAACAACACCACCGTCTGTCTGGCGCTTGCAAACGGACGCGCAATTCTTCCATTGGCTCAAGCTGCGCCCCTTTGGCAACGACAAACACCCCCGGCGCCCGATTCCAGTCATCGCGCTCAGCCTTACGCACGCTCGCGCATGGAAGCCTGCGCAGAAAGAAGCAAACAGCGATCATTCTCCGTTGCTTTTTCCTGCCCTTTTGGTGGCATGAAGCGAGGCGGCGAGCGAACGAGAACAAGAGCCCGACGCATGTGCGGGAGGGAGGGCAATCGATAGCGCCCGCCGCCCGTTTATCCATGCATGTTGCGAAGAAGGAGGCCCTTCCTCACTGCTCTCAGACCATGTCCGCGGCCGTCCGTCGAGTGTGTGCCATCCCATCCTCCGTCTTGCTTCTTCTCCCGCTCGGCAGCTTGCAAATCTAATCTCGCAGTGGTGGTGGTGGGCACGACCGGAATCCGAAGAGAGACGTGCTGCAGGCACGTTGTTGGCTGCAACAACGATTGGCCGTGCCGCATGGGATTCCGCGGGCTTGGTAACCCGTCGACAGCCTCTCCACGCCGCAACAGCGCTCCTTTCTATCTCAGATGGTCAATTCTTAGCAGTAGCTGCGTCCATTCGGACATGAGGCTCGGGGATCACAAAGGATCACGGAGCTGGTGGGTAGGGCAAGCCGCAACCTTCATCACCGTCCAGGAGCCTGTATTCTGGCGACCCTGGGCCCAAAATGTGCCTCATGAACTCCTCCTCGTCTTGCAAGTAGCGAACGCGACGCAAGGCCACATCCATAATTACGAGGAGAAGCACTGCATTCCCCGAGGACCGAGCTTTCGATATTAAAAGGCGCATGATATGGTGTCCGTCGCTCCAATCAAACGGTCCAACGGGCCTTTTTGGCAAGCTACCACTGACATCGAATCCTCCCCTTACAGATCCCTACGGGTCTCCAGGCAGCAGTGTCTGATGGCATGCATGTGAAGGACGTTCCTGCTTTTCACCTGTCGCTGGGACGAACGGACGAACGGCGTTGGAGTTGGACAGTGCAGCGGTGCACGACCGGCTGTCAAGGACACCATCTTTTGCGAAACCACTCGAGTGAGAGGGTGTCACGAGCCGAGGGAGAAGTGTCGGGACTGGCCAGGCGCAATGGGATGGGTGTGCAGAGCCCTTCTGCCGGCAGTTTGCAGGCTGCTTTGGCGACGATGATTCGACAATTGGCGTCTGCCCCAAGTTATGTTCGCCCACTCCAGGCATTGCTGTGCGACGATATCACACAGTCTCGTCGTCGCATCGACACCAACGCGCAGATGACCTTGAGTGACATTTCCCATTCCAGGCTCGCGCCCAAGATGCGAAAGGCCGGGTTCTTTGGTGCGACTGATTCTTGGTCGAATGACCAAGTCGCGATCAAGAGGCGGGCTGCGAGGATGGACCAGCCTGCCAGCGTCGGCACCCACCGCCTGCCAGCCCGCCTTCGCAGGGATGGATGCCTTCTTCCACGCGGTCTTGGTCTTCCCTCGTTCCGGCGGTTCGCAAGTCGAGTTGAGCCGTTCATGCAGCTGACGAGATCAGCCAATGGCCAGACACGTATGCGGTACATACACAGTACATAGTTATTACTTGAACACAGAATGTTTCGAAACGGGCCACCCTGGGAGAACCTTGGACGGCCTCTCACCAACCACCTGCCTTCCCAACCCCGCGCCATGACTGCTGCGAGCCGTCCTTACCCCGCAGAGCCCACCACGGTCCGCTTCTGGCTCCAATTCCTGCTATAGCTAGCGAGAAGGCCGCGAGAGATGGCACACTCCCAACCACCGCATCATCATTGCACGGTCGACTTGGTCGGGACCCGCCTCTTATGGTGAAATCATGCCAAGGGCCATGTCCAGCAGCACCACGACGGCGTCCAATCCACTTGTTGGCCCTACGGGTCGCAGAAACGGTCAGCAGGCCCCATCGTGTCGGCAAGATCCTGCGTCTGTGTATGTATGTATTGTTGCTTCTTCGGATATCCAGATACGACAGTCCCCGTAAGCGCCGTGGCCTGTCATCTTGCATCTATCGATAGGCTTTTCGGCATCCACCAGCAGCACTTTTGGAGAGACGTCAGGTTCGATATCGATAGCGGCGATCCATGCCCATGTGGACGATGCGGTTCATGCATCCCGCTTTTGGCTCTCTTCCCCCGCCCGTCGTCTCCTCTGCATGCACGCCTTGCAGGTCTCGAAACGCTGGACTTGCTCGCCCCTCTCTGCGCAACTCAATTCGCCGACCACCAGGGCATCAATACACAGTGGTCGCTTCCAAGTATTGCCCGCGTCAGGAGGTACCTGTGCGGGCTTTTGGCTGTATGCACCCCGCCTATCGTGCTCCAAATCCTCTACCCCCAATGTTCTACCCCTCACCCCAAAAGGGTAGCACGACTCTGTCCGGACCCTCCGCCGCTGTCATGTCGACGTTGGCGCCGGCTGAAAAATGGCCCCAGTATAGTGCGTCACGAATATGGGTCCCAAAGTAGACTGCGAAAGACGAGAACTCAACGCTACTCTCGGCATTATTCATATCTGGCAACTTTGTCGGGGTTCCAAGGTTGGAATACTAGTTTGCATGGCGAAGCGCAGGCACGGCGATATTGACATGCAACCACGAACAAGATGGTAAGACGACTTTTCTTATTATAACATCAGTTGCGTCGTACCAATTGCGCAGTTCATGCAGGCTTACATACGCGGGAGAGGGCCATCCTAGCCTTGCGCAGCTGGAAACGGTGTGAGGTGTGGTTACACTGCCTCCTTGGCTGCAAGTCTGTCGGCTTCAGCTGCTGAAAGCGTAGGGATGTCGGCTTCCCAGGAGGAGCAGGAGTATCCTATGGTCAGCCAACCAAATGAACACCCGTCGAGCTTACTACACGCCACGATGTTTTAATCTATCGGGAGATGTGGCGAGGAAGGTTTAATCTATTGGTGCTGCAAGACCGTTTTTAATATCGAGCCGCGGTCAGATGGCGGCATGGCCAGATTGCGCTTAGAATCGAGAGATGATGTGAGCAACTTGGCTAATTAGCAGATCGCTTCTGCGAGGCTGTAGATCACGGGACTGAAGTCACCTGGTCGGCAGAGTCGATTCGGTACGAGCGTACAGTCGCACAAGTCGTCATGCTGATGATACGGTCCCTCCAATTGTGGTAGAAGAAGGTGATCTTTCAGTCGTGAGATCGAATCTGATGATCATAGCTATGGAGATCTATGTACAGTACTAAGAAGCACGAGTATACAGTATGTACCACATATTCCGGTTTCCCCGCGATCAACAGAAGACGAAGATTACGAAGCCGCCGGATGTCGCGGACGACTATCACGACCCACCTCGCATCAACTTCCTAGATTTACATCAGCCCCTCGCGTCCGACGCGATAGCCAAACGACAGTACGAAAATGCGTGACATCATGGTCTTTCTCTTTTCCAGTTTGGTCAACCGGCACTCGACTCAGCCATGGACTTGCTTGCTCTGCCCACGCCAGTCCCAAATCCTGATATTGGTTATTGTGGCTTGTTCCGGCAACCAAGGCTGGCAATATTGCACGAGCGATAAATGCGGCGTTGTTTGGGTAGGCTTGCAGATCGCCTTGCCCAATATAGCTTTGGGATATATCAGGCGTGTTATATAGAGAAGCTGGGTTTTGATTGAGGCTGTTGAGGGATGGTAAGATATTGCGGCAGTTGTGAGAGAAGAGAGGGGAACGGAGTGGGGGGCCGTTCTTGGAAGTTGCTTTTCAGCCGACACCAACGAATCTTACAACCATCAAAGTCAGCTCACGAAAGTGCAAGAGCATGTGCATTACCCTCTCCAAGGAGCTAGTGTTTTTTAAGAAATATCTTTGATCTCTAGTATAGTCTTACAGCTCCTCATCATCCACATGGCTGTACAAATAAAGCAAGTATGATCTATTAAGATAGCTGTGATATTTATAAAGGTAGAAATAGGATTGTGCCCTCTGCTCGAAATTTCTAAAAATCTTAATAATTGAAAGGCGGCATTCCTCAAGAATTGCGAGCTTCTTCGTACGTACCCTGTTTTTTTATTTCTATAACAAAGTTGGAACGTCCGAAGCTCAGCGGTAATCCTGTTTTGGGTGAATGCTCCGCTTATACTAAATGTGTAATTAAAGAGTAAAACGTGGATATGAGGGTTGTCGGACTCCAAGCCACATATTATATCCCCTTTAGGCGAGACCCAAGCCACAAAGCATCTCAGACATCAAAAATGTAGCCGGACTCTTGGTGCCGTCTCGCCCTCGCTGTTCTGTCTCTGTTTCCGGGAACTTTTGCTCCAGAATGATAATTCATTCAAAAATCAAGCTATCCATACGCCCTAATCGCCAAAGACCGACACATACGACCATAGGATACGAAAAACTGGCAAACCCGTCCGCTCTTGCTTACATAACTCGTATACCGGCGGATTAGTAGTCGCGTGGGAGACCAGCGGCGAATTCCTGCTGTTGTATGTTTTTGGTTTTTGGTTTTTTGTAGGACGTGATGGAAGTTGGGCAATTGGCCGGAAGCTGCTAGTCTCCAAGATGGAGCTCTCGTTGATGTCGCCGGTTCGTGGGCATTGTTTTGAAGATATGACTAAGAGAGCATATGTTGAGCCGCTAGTCAAATCGAGTTATTTTTGAGCGCGGGGTATTCGAGCGTGTTGGGACCATAGTCTAGGCAAGAGGTTCAAAGTTCTCTTAAAGCTTTCGTTCACATTTTGACCTTCTTGACTTGTCTTTATACACTATGTTCACTCAAGGATTTGCAGCACTGTGCCTCATGGCCTAGTACGGGATGGAGATGAACGTTTCGTTGACATAATTGATCGTGCGTTAGGTCTCGAGCTAGTATTTAATTTCTCCTACGACAATTCAGTTCGTTAGAGACTGTAGAAGAAGGAATACAAATAGTGGGATTGATCAACAACCAACACATCATCACAAAATATAGAGACGGTGCAATACTGAGACAAACTCTAGAAATCACGTCAACTATTTTGACTAAGAGACTAGATCCGGTCTTGTCGAGCATAGTGTGCAGAACGCTTCCATATAATTAGGCTTTATGAGGTCTGCGCTCTTGGAGGAAAAAGCAAATGCAGTTTTTAAAGACATTCAGCTTACTCTATGTCCCAAATTAATAGCAAGCTCGGGCTTCGGAGGTCATGTATGTTCTCATCCCCTTTAGAGGTGAGTAGCCTTCGGTGACTCCTTACAACTCCTTCTTGGAGCTATAGCTATGAAAATGGAACGGATGAGATCTAGAATGACGACTGCTAAAGCGATAGAGGTAGAAATAGGATCGTGGTCTCTGCTTGAATTCATCTATCCGGGTACGGTCTCAGGACTCACAATACTGCCTTGACAAGCGTCGAATGTGCTCCAACGCTCCCATTTTATTAATCAAATGGAACATCCGAGCGAAGAACGGAGGCCAATTTCGATACCATCCTGTCTGGGGTTGACACGGCGCCTCCTAGTTCTAAAAGGGGTGCTAGTATCCAGACAACTATGTCTCTAAAACCAGACGTGTTTCTAGCAAAGGGCTGTCAGGATTATTCTTGTCCCATTGATTTACTCGAGTTTCACTCGCTCCATCATGAGAATGAAAGAGATTGTTCTGTAGGGACGACGTTGAACCTAAACACAGCAGTGTCAAAGTCCGAGACTTGGGAAAAGACGTGATACAAAATGGCAGACAGGATTCCAGTGTACTCTATAAGGGCTCAGAGGCATATTTTTCTTTAGAGCTGGGTTATGTATGCATCCTATTCCGTACCCAATGACGCGAATTGAACCACTTTACACACCCCTGGAATGAGTCCATGCAATGTCACCATCCCGTCTATCCCCATAGCGAAGTAATCGTCCACCTTCCCACTCGAAGTCACCGATTTAGTCGTGCCCGGAACTCATGATTGACACGACCAAGGTATTTTCCCGTTTTGCCAGTGTGTCTCGCGTCACCGACCGCAAGCTGCCATTATCCCATCATGACAGCGACCACCGGCGCTCACTACGCTACGACATTTCCTTCAGCTTCTGCTGTTCATCGACACTCAACGCCTCGAACTCGTCCTTGAATTCCTTGGTCTGTCCAGCTCGTCTGAAGAAATCGACCAGGAACGCCTGCGTTTCGTTATCCGGTGCCCGGCTCATGCCAGGCTCATCGTTTGCGAAAGCCATGAGTTGCTCCTTATTCATTGTACTGGCCAAGTCTTGGAACAGATCTGGCTCATCTTCCCACTCCCCATCATCACTTCCTTCGTCGGCGTACTCTGCTCCGGCCGCAGATTCAAGTTGGCTTCGAGAGCCGGCGGCCCCCGACAGCTCGACAATCAAGACTTTGAGTATCTTGAGTGGGGCGGGTACCACGGTGTATTGATCTGGATCTAGACGACTAGTCAATGTCTGTGCCTCCGGGCTATCAAATTTGTCACCGTGACCAAGCAATCGACTAAGAAGAGACGCAAAGGAAGGGACACAACTACGACCAGATTGCCCAGATTCAGGGGCGGAGGGTGGCACGTTCTCGTCAACAGGTTCCTCCGCACTCTTTGTCTGATGTTGAGATGGAAGTAGTTGGACCCGGAGGTCTTTATCGCAGTCATTTACATCGTATGAAACATGATGCTTACTTGCTCGTGCGCGACTGCGTGTCAGGATACGGCCGTCCTGCGGGAGAATAAGGTCGCCTTTGACAAGAATTTGTGATAGACGTGGATCTTTCAGTTCATAAAGTTTTGCTAGAGCAAGGACGCTGGTACATTGTCAGAATGCCAGAACTGAGCGAAGAAACACAGGAGGGAATATACTTCTGCCGTATTTCGTCGTAACCGGCGAAATTGATAGAGTTCTCCAGCCACTTCGCCAACACGACCTGCAACCCATTCACACCGTTCAGGTCCAACTGCGCCAGGAAGTTTACGACATCGTTAGCATTCCCGAGACTGAGTCGTGCAAACACAAGCGTCAGGCTTTGGATGAAACCCGCATGGGTGGCACTACCCAATCGTGCAGCAACTGCCCCTAGTAGTTGTGGAAAATAGGGCCCCAGTCTCTCAGAACCCGCCTTTTCGACGACCTCAGCAGCTAATGCTCCTACCTCTCCGGCGGCAGTATCGCTGACGCTGGCTGATAGAAGACGATCGATTATAAACAGGACAACTTCGAGACCCCCGCGGCCGGTTTCGTCATGCCATCCAAAGAGTTGCTGGTGATCATGCGCAATTATATTCTTCACCGCCGTCGTTGCCGACTTGAGCAACTCGTCGTCCGTGGAGCCAAGAAGCAGGCGGTTCAGTTTTGGCATGGTAGCCTGAACGAACCCATTCGGAAGGGGCTCCGAGCCGTTTTCGGCAAGAACTGAAAGCAGATCGGCTGCGAGCTATTGGAATTAGACTTGGTCCCAGAGATCATGGAGGCGTCAAAACTTACATTCGTCAAGGCGTTCTCCTCTGTTAGGCTGCCGATGTCGAAGACTCCTGTTAGAGAAGGGAGAACTTTGGCACAGAGACTGACGTATGCATCGCCACCCATAGAAGCAATCTCTTTCGAAACCTCTTCAAAAGTTTCATTGACTAGCATTGTCAACTGGAAGTTGTTTGCGCCGTGACTTGCGACTGTGAATAGAAGATCGAGACCAGCACCCGTGAGGCACACGCGAGTGTCGAGGAGTATGGCGTCTCGGAGGGTTTCGACCAGCGTGACCATCAGATCGTCACTCTCTGCGAGTTCCTGCATGTCCTGGCTTTGGAGATACGTTGATATGGCTGTGACTATGGCATCCTGAAAGGGTTGCGTAGTGGCCGAAGGGAGGGCCTGAAGGTAGTGCTGCAGAGCACGGATACAAGAGACTTGAACCACTTCGGAGTCGTCGTTGGGAATTGCATGAAGACATGCTTCAAGAAAGGAGATCCCAACCTCTTTCAGAGCTCCACCGGACGTTCTCGTAAGGCTTCCTGCAACCAAATGACCCCGAGCCCGGAGGAAAATATCAGCTTGCTGCATGGCATAACGAATGAAGTCGATAAAACCATTGGCTGCCTCTGCTCCTATTTGCTTGTCTACGTCCTGGAAGTCGCCCAAGAGCTGGTTGAGAACATACAATGCGGCCTCTTTGGCTTTCCAGTTTGGCGTTGTTGAGTATAGCGAGCGCGTGTAGGAAAGAAGTCCTTCAACAGTAGCTTGTGGGAGCCATTCGCCGAGCTTGATGACTAGATCTCCACACGCTGTGCGAGGAGTGTAGTTGGCGGTCACACTGGTTTCTTCGGAAAGGAAGACGTTCACATCAACGTTCCAAAGACCCTCCTCCTCGGTTGTGATCTGGGCATATGCAACCGCCAGCTTCATGACCTCGGTGACCCACGAACCCTCGGCGCCTGGCGCGTTCTGGAGTTGTTGCTCGAGCTCAGACCGTACTGGCGGCGCGCGCAGGCATGCCTGCATAAAGTCGAGCTCTTCGAGGACAAGGAAGTCGAGCGTGTAGGGCAGGCCGTCGGCATCCTCCAGTCTGCTGTCGCGGTCCTCTTCAATGTACATCTGGTTGTATGCGACTTGCAGCGACGTGAGCTCCTCCCACGTGGCCGTGAAGAGAACAGGCGTCTGCGGCGAAAGTATGGCAGGGAAGATGGACCGTATCTTCATGAGGACCTATTCGCTGTCAGGCCGGGCACACGGCGAGCGGACGAGTAAAACCCACCTTGACGACCTGGAGCTTCAGAGCCACCATTCCGCGGTGTATTTCGGCGGCCGGCGAGTCCTCGCTCTCCTCCTGCTTGGACGGCGGATTGGGCAAGCGCGTCTTCATGACGCCGGCGAAGAAGGGCAGCCATTCCTGGAGGACCTCGTCGGCAAAGGCCTTGACGGGGCCTTTGTGGTCCTCCATGACCATCTCGAGGATGTCGAAGCAGCCCCTGAAGACGCTGACGGCCAATGCGCGCAGCGTGGCCTTCCTGGCCTCGTTGACTGCCACATTGTAGACGACCTTGACGAGGTCGCGGGCCACGCCAAAGAACTGGTCCTCGCCCAGGCCGTCGTCGACGAGCTCGTCCAGCACCTTCAGTGCACCGTGCAGCTGTCCATCGGTGCCATTGGGGATGACGTGCATCAGTCGGGGGAGGAGGTCCGGCCACTGCTCGGGGAAGTCGACGCTGGCAATCTTGCTCACGACATAGCCGGCGGCGATTTTGAGTCTGCGGTCCACCTGGTCGCTGGTTGCAATGTCCAACAGCGACTCGCGTATCCGCGCCTTGTTCTCGTGGGAGACGAGTATGGTTCCTTTGAATTCGTCAAACTGCGGACTCCACCCTGCCAGCACGAACGTCTTGAGGTACAGCAGCGCCGCCTGCCGGACGTTGAGCGGGATGCTCGGGTGCGAGGCGACAGAGATGAGGCCCAGAGGGAAGTCTGCGCCGCCGTACAGCGACGCAAGCTGCTGTTCGGCCTGCTTGCGGTCTGCCTCCGACGTCGACTGTGTGGCGGCGAGCAGCCGCGCCAATTGCTCCTCCATGGCTGGGGCGGGACGCGAGGCGGCGGCGTGTGGAGGGGCCTGGCGCTGGCGGAGCGGAGGGGGACGTCGAGGGCGCGGGGGCCGTTGGGTTGGGGATCGCGAGATGAAAGTGAAAGAGCCAGGTCGACGCGCGCGGGGCGTGGTCCGAGGGGTCGTTCGCCGCCCTCAACGAGCCTAACACGGCGGGAGGCGGGGTCGGTCGAGTGTTGCTGCTGGCTGGAAGAAGACTGGGGATTGGGGCTGCAAACCTGCACGGGCGAGCGAGCGGGAGAGGGCCGCGAAGAGCAAGCGGATTGCGGGATTGCGGGATTGCGGGATCGCGAGGCCTTGCGGGATGGGACGAGCAAGTGGAGTGGATAAATTTTGGCCGTGTTGATGTTGTTGTTTTGCCGGCGACGACTCCACCACCACCACCAGCGTGTCTCCGCCCCTCCATCGCGCCTGCCCCGCGACCGCGCAGAATCGAGCAGCCACACCATGCCGGCTGCTGTCCGCCAGTACGTCGCGCTTGTGAGCAGGAGGCCATTGGGCAAGCACGACATCCGCAGTCAGAAGTCGGCACGCGACACGCTCTAAAGGGTTGAGCAGCGGAAGGCCAACTCATCCATTCCTGCCCGCAAGCTTGACGGGCTCAAATCTACCTAGCACACTACGCTAAACCCTCCAGGGCTCTTGCCAGTTTCCCCAGGGCTCTTGCCAGTGTCCCCAGGGCTCTTGCCAGTTTCCCCAGGGCTCTTGCCAGTGTCCCCAGGGCTCTTGCCAGTTTCCCCAGGGCTCTTGCCAGTTTCCCCAGGGCTCTTGCCAGTTTCCCCAGGGCTCTTGCCAGTTCCCCCAGTTCCCCCAGTTCCCCCAGGACCCCCACGACCTCCCACCCAGTGCAGTCGCACCATGGCGCCGTCCTATCTCGACAGCATTGCCTACTTCACCCACTTCCTGACCGCCTACACGCACACGCTGCTCTCTCTCCGCAATCTCTATCCCCGCGCCACCTTCCTCACGTCCCGCTTCCACAATACATCCGTATACCAGTCCCGCCACCCAGCCGTTTGTGAATGGATCACGGATGCAATTGCCGCCGTGCGGACTGAGCTGCTCGCCGGCTCCGTTGCCAAGATCGCAATCGTGATATACTGGTATGGCGGAGCCGAGGCACAAGGCAGCCCCAAAGTCCTAGAACGATTCCTGCTCGACGTGAGCAGGTTCCCGGTTGTGGAAAAGGCGGAGCGGAACGTGGAAATGGAGTGGGAAGGAGCCGACGACCAGGATGAGGACGACGACGACGACGACGACGACGAGGTTGACCGGGACCAGGGCCACGACGAGGAAGGCGCGGATCGGAGGCAGAAACACATGACCCAGCCGACGGATGCCGACGTCCCTGTCGACATGTCCGAGCAGTTCCGTGCTGCGCTTGTCACCCTCACGACCCGATGTTCCCAGCTCAAGCCTTTGCCGAAGAACTGCTCTTTCAATATCTCCATGGAACTCAAGGATGAATCCGACATTGACCCTCCGGTCGGCCATCCGCAGCCCTGGATACCTGTGCAGCCCAACTTGCAAAAGGCGGGCAGGAAGGGAGCAGACGGCACGAAAGAGCAAAGCCGGAAAGAAGGCCAGGATCTCGGGGGCGTGCGCACCACGCCCATCCGAACCGTTGAAGCTGGTGTGTTCAGATTCGAGTCGTGGATCGAGGAAGCAAAGGCGAAATTCGACCTGGATCACACGCCAAAGAGCAGCTTCGCAAGCTCTGGGTACCAGAAAGCTTAGTAGCATATTAGACTCTTGAGTTTCCCAGCATGAGAACCAAGTCTTGTCAGTAGATGTGTCCTGATATGAATAATTTGGGTATGGCATCTTGACCTCTGTGAGCCTAAAATCACTCTCTGGGAAATTTGCTATTCTTATTAGGCAGCCCGTGGGCTCAGGCCAAGTGGATGAAACGAGAACTGTTCCACTTGCCTTTTACTAAAACTAGAGAGAGGGGGGAAATGTTGGCTTTTTCTATCTTCCAGCACGAAGACAAGCCGACCTCTTGCCCAAACGCCGCAACCATGCTCCATGTCTCTATTTCCTGTTTTTCTCTGCAGCTTGCAGCTCTGCTTCGACCTCAGCTACTACTACCCTCCGCACGCCTTCCCAGCCCTCGGACTTCTTGACGTTGCTCACCCGCCTCGGTTTATCCTCAAGTCCTCTGAACTCCTCCGGCAGCACCACGTCCCACGAGTATCCCTTTTGTCCATTCAAAGCCATATCTACAGCACTGCTGAACTTTGCCGGATGTGCTGTCGCCAAAGCAATATGATGTGTGCTCGGTGGCGTGGCTCGCTGCGCAGAACGTAGAGCTCCGGCGAAACCGATTGCAGAATGCGGGTCCAGAACATATCCCTGGGATGACGGTGCGTTGAACACTTCCGTGATAGTCGTCAAGGTCTGCGCATCAGACACGCGTTCAGATTCGAAATCCTTCTTCGCCGCCCCCAGAATCTGCTCATCGACGCTGAAACCGCCTTCCGTCTTCAAAGCATTCAACCACGAACGCACGTGGTCTCCAGCCTGGCTTCGCCGCTGAGCAATGGCGTCTGATGACGTGCTATAGACCTCGTACGCCAGGAACCAGAGAAGGCGCTCAAAGTTGGACGAGACGAGGATGTCCATTGCGGGGCTGAGCGTTTCTTTCACGCCATCTTCATGTGCCTTTACGCCGTCCTCAGGTATCCCTCCCTCAGCCTCCTTTCCATGCACTGGCTTCTTCTCATATGTTCCCGTCTGCCAGAATCTGTGAAGAATATCATTTTCGTTCGTAGCAATGACAAGCTTTTCGGCGGGCAGTCCCATTCGCTTGGCAAAGTAGCCAGCGAGGATGTCGCCGAAGTTACCCGTGGGCACGACGAATCGGACGGTGGAGGCTGGAAGGAAGGACGGGTTACGGATGAGATTGAAGTAGGCGTGGAAATAGTACGTTATTTGTGCAAGGATACGAGCCCAGTTGATGGAGTTCACGGCGGCGAGACGGTGGGTCTTGTTGATCTCGGGGTCGGCGAAGAGAGCTTTGACGAAATCCTGGGTGGTGGTAAGCTAGAGCCTATGCGCAATGAATAACGCTTTCATATCATACCTGACAGTCGTCGAATGTGCCATCTACGGCTAAATTGTGCACATTCGCGTCCATGACGGTGGTCATTTGCGCTTCTTGGATCGAACTGACTTTGCCTTGCGGGTGCATAATGAAGACAGAGACATCCTTTTTGCCTCTCAGGCCGTAGATGGCCGCCGAACCAGTATCACCACTCGTTGCGCCAATGACGGTCAGATGCTGCCTGTCCCTGCCGCTCTTGCCCTGATTCCGGCGCACGAGGAAATACTCGAAGAGATTGCCCAGGAACTGGAGCGCAACGTCCTTGAAGGCGAATGTCGGTCCGTGGAAGAGCTCGAGCAAGTGGATGTTCTTCTCCTTGTCCAGAGTTACGGTCGGCGTCACATCTTTCGTCCGAAAGGTGGCATAGCTTCGGTGTATTATCTCTTGGAGGTCCGAAGCGGGGATCTCGGCCGGAGAGATATACAGAGAGAAGATCTCATATGCAAGGTCTTCAAAGGACAGGTGCTGCCATTTCGAGGCCCAGTCACCGGGAAAGGCAGGAATTTCTTCGGGAATGAAAAGACCGCCGTCGGATGCGAGACCTTTGAGGACGGCGTCCTCGAAAGAAAGCTGGGCGGTTCAGCATGCGCCCGTTGACATGTGTATGGCAGCTTCGAAGTATCGGAGGGCTCTTACATCATACGACCCTCCTCGGGTGCTGAGGTAGCGTTGAGAAGCAGTGTGGGAGGCCATGAGTGCTCAATTGATCAAACTGGCGACTACTCGAGTGGAGGGGAAGACGTGGGTCCTTCGTAAGGCATTGCTCTGCGAAAAGGGCCCGCGCGTTCTCAAACTTCCTGCCCCACGCTGCCTCCGGTCCGATCGCCGGGCTTGGCGCGAGTCAACCATGGAAAGCCCCAAGCGTATTAGAACTCCGAAATTGAGCCGCTGTGCTGTGCGATGCTGACCTCTAGTTGAGTTGTGCATATAATTCAGAATATTTACATATGAAAATACATTCCAAGACTTCAAGCAACATGTTCAGAAAGCAAAGAAGTCCCTTTTGGGTTTATTTGAGTCCTCGTGTTGTGTGTTGAGCGGTTGCCAAGATTTGGCTTTTGCCACGGAGAGATCAGCCGCCCACGCCACCCTCCCCTGCAGAAAAATTTAACCCCAACAGCGGTCTGCAATGGCAAAACGGAAAAACTAGTCCACACATAGTATAGTCATTCACGTGACTTTATGGCCCGTGCTCGCCGGGTCCCGTCTTCAAATACTGCGTTTTCGGCATCTGTTGAAAAGAACTGGGTTTTCTCCCAATTCGGATCAGACTTCGGGAGCATGCGTCAAAAGCCGTTCAAACATTTGACTTCATCGCCAGACTAATTCCAGCAGAAGCCTTGGATCAACAAAGTCCTGCTAGCGATGCTATTATGCACCTCTGCATGATTATGAATCTCTGGGGAACGGCTCATGTAAGTTACACATTCCCGAGGAACATCGTGAAGATCATACTCCATTATTGCCGCAGAATACTTGGTCTTCTCTGATACAACCCTCGTTAGCACACCGAAACAACGCAGAAAGCAGCATCATTCTTCCCTCTACTTACTCATAATTCAAGTCCAGAAGAGAAATGCATGTTCCAATTCCTTGGCCTGTTGAATGTTACTACTCTATAAAGATAGTGCAAGCTTCGGCACGGGATCAACCAACCCTAACTAGCACACTTAAAACAAGGCAGAAAAAAGCATTAGTTACATTCACATTTACTTACTTCTAGTTTAAGTCCAGAAGATAATTTCTTGTTCTGATTCCTAAGTCTGTTGAATCTTACTACTCTATCAGAGAAGGGTAGGCTTTGGCACGAGATTGGGTAGAACTAGAGCAACGGGTCCTTAACTGACAACTCTAGATCCGTAAGGGGGAGGACACTGCAGAGTAATGCTTGTTAAAGTTGAGTCCATTTAATGCACTATATCTCTGAAATTTACTTTGTGTCCTCCTGTTGGTGCACTAATCCCCGTTTTCGAAGAGCCGCGAGTCTCGCGCAGCGCGATGCCCCATACATGAATATCTTGTTCCCGTCTATGATACACGAACGGCGGCCAGTAGTTTCCTGGGTGGAGATCTACCGTATCTTTGAACAGATCAAGGCTTTGGAGGTATATAAAACTAGTTAGCGTGGTAAGTTTAGATCTGTTGAGACGGCGTGGGAGCGAGATGGTACTTTGCCGGTTCATCGAACACGCCTCGTCGCACTGCGCTAGAGATTCAATGGGCCATGTGCCGTGCATGAAGTAGCTTCATATCTAAGAGGCATGGAATTTGCGACTAGATTTGTGATGCTCCTTTTTTTGGGGCAGACGTGGTTGCGTGAGATTGTGTCTCGTTCGTCTAAGCCCTCTACTCTGCGCTTACCCCATGTCTCCAGTGATACAAAGACGATTATGATGCAGATAGATTTGCGGGTATAGCTCTACTATCATAACTAGGATGTTCATCGAGAGTCTGTATTGTAATCTGTCCAATGTCGCAGGGAGTGAATTAAGAATTAGCTGCTTCAGGAGTTTTGCGAGTATCCGTGAGCCCTGATCCAAAGTATGAACAGTGTATATAACTAGCTCATTTTCTAAGGTGAATCCACTACTTTATTCTCTAGGTCTTGTCTGAGTTGATGTTTCATGAAATATTAGCCTCTGAAGAAGCACAGTAGAGTATGCGTCATTTTCAAGGCTCTAATTAAACTGCATCCATACGCTACAGAACATGGATATTAGTAACCGTGTTGCGTCATCTACGTTTCGTGATTGTTCCGCTTTACAAAGGCTGCTAAGTCAGAGGCCAAGAAGCAGACACTTGTACAATAAGTTTATTCCCTTTATGTTAGCCAGCCCAATGAAGCATTGCAACCTCCTTCCTGATACCGAAGCCGAATCCTCCTGCGACACGGAACGCATGAATGTTCGCTCATATTCGCGCCAAAGTGTCGTTTTCACTTGGGATTGGCCGCCATGGCTCAGGTTTTTTATTTACACATCCTCTTCCCGTCAACATCGTGTTATAACTTCTCAATTAGCTTTGCAGCTCCTGAACCGTTGTCACAGCCTATGAACGCCCGTCTAGCCGCTTTCGAGCGCCTCCTCTGGTCGTCTACTAGTCCCTTCCTTCACAACCCCTTCCAGCTTGCTCTCCAAGCCTCCTCCAATGTCTCCAGACCCTCTCGTCCCCTCAAACCGTAATTGAAGCTCCTCCAGCCGCCTCCTCGATACTTTTTAGGAGGAGATATTCAACCAATGAAAATTGCCATTGCTGTTGCCCATATACCTCTTCACTGCCCCGTGATCATTTGCTGCCTTGCTTGATGACCCCAATTTACTCACAAATAGTGGCTTTCAGCGTTCTAGATCCGCACTGCCTCTACCCCTGAGTCTATGTTCAGATGCAATAGCATACTGGGCATTCGGTTTGCTTCTTGTGTACTGAGCATCGTTCTACTGGTATCGCTCCGATCACATACGAGCAGCCTGTTGGCGGGCAACGCGGTAGGCTCCTAAGATTACTGCTTCTACCACGGCGGTTGGCGGACGGAATCTCGCAGCACTTGGGGCAAAACACTGTGGTATTCAAAGAGGGGATGCTCTAGCCCAGCCCAGCTGCCAGCCCAGCAAGCAGTACGAGAGCCAAGCTTGATGTGGAGGGCCCGAGCTCACCTTTGAAATGCCGACTCGCCGACGCTCACTAATAGCTGCATGTCACAGACTCACTTTGGCGCGGTGACGCATCTTCCAAGGTTCTCCGTCGCAAACGCCCCAGCCTCCAGAAAATTTTTCAACCGCCACAGCGGTGTGCGACGGCAGAACCAGAAACTAGTCCAAATGCGCAATAGCCTGCTCACGTGACTGCCGTCTGTGCGTGGCCTGCGGCCACCTACAAAAGTTGCCGCTTCCTCGCCCTCGCTCCTGCTTCTCTTCTTCATCGATCTTGTGCGTACTCCCAGCCTCCTCCTAGTTGGAGCACTGCTCCATCATGGAATCTATTCGGTACATCTGCTAACGGCCAATCAGACTTCATAGAATCTCTTCTATAGTAATCGTCTTCTTCTGAGTCTCTCACAAGAGCCACAGAATCTCCAACCTGACTGATGAGTTGAATCCTCGGTGTCCCGGAGTGAGGCCTTTTGCGTTTGCTTCGGCGAATGCGGCGATGATCTTCAGTCAAACGGGCTCGTACTTCGGTCGGTCTGCGCGACAGGACACTGAGTGAAATCTGACAGGCTACCGCACAATATTTTTGGGCACATGAAGCCCATTTTCCATTTGGTAATTTTTGTAGAGAGCAGTCAAGAAGATTCAAAATACTTATTCCACTTTTGCGTCTGTGCGCTCTGATTGGGCCAATTTTTTCTCGTTTTTTTTGGACCCTGCTCTTCAGCGCATGTTCGTTTGTCGTGAGGCTGATCACGATGAACGACCTCGTTCATGATATGTGTAGACGCGCACAATGACTTTCAATATGACTATTTGCCTACACCGGCCACGACGTAATCTATCTAAAATTGGTCCTTCGTATCTTCAGCACCAACCGTATTTCTCGTTGCTGATCCAGTCAATTGCATCTGCTACAGCTCCTTCGCGAGGCGGGAACCACTTCAAGCTCGTGATGCTCTCCATGTCTCGGTGCACCAGCTTTGCGTTGGGGTCCAGCTTCTGTGCAGCTGCCAACGTCGTCGACGATGGGTTCCAAGCTTCCACCTTTTCCATGTTCCATTCGTCCGCCTCGCGCTGTGCCATCAGCATCATAGCTGTGATTGCGGCTTCATGCCTTGGGTTCTCGGTCACTTTCTTTGTGTCGTCTTCCTTCCAGTCTGAACCACTCTCATCTTCGAATACCAGCCGCAGAATATGTAGAGTGTTTCCCTTGGTTTCCGCGGGATTCGCATTGTTGAACACGCGCGTCCAGTAGCACCAGACCCTCTGTCCTTTCTCAGAACCCACCATGGCGCCCTTGACCTTCGGAGCCTTGCCGTGGATTTCTGTGCCCACAAAATCCTCGCGAGCATGGTGCCATTGAATGGTCTCGATGTCAGGCACCAACGCGACCGCAATCTTACTCTCTTTCCCGCGTGAGGCGAGGCTTTTGCGAATAAGGGCTTCATCAATTCTGCACAAATCTGCAAGATCTTCTTCGTAAAGCGGGCGAGCCGTCGGCAGCTTGCTCGCATCTATCGCCTTTGATGGCACCGCTGGGACAGAAACGTGCGCCGAATTGAAAGGCTCCCAACCGTGTCCGGCATAGAATGTCTGTTGGTGTTAGTTTCACTGTCTACATCTGCCTGATCGTGCCAACCACTCCAACCTACCTTCCCAATGTCGGAGAACAGCACAGAAAACCAAGTCTGTGTTCCCTTTGCCGTCTGATGGGTCCTCAACACCTTCCCCAGTTCTTGCATCATCCTTGCCGCATAGCCTCGCCCTCTTAGATGTGGCGCACAGTACACGCTTCCAATGGCATGGGTTATGGTGTCATGCACCTCACCCTTCTGCCAGACCAGAGCTTTCTTCCGGTATGTTTCGCAGCTCGCTAGTGGTAGACGAGCAGAGGACGACGGTTCAAGGGCATTCTCCTTTGCAGCGGTATCAATTAGAATCCAATATGTGATTCCGGTATCGCGGGTTAGTGACTGATTCGACAGCACTTCTTCGCGGCGAAGATATGAGGGCATCGAGAGAGCTCCGCGCCATTCGGCACCATTGAGCTTGAACTGGATAAGCTTTTCTTCCGGCGTAGGATTGACGAGCGCGAGCGTCAGCGAGGTCCCTGACGGAAGGTCCAGAGTGGAACCCATGGTCTCAACGGTCGAAGTAGCACTGTGGAGGGGATGAGGTCGCTTAATTGGATACTGTCCCGGCGAGGCTTTTCTCGAGTTGGAGGTGGGTTTTCTTTTCACAGACTCTACAACGCGCAGTATATGTGTTGCTGGTCTTTGTCTCCGCACGCTCTTATATTCTCAACGGCGTCCCGCCGGTTGTGTAATGCGGCCTGCCATCATATCCTGTAACTTCCGACTTAGGCCGTGGTAAAGCGAGACGGTTTCCCAGCTCACCAAGGTCATGCGCAGCGCCCGGTAGCTCGTGAGAGACTATTACATAAATACTGGGTTTGGGTGTCCAGGAGCCTCCTGAACGGGTCCTCGCGAGTACTTATTGGCAGGGCTGTGCCTTCATTTGTGTCTGTACTTGGTCCTCCTCCGCACGAGGCCTTTGCACCATGACCTTGGCGTACGTGCCCCCGGCGTGCCCGGGTAGCCTCATCTGATGCAGCCGCCAGTAATCCGGCAATGTTGGAGTTCTGCTCCGCGAGGAAGGGCTCCAGAGGCTGGCCCGTGCCGCAGCCAACCATCTCAATCGTTTTCTTATCGATAGTGGCCGGCGGGGGAGGCTTGCCCATGCGGAGCGCGCTAATATGGGCTCGACTCTGACTTCATCCTCGCTCCTTGGGGTTGAAGACCTCAAGAGCATGCACCTCAAACCAGTCGCCAAGAGCCTGTACAAGTCACGACTTTGTCCCCTGTGCCGTGCCTCTGTAGGTATTTCCGTCATCAACCACTGCGGCCAAAGCGCCTGGGTGGCAGCACCCAACTCCGCCGTCCACAGTCACTTTCAGCAATCGTTCTGACCTCGACAGAATCACAGACAGTGCGGCACAGCCTCTCTCTAATTCTCATTCCTCAGCTCGCCTCGTTACGATTGACTTTCATGCCTGGCGGCCGCCCGTGACGCCGTCGTGGCTCGCTGACCGGCAAGGCTGTCACTCACCCGCGCGCCTTTTGTGCTTGACACTTCCACCTTCGTCTCGCGGCTCGCGTTCCCCCATTCACTTCAATGCAGTGAAATAGTTCTCCAAATTCACGTGGGGTATATCTAGTCGCCCAACCCAATTTTCTGAGATCAGGGTCCCTCAAGCTTTCGTGCCTTCCTTCTACCCAACCCAAACGCGGCTGCTCACCATCCACAGTCTGCAGCGACTTGCAACCACGTAACCAGCCTCGCCATCAACGTTGGATCCACTCACATCCGCTGCTCTAGGCTGATCGATTTTATTCTGCGAGTCCACCACTGTCTCTTCCCCGTTATTGCACAGTGCCTGCCACTGTACACACCTAAATGGCCCAAAAGGTCCCGGGTCATCTGGACTTTGTCAATCTCCTTTCTGATGATGAACAGTCGGACGCAGCCGAGGACACTCCGACCGACTACGACGACAGTGACTACGATTATGCCCTCTTCAACGACGTATTCGACATAAACGGCCGAGACAATGACCATCCAATCGATCTAACGGCCCTAGAAGACATACCAGACGTAGACGTACCACCAGATGGCGCACCTTTGCAACGCCTTTCTGTCGAAGATGCCGAAACCCTTGGCGAGGCTGAGTGCTTGCAGATGGTTCTCAATGTCCTGCCAGACATCGCCATCGATCATGTCTTGCACCTCATTTCAGAACAAGCTGGCGAAGGCTTGATAGCAGTCACAAAGTGCGAGCAATTGGTTGCGCGTATCCTAGACGACGGGAGCTACCCAAAGGAGAGCGATGAGATCAGCAAGCGGAAGCGCAAGCGGAATGATGATGATGACGACACCTCCGAATTTGAGAAAGGTGGGCAAGAGGAAGTTAGCAACGCCTACACAGTGAACGCGTAAGTGTCCTGTCTCGTATTACTGACGTTTATCGACCACCTCATCCCACACTATCTAGTCGTTTACTACAATACTATATATACGAATTTGCTTACACTAACTGCTTCCCAATCTAGGTCCAACCTTCTCAAGGACGAATTTCCGGAGAGTACGTAAGCCCAGACCTTGACATGACTATTCGCTCAAGGCACCAGTAATGTTGGGGTTGAGATGCCACAAAGGTCATACTCTATAGTGCAAACAGGTGTGTTCAAGAGATCTTGAACACCACCTAGGCGGCGTCCCATGTCAATCTTACTGTGTAATTCTTGGGAGATAGTTGTCATGAGTTAGAATTCGCTGACCTTGTGGCTTGACAGTTCCCGCTCGGCACATTGAAAACACCTTGAAGAAAGAGAAAACGCTGTGCAAGGCGTTCGGCACTTTGAATCGTCAACTCAACACCTATAACCGTACATCTTCCGAGTTTTGCAAGGTAATAAATCCGCGCAAGAACCGAGAGCACGAGAGGACCATAGGTCATTCGAGAAATAGCGAAGCACAAGGCTTTAACGCAAGGGAACTTTTGAGGGAGTTGCAAGCTGCGAGAAAGAAACGCGACAAGGATCTTGCGAAACATCTCCAAGACATGGAAGATAAGGAGGCCGAGAAGCAGAACCTCCTGCGAGCCCGCGAAAACAACGCAATTAATGACTGGTAAATTGATCCCCTTGTCATCGATTCAAAATCGGGTCCTTCTTGTGTCTACAGCATCTTGATTGTTGAAGACACTGAAAGCTAACAAACTCGTCCATATAGCCAAATATGCTTCGACGAATTTCCTATCAATAGGATGATCTCTTGCAACGGCGGTGAGATCCACCTGCTCTGTACCAGCTGCGCCAAGAGCTCTGTGGAGATGTTGATGAGCAACGGCAAATGTCGGCCAGAATGCCAAGCTGCAGAGAAATGTCAAGGCACTTACACACGAGGACAGCTACGAGATTTTCTGGGACGCGGGTCTTTCGAGCGACTGGAACGACTCCAGCAACAAGAGGACATCAGTGCTGCGGGTATCGAGAACCTCGGCGAATGCCCTTTCTGCGACTTCAAAGCCGAGTGCGAGCCAGTTTACATTGACAGAGAGTTCCGTTGCCAGAATCCGGACTGCGGCAAGACTAGCTGCAGGCTTTGTAATCAAGAAACCCACGTTCCTAAAAGCTGCGAGGAGGCAAAGAAGGATGGCAAAATCACGATCCGACACCAGGTGGAAGAGGCCATGTCGAACGCCCTCATCCGGAAATGCAACAGGTGCGCGAATCCGTTTGTCAAAGAGTATGGTTGCAATAAGATGACCTGCACCAAATGCGCCAATGTGCAATGGTATATATCCTCTCTCCCACCCATGTTGTTCCTATCCAGAAGACTGACAACTCTACAGCTATGTCTGCTCCAAGGATGTCCGAAACTATGATCACTTCGCCGATAACGTGCCGAATCGATGTCCGCTACACGACAACGTGGAGTCTCGGCATGAACAAGAGGTCAAGAAAGCAGAAGCAGATGTCCTCGCTCGTCTGAGGACAGAGCATCCAGACATATCCGAGGAAGAGCTCAAAGTCGAGGTGTCTGATGCTGTCAGGCGTGAGGAGAATGCACGGCGAGAGCAAGCTCGCATTCGTGATCAAGGCTTTCCATATGTCATGCAAGGAGGCGCTCTTGCCCAACGTGCTCATCCCCCACCGCCACCGCCACCTCTGCCTCCGGCGCAGCCTCAGCCCAATTTCCCATTCAACCTCTTCCCTGGGTATCAGATCCAGAACGCGGCGGTCCTTCCGTATATGCCGCCCATGCAAGCCCTGGCTGGGCACCCCCAACCTCTGAATCCAGGCCAACCGCAACCAGTAGGGCATGGCAATCCATTCAACCAAGTTCGACACGAGTACGTCTATTTTCCGAATCCTAATGCGAACGGATGGTTTTTGGGCCAGCAACCCCCTAACCAAAATTAGATTGCATAATTCTAGACGTCATGGGCGGAACCCGTTTGTGCGGCAGCCTGACCAACAAGCACTTCTCGAACAACACCGAGCAAGCATTGAACGACTTCCGCAGGACAGAGAGGTTCAAATACGACAATTGCAAGAAGCACGAGAGGCGAATAATGCTCAGTTACGGAACGGGAGGCTATGAATGCTCAAATGCAACGGTTACGAGACGAACCGGAAGCCAGGCTGCAACGGATAGCCATGAGAGTCGCAGCACTTAGGCCCGCTGATGAGGTACGAAACCGGGCCAGACGATCGGGTGCCTGAGAAAATCATATATGTCTGTTGTCCGTACGCAGTACGGTGCAGCGCCTCTCAGGTCGTTGCCCCTTTTCTAGTCACGTGACCTGATCACGTGATGCTAGCGGGGAGGCCCGAGCTCGCGCAGGATCGTCGAGCTCAGCTCTCCCTGCCCCTAGCTAGAACAACAACACAAGCAATACAATCACGTTTTCTGTCTCTTTTTCCGTTTTCTGTTTCATCTCCTTACCGTACTTATGTACAAACCTACTTCGGCCGCTTTACAAAGCAGTGCACTGTAGAGCCCAACCCACATCTGTAGCATTTCTGCGATAGCGGGGAGTACGCGGGGATTTATTGCATAATCGGTGGTCACTTGGGAATACGGATACGTAGGCCCTCGTAGATAACGTCATGGTCGTTTTGTCTTACTGGTGTTCAAAATTACGGTTGCAAGAATCATTCCCTTTCTTATAGAGGTAGCATGGGAAGGGTGACTATGTAGGCAGATAAGGATGGCTCGAATGGACTCTTACTAATAGAGGGGAAGTAGAGGCTTTCATCTGCCAACCAGGAAAGTAAGGCAATAGCGGCCTGACGAAGAAGAAGTTCGGCGTTTGAGGAAATGAATCCTCCCTTACACACGATTGATTTTCATAATCTTTACACTTCTCTTGTATCAAATATGACTTTTCAGTGCAGTCGCAGCAGCTCAGAATACCTTTGATCTAGTAACCAAACAGCCTTCGCAATGCTGGTGAACAGTTAGGGTTGCGTAGGCGGGAGAAAAGGGATTCTCGGTCCTGGTGCTCTGCAAGTGTTTTCATGACCATGTCCGACTACTCAGCTCAGCGGTGCTTCAACCTAGCAGGACTTTGTTTGAGGACCAGGCGACCATGAGCAGATCCAACTTCGGCGTAATGCATGCCAAGAGAAGGCAGCTCATTGCACTGTTACAGAACATCTTGCCCGATTAAATTTCATCAAGTCGAAATTGGTGATATTGGTATATACGTATCTGGAGAGAATTATTGACATCCTTCGTTCAAATGCAATACCCGGTATGACCCACAACCTTTCTTTCAATGACCTCCCACCTGGTCAATACTCGAAATCATCGTCAGCACTGGGACCCTTAGTCTTCGCAACGCTGTCCTGTCTCTGATACATTTCCGCAATCATCCTCGATGTGCTCGCCTGCTCAGGTTTCTTGTCATCCCTTTCCTTGATGAACCTTGGGAACCGCAAACTGACGCCCTTGCCACCTCCACCAACCTCGTCGGCGGCCGCCTTGTACCTCGGCGAAAGCGTCAAATCCGCCGTTTTCACTTCCCACACATACTTTGGCTCAAACCACACATCTGGTTGGTCCTTGTTTCCACTGGAATGGGTGTAGAACGGCTTTGGACGGTCGATTTTGATGGCTGATAACTGCTGGTGAAGGGTCTCCAGAATGGCCTCCGAGAAACCAGTGCCGATGTTACAGACAGTTTCGAAGTTCTGCATGGTTGGATTGTAACACGCGAGCAAGAAGGCACCAAACCAACCCGTTCGTTTACCTCCACCGAAATAGGCCCCAAGAACGACTAGATCAAGGGAATCGCCCACGCCCGAGAGGTAGTCCTTTTTGACCTTGAGCCAATTCTGTGAACGTTTACTGGGTTCGTAGGAACTCTCTGGACCGTCCAGCATCTTCACCATGAGCCCTTCACAAGAGGCTTTCACGCTTTCTTCGAGAAGACGTTGAATCTCGTCTAACTCGTTGGTATCGCCGTACTTGGCAAAAGCGAACTCTCCTTCAACGGGAACCAGAGCTTTGTGAAGATGTTGACGACGCTCGCGAAACGACTTGTTGACGAGTGCCTGTTTCAGTCAGTCATGCTTTCTTGAATTCAGTACTGGGCACATGCCTCGCCATTGAGATAGAGAATGTCAAACGCAAACACGCAGACTTTCACCGTGACGTCCTCGACTTTGACGTCCTTCCTCTTCCTGGTCATTAGCTGTTGAAATGGAAGAACCTTCTTCTCGACCATGTCCCAAGCAACGGTCTCACAGTCCAAAACAAAGCTCTTGGTCCCATCTTTGACCCAATCTGGCAGCTTGGCGAGGATATCTGGATACTTTTTGGAAAGATCTTCGGAGTTCCTGGAAAAGATATTGGAAACGCCTTTTTCGCTTTTCCCTGCGGTTGGCGCTGTTGTTGCCATGTCCATGGGTGCATCGTGTGCCACGAAATGAATCTGGGCTCGTTCGCCGTCGTATTTATATTCACATGTGAAATCTTTACCGTCAAACCGGTCAAGTACCTCAGTGATCGACTTTGTGGGTTTAGCAAGCATAGGCTTGAGGGGAACGCCGGGTTGTAGCCTGCATTGATCTGGGAGATTCAAAATTCCATGCTTAAGCATTTCCGGAATGATGACCTCGTAGCTAGGAAGTTCGCTACGCGGGTGTTAACATATCGATCGCATATTGGAGATCAATGTACATACCTGTAAACTGACTTCAAAGTAGACTCTGCCTTGGCTAAATCTGTCGTGGACGAAACCTTGCTCCCGTTTTCCGACATTTCGTGGAACATCATGGCCTGGGCCAGCGCGACTAGGACAGTCCTTTCAGCAAGGCCGAGCCGCAATTTACCCTCCAATGTTCGCACAATGAACTTGGCTTCACTGGGCCCCCCTTTATCCTTGGTGATGTCTACCGCTTTCCCAGCAGAGTGCGCGTCAGCTGCAGAGAGAAGCTTCTTGATGCCATCGACCTTGCGACTTTGGGAGCCCTGCCCTTCCTTGGTTGTCGCAATCGCTATTAGACTTCTGTGTACGCCTGGGACTGTGAGGGCCTTCGGTTTGAACATGGTCGGCTGCTTTGACCTGCTTTTCGCAGCTACAAGTCCCAGATCGCCGATTTCGTTTTGCTCTGTTTTGATATGTGACAGACTTCTGCCCGTGCTTTCGGAGACAGCCTTCATTATCAATGACTCGCCTATCCCGAGTTCAATGCCAGAATAGTCGGCCGCGAGCTTGTTGATCATGAGCAGGATGGTGGGCAGGAGGTCCTCGGGTGTTAAGCGGAGCACCTGGCGCAGGAAGAGCGAGCAGTGTGCCATAATCTCCAAGCGCTTGGTGGTCATCTCAATCTTTGAAAAGGTCGTGCACAGCGCTGCATAGGGGACCGGCTCTCCGGGCTTCCAGTCGGGATACGGATCCTTGGTCTTGGACATGAGAGTCGACTGAACCTTCGCTCGCGCCTTGACCTTGACCTCCGGAGGCTCCTCGTCCGAGCTGAGAAGACCGTCTTCATCGTCGCTCGCACTTGATTCGACCGCCGGCGACTCTCCGACATGCTCTTTCTCGGCGCTCTTCTTGTTCTCTGAGGGTGCTGCCTGCTCTTCCACTCGGGCCTGAGGTGCAGGCTTGCTAGCTTTGCCTTTGCCTTTGCTCGGGGCTTCTTTCTTTGACTTTAGAGACACGCGCTCCTCTGGCTTAGCGTCTTCGGGCTCCGAATGTTCCTCGACCTTGGCTGCTGAAGACGCCTCCTTGGCCTTCTCTTTGCTGGAGACTGCGGGCTTCTCTGGTTTTCGCGGCGCGTTCTTGGCTGCCTTTGCCTTGGTGGGGGCCGGTTGTGCCGGCCTCCTTCTTTGCCTTTTCACAGGGGGTTCGTCGTCCGAATCGGTTTCCTCTTTCATCGGTCGCTTCTTTCCCGACTCGGAGGGCGCGTCGCTGTCCACGTCCATTGCCTCTCCACCGACCTCATTCTTGACCCCGGCTTTGGTCTCGGCGCCGACGCCAGCGTCTGCATTCTCCCCGGGCGAGGAAGCGGGCTCATCAACAGCGGCCACGGGCTCCTTTGGTGGCTTGGTCTTGGTTGCGAACGAGAGCGTCGACTGCTGGGGCTGGGGCTTGGCCTTGGTGCCGTTCGGCGTGCCGAAGAACTTGCTGCGGACGCAAGTTAGCAATTGCCGCGTGCAAAGCGACGGGGAACAGTTCTGGAGGGCGTCCGCACCCCAGCGTGGTCTGCGAGGGCCTCACGTACCCGAGCGTTGCCTGCTTGGGCGGCATGGTGACAAAATGACCGGCAGGACGGAGCAGCGGCCGGCGATGGAGGCACGAAGGCGATAACGACAACGGCAACGAGAGCGTAAAGGCGCGGGGGCGGCGGCGCGGTGCAAGCAAAGTGCAGGTGCAAGTGGACGAGGCAGGAGCGTGTAAGCGTAAGGGCATGCTTGTGGTGCAATGCCCAGGTGAAGACACACGGACGGCAGGCGCGTCCCGGGGCGATTCGCGCCTTCCGCCCGCGTCGCGCGCGATTGACATCATGAGTGCGGCACCACGTGATGGACATGATCAGCCATTCTCTTCGAGCTTCGATTCCGCCACCGCGAGGAACTGTCCTTCCCTCCATGTAGTCCTAGAAGAGGCTTAAGATCTGTTCTTGCTTGACTTGCGTCGACTGCATTGTGCTTGCCATTCCACAACAGTAGAAGCAACACTGGCGAACCTTTTCTGGCAGCGCTCTTCTAGGGAGCCAAAACCCCCTCCCTCCTCCGAAGCGCAGCCCATCGCCATGTCTCGGCCCTCAGAACATCCGCATCTGACGCCGCAGTTTTGTTTCAACCAGACAGCGCTTCGGGGTGTGCAGGCCCGCCCTCCAAGATTCCAGCGCACTAACTAATGTGCAAGCTCAGACTTCCTCCGCATATCGCGCTCCTCGATTGACGACTCGATAACCCAAAATCTCAATGCCCTACTAACGCCCGCGAAAGACGGCTTCGACCCTTCGTCTACCTCTGTCCGCCAAATCCAGTCCGTCTCGAAGCGCGCCATACCGATAGACTCGTGTCGAGCATTTCAAGATCGCGTGCTCTTTCCGTCATGGAAAATCAGATCCGACGTCTTGGATTACTGCGCCGGGGTTGCCACGAGCCCAGATCCCGATGATCCCGATTCTGTTCTGCGCCAGGTGGAAGATTCAAGGGCGAGAGAGAGATATGTGAATGAGAGACTGGACCCATACAGTGATCGATACTTCCCCCGAGAGGCCAGAACGGAAAGCCTTGCGGTGCTGATGCGCAACGAGCGAGCCGTGGAGAAGATAATAAGGTCTAGGAGCTGGTCACTGGTAGGAGAACGGTGCAGCCCAAGCAGTGACTCTGCGGAAGAAGCTTTCGACAAATGGCGAGTCCGACAGCCCCGGCCATGATGGGACGACTACAAGGGCCCCCAGGCAATCTCCATTCAAACTTGTGTATATACAGATTCCACTAAGAACTACTCCGAATATCATAAACAGCGATTGTCAACACCAATCCAACGAATCAATCTTATAGCCTTCTTCTAGACTTTGCAAGCTTCACATCAGAACACAACCGCCATGTATGGAGTGAGGTTTGGAGGTGGGGTGGGGGCCATGTATGTGTCGAAAGCAGCCTAGCGCGGGGTTTGTAAGCGAGCCCGCCCACAGAAAACTATCGCGCTGCCGACGCAGACACTCTCCTCAACCACCATCGCCACAGAGCCACCAAAGCAAATCCAAAGCCTTTGGGAGACGTATCCAACATGTCGAAAATCTCTGTCGCAGGCGTTCGTGTGAACGTCAAGGAACTCCTGGAGTATTCCAATGGTGAGCAGTTCCTCAACCCACTCATGATGCCGAGACATTTCTAACAAGTTCCCCAGAGACGAAGAAGCGCAACTTTCTCGTACGGACCAACCCCCGCACCTGCATCCCGATCAAATCGCTCTCGAGCTGACATATTTGTAGGAGACGGTCGAACTCCAGATCGGCTTGAAGAACTACGACCCCCAGCGTGACAAGCGTTTCAGCGGAACCGTCAAGCTTCCGACTGTCCCTCGTCCTCGCATGTCCATCTGCGTCTTGGGTGACCAGCACGACATCGATCGTGCCAAGCACCACGGTGTCGATGCCATGTCCTCCGACGACTTGAAGAAGCTCAATAAGAACAAGAAGCTAATCAAGAGTGCGTATATTCACTATATCCTGGCTTTTGTTTGGCTAATAGGTTCTCGCAGAGCTCGCGCGCAAATACGACGCCTTCATCTCCTCTGATGCCCTCATCAAGCAGATTCCTAGGCTCTTGGGCCCTGGTCTCTCCAAGGCCGGAAAGTTTCCGTCTCCCGTCTCCCACGCCGAGGACCTCGCCAACAAGATCAACGAGGTCAAGTCGACAATCAAGTTCCAGCTCAAGAAGGTGTTGTGCATGGGTGTCGCCGTCGGGAACGTTGGTATGTCCGAGGATGAGCTGATTGGCAACATCATGTTGGCCATCAACTACCTCGTGTCTCTCTTGAAGAAGGGATGGCAGAACGTTGGTTCCTTGACCATCAAGGCTACCATGTCCCCTCCCAAGCGTCTGTATTAGGGTATGCTGAGGTCGCAGGGCCGCGGAACGGCCGGTTGGAAAGGTTCTGTTCGAGCTCGTTTGCTCGGATGGTTCATAGGAGTACAATCTCCGACATTTTGGGCAGTAGTGTATATAGTCAATAAAAAACATGAAGCCCAAGCATGGCCTCCCCTCTGTCGCCGTGATACGTGTACCTGCGTCACGAAATTTGACTATCGCAGAAACGATACCTTCGTCGCAAAATGGGCCGTGCACATCTCACATTTCAATATGGTTCGCAAACGCGGGCGCGAAAGCAGCATTTCAAATTGTTCGCTGCTTCTTCAAGCGCAGAGCGTCAAAGGCCGAAGCCAGCGCTCACTGATTGAAATGACGCCTGTCCAAAACAGCACAACGGACAGAACAAAAAGTATGTACCGATCATCCCACAACTCCGATCCATCTTTTCACGGATGATAAACGTAGTTGGTAAGGAAGACGAGCGGACTTCATTCTACGGGGCCGGGAACGGAAGACTATCCATAGAGAAAGGAATAACCCTCAGCAAGCCGCTAAGCGGAGCCACGATGGCAATATTAGATATTGCCCTAGCTGATGATGAGGTTTTGAAATCGGGTCTGGGTGCAGGAAAACTTAAGTAGACGGGAAAAATCTGCACGGACCCTTGTCACGTGAATGGCTATTCCTAACCAGTACTAGTAGGAGCGTAGCGAGCTGCAGCTGTCGAGCCTCACAACCGCAGATGCACTCTAGGTTTCGGAGCAATGGTTATCTTGCGTCATTTTCACAGCCTTAGTGGTCTCTTGACATTAAACAGTAAACATGTTGTTGGAAGTCATATTCTGCAAGGCAGCGCTGGACCTCCGCTTTTGATCTCTGATATTCCAGCGCTACAGTACTGTACACATGGCGGCATTTATGAAAACCCTTGTCGCCCTCACCCTGGACAATCAACCCAAAGGCCCGTCCTGAGAATGCAGAACACCGCTGCATACGATGTTTACTACCGACCCCTGTGAAGAAAATAGAAAGTACTCCTCCCATGCTGAAAAGCAATAGATATATCTGGATATCAGGTCTGCCGCAAGGGTCTTAATGTGCATCGCTTCAAGATGCACCTAAAGCCCTCGTCAACGCCAATGAACGCCCTGAACACCGCCCACCGATTTTAGATCAGAAAAGCAAAGGGGTATGAAGAAAGAAACATCCCAGTCAATGCAATGCCATACCGTCAGATGCCAGAAACAACAATACGCACCAGCAAGCGAGTTTTCGCAAGGCGAAGTCCGACGGAACTCAGTGCCACATCTTGTCGTGATTCGGTGCGCGTGCGTGTGCGCGTGCGTGTGCGCGTGCGACGCCAGCGTATGGTGGTTTAATGGATGAGCTGCTGGTTATTCGTTGGCTCAACCACGTTGTCAGACAGGTTGATCAAGAGCTGGGCGAGGCATCGCTTGGTAGCAGCATCGTCGCGGAGAACCGAGGAGAACGTGGCATCGCGGAGAGGCTCTGGGAGGCACTGTCGGAGGGCTTCGCGGGCACGGGCGTTGTCGCTCAGGCTGTCACAGTTAGTTTTGCCGCGCATCAAGACAAGTATGGGAGTGTAATCGCACCGAAGAAAGCAGCGAACGACATGCTTGAGCAGGCGGACGGTCTGTTGTTCCACTAGCTGATTGACCATATTACTGAGAACAGTGCCAACAGCGTAGAAGCGCTCGTAAGTCTGGCAAATGTACGCGAGCCCAATGTCATCCAACAGGATCTTCTGCACAATGAAGATGGCGACAGTCTTGCTAAGCTCCGATCCGGTCTCCATGATGCGCAGGCACAGCGGGATGATCTCCGTGGTGAGGAGGAAGTTGATGACCTCAGAGGAATCGTTCTTGACCAGAGCGCCAATGACGCCAAGCGAAGTGAGGCGCAAGTACTCGAAAGGGCGGGACTTGGATGTGGTGTTGAGGAATGGATAGAGGAAGAGTGGGATGTGGGCTATACAATCTTAGTCGCGACAGCTGTGCTATCTGGCGGCGAAAACGTACCGCTCAGGAAGAGGCCTCGGGTCTCGGTGTGTGAGGCAACACACTGGAGGAGTGCAAGCGCATTGCAGACGCGGTTTGATGCAGCGGCTGTCAGCTGGGAGGGGTTGAGCAACGGGTACACGGAAATGATTTCCTGGAGCAGCGAAGCCATCACACCTGGACACTGTTAGTCTGTTCCGAGAGACAGCGTGAGTGAGGGCACGCGCGATCGTCGTTTTTATTACCGAATGAATGCCACAAGATGAGGGCCAACTCTGGGACCTGTTCACGTTTCTTGCTCAGCTCCAGCAGGGCCGTTTCACGCGTTGCCGGCTTCATCAGCTGGGCTATCCACTCCAAGACTCGGCGGTTGTCCTCGGTGATGCCACCCATCTCTTGCCCGCCGAGCTGACCGACGTCGTTGGCTGGTCCGCGAGGGATGCCGCCGGCGCCAGACATGGCCGTGCCGTTGTTTCCAGCAAGCCGATTGTAGTGCTGTTGCTGAGCGGCAGCAGCGGCGGCAGCAGCGGCTTGAGCTTGAGCATGCGCCTGAGCAGCCTGAGCCTGCGCTTGTGCCTGTGCCTGTGCCTGGGCCTGGGCTTGGGCTTGAGCGTGTTGCGCTACATGCTGCGTCTGGTGTGGATGGTGGCCCTGGGCCCAGTCGCCAGGGAACTGCTGTTGGTGCGAGAAGAGATGCTGCATAGCCATATCGCGGGTGTGGTGGAAGCGACTTGGATGGAGAGGCGAGCGGGGAGATATCCACAGTGTGGTTTGGGGGGTTGAGAGAGCTGGTCGCGGGAGTCGAGGGTGAAGTTGAAGCTTCCCGGCCCGAAGCGAGTGGATTGGCCCCACGAAGCTCTAGGTGGACCGTGCGTCTGCAGGCGTCGACCTCTTGTCATGTGATACCGCTCCAAACCAGTGTGGCGAATGCTACCTGCGCGTCTTTCATCACTACTATCCAACGGCTATCTTTGGCTCTCCGTCTTCAGCCTAGAAGCAACCCCTCCTCCGCTCTGCCAGATCCAGCGTACTGGTCAAACAACATTCAAGTGACGGGACCTTTACCTAGGCTGGTCGATTCCGACTCCGCCCTTGCCCCTCCGAGCATAACATCCGGAGCACTTAGTAACAAGATACTTTACTATTGCATCAAACGCCCATGGAGGAATGCTTGGGCTTCCCTCTTCTAGAAGTTACTTAGTAGTATGTTGTTACATTACGAGGTTATGTTCTTAAGAATAGCTGCATACGACAAGAGGGGCGGTGGTAAAAGAGAAACAGGTGGTGTCAGATTTCAGCCCCTCTCCGAATAGAAAGGGTGGGATACAAATGAAATTCGTAATGAAAGTATTTCTCCCACTCCCATTCTTCCGCCTTTAAAAATGTTGGACTTCCACTTCATTACCGTCCTCGCTATGCCCAAATATACAGAAATACCTAGCTCAAAGCCGCAACTCCGCAAGAATCTTTTGGGCCATATTCTTGTACTGCCAAGTGCCGCCGTCCACCTTCTTAAACTGAATCCCGTGCAATTGCAAAAGGGGGACCTTCACAATCAAAATCTCAAAAACCAGAACCATGCTTTCTCCAAGATCGCTTTGTACATGCGTGGTCGTCTCTCCTGCTGCAGTCGGCCGGTTGCGAGGCCGCCTGTCCTCCTTTCCATCACTTTCTTCCGAATCGTCGGTGTTTGTATAGCTGCGGTCGCCGGCCGAGGGTCGCTGTCGGGCAGACTTTGGCGTTTGTGGGCCAGCTCGGTGCTGGTCCCTGAACTCATCCCGCTCGCGCTCACGATCCCCTCCTTTGAATCCACCAAAGCTGATCTTCCTCCTGTGACTGCTAGGAGGGGGGTGTGCAGACGACGGGGAATCGACTACTTTATTCAGGTCTATGCTGGGAGCGTGTCGGCACTTGAAACCGCCACGAATCTCGTGGTAGGTGATGCCAAATTGATCCAACACGCGAATAATGTCAGCCTGGATGAAGGCTAACGGCTTGTTGCTAGTGGTCGACACACTAAACAGCCCTTTCAAGTAAACAGGCTTTACAGCATCGGGGCTGCGGCTGGCTTCGACACTGGCTTCGGCAACATCCTGGTCTGTTTCCTCGGGTACACCCGATTCTTTGGCCTGCTCCCGACGTGCTCGTCTCGCCTGGATACTTTCTCGTCTGGCGTGACCGAGAGACTTCGCCCTCGAGGCCGGCACACGCCGCGGGCTTTCTTGCAAATCTTCCGACGCCGCGTCTGGCTTCACCCTTTGTCCGCTGACATCTGATCTGTCAGACCCGCTGGTGGGTGGTGGGTTGCCCGGATCCTCGGATGACCGGCCCCTACGGCTCATTCTTCTTCGAAGGTCAGCCCCGTTCACACTGGTAGACCGGCCAAGAGCTTTCAGCTTTCGCGTCGCGCTGTTGCCACTGAGAGGGGGTGAAAGAAGTTCTGGTTGTTGCGCTCCGCTGGGGTGGAGCATCGAAGATGACTGTGTGTCCTTTTCCCGCGTTCGTCGGACACTGAAGCTCTTGCGGATAGGGTGGCTCGACTCGGCGGGTCCTGAAACGGCCAACGACGGGGTAGGAGGAAGCTCCTTTCCATGGTCCGGATTCTTGTGTTTCCGGGTGCTAAACCTTCGCAAGATGCCCACGGCTGTGCTTTCCTTCTTGACCGAGTGTTGTTCGATAGGGGGTGTGATAATGGCCGGAGAAACGTTACCACGAGGTGGGTTAAGATTAAGTTTTTGTAGGCCCTCAGTCACTTCATCTTCGCCGTGAGTCCTCGCCCTAGGCCGAGACCGTCCGCCGGTCGGCTTTTCTCCAGCCATTTCGTATGTAGCCGAATTTGTGTAGGCCGCTTCAGGGGCGGGGAGGTCAGGCATCTTCAGAGGCTTCTCTCCTGGCGTCTGGGGTATGGCGACGGCGCCAGGGTTTGCTTCCAGTCGCTCACGATCTCTCTTCTCACGCACAAGATAATACACAGACAACAGCGGGCTGAAAGCGTTTACAGGGTCGAGGCCGCGCTGAATGTCCTCCGATGAAGAGGTCGACAACTGCTCTCGACTGGAAATGGAATTCCGCCGTTTGTAGAAATCAAACACGCCCCTCTTTTTCTCAAGCTCGGGCGACTGCACTTGGGTTTTGCGAGCAGCCAGCCGAACTGCACGTTGATATTCGTCGGACTGGATGACATTGGTCAACTGTGAGGTGATGTATTCGGGGGTGCCAAAATCAAACCCGGTCATTTTCTCCACAACCTCACGGTCGAGCGGGAGTTTAAGAGGTTCGCGGTGGGGTAGGTAATTTTCGGGCGGGCTGTTGAAACCCTTGGTCAGCCAAGGATGGTTCATGATCTCGGCGAGGGTCAAGCGGTTGGTCGGGTCCGTCTGGAGCATCCTATGGATCAGGTTACGGCACTCTAAGGACTATCAGTATATATGGAGCGGGTTTGACCAAATGAGCGTACCTGCGGATAGCCAGGGAGGATAGTCGACGTGCCCCTTTTTGATCTTTGCATGCAGTTGCGGCATACTCTGGTCGTCAAAGGGCACCTTGCCGCAGACCAGAACATAAAGCACAATACCAAAACTCCAGACGTCGACCTCGGGTCCAGTGTACTGCTTGGCCTGCAGTAGCTCTGGGGCTGCAAAATACAGACTACCACAAAACGTCTTGAGGTGGTTCCGCGGCGAGAAGAGATTGCTCAGCCCAAAGTCGATGATCTTAATGTCACCAGTCTTGCTGATGAGAATGTTTTCAATCTTCAGGTCCCGGTGCACGATGCTGTTTCGGTGGCAGTAATCCAGGGCGCTGGCGATCTGGCGGGCAAACTTGCGGGCCTGTTTCTCCTTGAGCCGGCCGTGGGAGATGATGTAGTCCAGCATCTGTCCGCCGTTGACATACTCGAAGAGCATGTACCAGTGGTAGTTTGTACGCACCACGTCCCGCATGCCGCAGATGTAGGGGTGGTTCAGCAGGCTGACGATGGCAGCCTCTCGGGCAGTCCGCACTTCCTTGGAGTGGTCCGCCCTCTCGCGGTCGGCCTGGCTGCGGTGCTCGTCGGTCGACTGGCGAGGGACAATCTTCACGGCAACCTACAAAAAAGCTATTAGCAGGCCATTCTGACAGCGCTGAAACGAGAAGTCCATCGTAAAAGCTTACCTGTTCCCCGGTGGCCGTGTTCTTCGCCAGCTTCACCTTCCCCATGCTGCCTGCCCCAATCGTCTTGCCGAGCGACCATTGTCCGGTGTGGGGCGCGGAGATGGTGGTTCGCCTCTTCGTCGTCGACGTCGACGTCGTGGTGGTGGTGTTGCCGGGCCGGGCATTTTCCGTGGCTACGCCGTTGATGGGCATCGCGGTAGCCGTGGACGCGTCAGACGCATATCGCGTATGGTTGGAGCGCGGGTGATGATTGCTCCTAGTGGAGTCGGCGCGCGAGGGCGCGGGCGCTGCGTGTGTCCTGTCCCTCGACTCGCTGCGGCGGGTGGCCGGCGAACTGGCGGCGGCGACGATGCTCTCCTCAAAGTCGCGGCGGGCGACGCTGGAGAGGTTGGCTGGTGGAGTGCGGCCGTGGGGTTGCGAGTGCGAGTGGGCTCGATGCGGCCGGTCCGAGGGGCGGCGCGAGGTTGATGATGAAGAAGACGATGCTGGGGGCGCTGTCGCCGACATGGCGGGCGAGGCTGGTGGTGCTGGCGCCGACGAAGCCCCAAGCCTTCTGCTGGAGGGGTCAACCCGGCCGGGTCTCGAGCAATGTGCACCTGCAGCTCCCGACGGGCGCCGTGTGATGACCCACGGCCTGAGGGCGTGATGCGGCGCGAGAGCTCACGGTGCCAGTGCAGCGGCGGGAAAGGGGTGCAGCACAGTTGGTGCAGGTGCAGGTCAGGTGCGGGAGCTGGGTGGGAACTGGGAGCGGAGCCGGACGTCAAGACGAGCGTGTGCAGCGATGATCGTGACGGAACTTGGCAGAGGTTGATTGACACTTCATCGGCCCAGGGCACGGGGCGCCTCAGGCATTCAGGCACGCACGCAATGCCAGCGGGGCTCGCAGCAGGAGACGGCTGCCGGGCAGTGGGCACGACGAGATGCGGCCGGCGGGGAGGGCTGAGACTCAGAGCGAGAATGCGAGCTCGTTTCGCTCGGAGAGTAGCATGGAACAGTACGAAGCGGTGGCTTGTTGCAGGCCCATCAAGATTCAAGCACCGCAGATAATGGCGCCCGAAAAAAACAAAACGCAGCCAAGCAGCTGGGAGGCGAGCAGCACCTTTCCAAGCTTGAGGCCATGCCCATGGCCCACTGCCCAGGGACCCAGGGCGCGGGAGGCGGGTCGAGGGACAACCAGAATCAAGGCCAATAATGGCAATGGTGCGTTGGCTGCCTGCTGTCTCGCATCGCGACCCTGCAGTTGACGTGCACCGCCATCGCCATCTGTACGGGCTCTGTGTCTTTGCAGGGCCGGTCGCCCATCGAGTTGGGTGGTTTGATATCGGAGAACGAGGTGTGTCCGCCTGTCAGCGCGCGGCACAGCTCCACCCCAGACCCGGCCAATCAGCACATGCAGCCGTCGGCGGAATGCCAAGTCGCCTGGCATCGTGGTTCCGCCGGAGCTAAGCTTGCCAGTCCGCTCCCTCCGACGTCTCCCTCTCACCATCTTAAGCTGCAACCACCACCACCAATTCGTATTCACGCGCAAAACCACGCCGGCGGCAATGGCAAACCCCTTCGAGCCTTCTTCCCCAGCAAGCCCATAAACATTTCTCCCCACTCAGACCATGGCCTTCAAACGACCACGCCCTTCCTCTCCATCCGTGTCGCAAAAGCGCTCCCGGGCACCCCAGGGCCAGACTCAGCATGGCGGCTATGTCAAATGCGGCACGCCAATGTCCATGGAGCAGGACGGCGACGACGGTGCCTTTGTCCCGGTATGGAAGCAGACTGTAACGGACGATCGTGGCCGGAGAAGGCTCCATGGCGCTTTCACGGGCGGCTTCAGTGCAGGGTAAGAACCCGTCCCTTCTTCCCGCCGAACCTCACATTCTTGACTTTTCCCAAGCTACTTCAACACGGTCGGATCAAAGGAAGGATGGACCCCAAAGACATTTGTTTCCTCACGCTCGAATCGTAACAAGGACCAAACCAATGCCCCAATGCAGCGTGCCGAGGATTTCATGGACGAGGAGGATTTAGCCGAGGCCGCTGCCGCCCGTCAACTCGAGACTGTCGGAGCATTTGCTGGCATTGGTGGCGCTGACCAGCCCGCGGCTGTCCATGATGGCTTGTTTGGGCTCATGATTACCGAAGACGAGACTATGGGTGTCAAACTGCTGCAAAAGATGGGCTGGCGACGGGGTCAAGGCATCGGGCCCAAAGTCCGTCGGCATGCCCGTATCGAGGACGGTGAGGGGAGCGGCTCCACCGACGCCGTGCCTGAACAATTGTTTGCTCCAGAGGATGCCCGGGTCAGGGTCTTTGCGCCACCAACATCCAAGCGTGGAGGTCTTGGCTACCGCTCAGATGCCCCATCTCTCGTACAAGATGTGCAACCCGATGCCATAAGGAAAGTACCACTCGGTCTTCCTTCTCTTGAAGGCATTTCTGATGCCCTAAGGCCAAAGAAGCCCAAGGTGAGGAAGTCGGGAATAGGCACCGGCATCTTGAATGACAACGGTTCCGATGACGAAGACCCCTATGAGCTTGGTCCCAAAATCACGTTCAACCGAACCATCGCCAAAGAGAAGAAGATGAAGAAGCCCACATCCATCAAGGCCAGTAAGTTTGCAAAAGCAGCTGCTGGTCAGCGGCATGTATTCGTCCCTCAGAGAGACGCGACCCAGACCAGTTCTTCCATTGATAGACTCTGTCGCGATGGAAGTTTGCCGCTCAAGGGATTCAGCTTGCTAACCATCGCGGATGGGTTGGGAGCCCGACATAAGCTTCCGCCACCCAGAATACCTGAGGGATGGACTTCGTCCAAGAATCCTCTTGGCCTCGCCGCGTCCAGGCAACCGCTTCAGTCAATTGCGAATGCTACAAGAGCCTCGACCCTTGATGCCAAAGGTCGTGCGTCCTTACTTAGTGAGAAGGCTCTTCCTGGAAAGTCCATTTTCGACTATATTTCCAAGGAGGACCGAGACCGACTCGCAGCATTGACTGGCAAGAACCTTCCCCCAGGTCTTGGGCAACAATTGCCCGAAGATACGAAAAATCAATCTTTCTCACAAGGAAACGACCTCTGGGGGTTTGTTCCGGCCCTAGACAAACACGTCGCGACAGCGGCCTTAGCTAAGGGCACGACTGGTTGGATGCCTTACGGTGACGACCCCAAGAAACGAGCCAGGTATATCGGGTTCCTGGAAATCCGTGCAGGTCTCAAGGATGGTCTCCCGGAACGGGTACCTGGTATCACAAATGTCGAATGGGGGCAGGAACTACGGGAGTTCGCGCAAGCGGCCCATGTCTTCAAGCCTATTCAGGGGCTAATGGCTTCGCGGTTCACCTCATCCACCTCCCACCCACAGTCACACGCTAGAGGTGGGCCCTCGCATACGCCTCTTCTAGGTGTGCCGGAGCCGAAGCCCGAAGATCCAGCAGAGACTGCTGCAAAGCTGGGTATGTATGGAGCCATGACCCGGACTGTTATCCCCTTCCATCCAGCCCGGCTCTTGTGCAAACGCTTCAATGTCAAGCCACCGCCAGATGTTCCATTTGACTCTGAGTCGGCCCCTCGTTCCTCGAGGACCGAGGAGCCGGTTTCCAAGGCAGCTATGAATCAAATGTTTCATCAGGCGATGATCGTGGGCTCGTCTATGTCGCACCCATCCTCCGCTGAACCTCACTCTGCGGCGTTTATTCCAGATCGCGCTGCTGAACAAGCACCTGTCGATTCGGAGACGAACGAGGCACTATTAGAAAACCGTGCTTCAGATGACGTCTTCAGGGCTCTCTTCGGGGATGAAGATGACGACTGAGCATGGAAATCGGACGATGAACATCGGAATAACCGTCTGGCAAATGTATTGCAGTTCAGAACTCCCAACCGCAACGCGGGGTGACTACAGTAAGGACACTGCATAACCCGGACCCACGACATATAACTGCGATCCGCGTGCCCGCAAAGAATATTTGAAATTATGCGCATCATCGCCCGGTGTAGAGTCTGAATTAGCTACGGGTAGAATAGAATATCTCTCTGAATTCCCTTACCCCGCTGGTTTACGAAGGAGACCCTGTGATTATATAATATTTCAAATTGTTCGGGTTCAGCCGAAAGGGTACATTCCGTGGATCTCTATACGACGATCGATTAACCCCTCCGAACGCTACGTGCCGTTTCGACAAAGTCTTCGTATTGGGGTCTGATTTCCACTCGCCCTTGCTACTCTATCTTCTCAGTTCATCCTTACTTCATCCTTACATCCAGCCTCTCACAATGCCAACAACTCATGAGGTCAGCAAGCCTGGCTCGAACAACGATAAGATTGGCGGTGTACCAACCATTCATTACCTTGACTTCCGGTCGAGAGGGCGAGGACAGGCGATTAGATTAATGTGGGAGGTAGGTAGAAATTTTGATTCCATGCGCCTTCCCGATCAGCCATTACAACCATTTTCTTCAAATTTACTCAACAATAGCAATTACCACCAATGAATTGTCTTGTTGACAACATTTAGGACGCAGAGATGGCTTATGAAGATGTCCGATACTCATTTGAGGAGTGCCCGTAACACAATGAATCAAAGATTACAAGCCTCCATCCCACAGCAAATATCCCCGTTGTGGAACTGAACGGCAAAATCTTGACGCAAAGCTATTCCATCCTGCGTCATTTTGCGCAACAATTGGAAACCTATGGTGGAACGAAGGAGGAGGAGAAGTACTGGGTAGATGGCGTGTGTGATATCGCTATTGACAGTAGGTCATCCATTCTTGCTTTCCGTGTACCGTTAAGTTTGGCAATCATGGGATGAGGCACATGCTCGAATCATGGTACAGACGAAAGGGCTTCGCTGACAGAGCATAAGGGGAACACTTTTCATCTAAGCCTTCTTCTCTAATGACAAAGAGAACACGTACCGTGAGCATTCCCAGACAACATGTCCACGCTTCCCCAAGGCACTTGAGACGCACCTCAACTCAAACACGCAGTCTCAGAACGGCCCATATGTTATCGGAGATATATTCACCTACGTAGATATGGTCCTTCACCAGATTTGCCATGATGAGGATCTGGTACAAAGGGGCAGGAAGGGCTTGGCAGCGTATCCAAGGCTGAAGGCTCTGGTAGATGGCATGGAGAGCAGGCCTAACATAAAGAAGTTTTTGCAAAGCCAGCGATACCTGGGATAGGTTCGGTACACGTAGACTCAAAGTATTGGTGTAGCTATCCCACACGGGAAGCCCCTTCTTACTCAGTGGTGTGTATGCATCATTATTGCCCACTTTGTCAATTCCGACTTTCATTCCGCTTCTATCGCAGACCAACCTCCTAGTGGCGTTTTCGAGTTCAACGGCTCTTCGATCCTGGCTCGGCGAAACCGTCACCTGTGTACCCTTCGAATGGTCCAGGCGTGGTTCCAGAGTGCGATCCTCGTAGTCTGCCGGTCAAGGAATTGATGGAAATCACGAACTGATGAGAACAACCGAAGTCTTGAAGCACACAGTCGATGAGGACACTCATTTTTTTCTTAAAGACTGGACTAGGATGTTCATATTATCAGGGCCCATTCGCGCCACTTGAGTCGGACAGTCCACTTTCGATATGATAATATAGCTCCCGATGTCCTGCTTGGTTCATGTTCTAATCCTAGGGTTTGATCCTGACGGTTGTATCCTATTTCACACGCTTCTATTGCTTCGATATCGAGCAGGCTATTGTCCGGCTCATATCAAAGTACGATACCTCGAGGGGTTTTGTTCTACTGACGACGGTCGGCATGGAACTTCCCCTAAGAACCCCTCCACTATTCAGGTAAATAGAACAAGGATAGTACCCGTAGCCTTTTCCTAAAAATCACAAAGAGAGGGACATCACCTCTGCTGGATATAGGTCACGTATGATAGTCAGAATAAATAGAACACCCCAAATTCGACTCATACTCTGCTGCCTCTGAATTGCACGTGACTCGGAATGATCGGTAATTTTGGCGGCTCGTGCTCTGCCCGCGGGATTGCCAAGACGGCCGAACAAAGACAACACTCTGTCCGCACACATCGTCAATCATTACCCGCGATGCGAAGTGCAAGTGCAATTTATTGCTCCGAACGCTGACAAATGAAACATGACTTCAATATTCAGAGGAGTCGCGGCGCAACTCGAGAGGGAATCATGAAGCAGCTGGCGGTGCGGAGCAACTCAAGTCCGACTAGAATCTTACCCACGTAAAGAGCGAAACCCCGAAGCCAAAACTATATAAGGTCCAAGAGGCTTTTGAGCGAGAAATTACATGCGTTTTTAAAATACAACCGCTTGTCTGTCTATTTTCAGCCATGAAGGTCCTTCTCGTCGGAGCAACTGGTAACCTGGGTATTCGCCTCGTCCCAGCCCTGCTCACACATGGACACAGTGTCGTTGCCTTCGTTCGATCTTCCGAAAAACTCGAGTCTCTTCTTCCCCAATCCGTATACCGCCAAGTTGCCGTTGTTGAGGGCAATGCCACGGATTCGGCCGCAATCAAGAAGGCGATTTTGGATACCAGCTGCGACGCCGTAGTCAACACGGCTGGTCTGGCAGCTTTGCCTCCCTGGGGGAAGAGCGATCTGCCGAATATATTCCGTGCAGTCTTGGATGGCGTCAGTGAAGCTGGAACAGAAAGGGAGAGACCACTAAGGGCGTGGTTCTTAGGTGGTTTGGGGGTGTTACACTTTCCAGGATCAGAGTCAATGCTCTCAAACTAGTGAGTAAAGTCACAACAGCGTCCTTAGATACACGCACTTGAATCATTTCAAAGGGCGCAGTTTGATAAGCCATCGAACTTGATGTGCTAAGACCTCGCAGTATTCCCATTTACCTCGCACATCGCCAAAACCTCCGCCTTCTCCAATCTCTCCGACCCGACGCGCTCGACTGGTCTTTGCTTTGTCCAAGCGACATGATACCAGAATCCTCGGACTTCGGCGTGCCCACGAAAATCTCGCGAGCCAGATTAGCCGCAAATGCGACGACTCCACCTTTGTGGAATGACTCATGGATTCGGTATGTACCCTTGATTGGGAGGACAGTTTTGTGTGCTATGAATGCTGGGCGATATGTAACCACACTTGAGCAGAACGCAGAGTTTATCGCAAGTGACCTTGAGAGTAATGGTGGTCAGTGGAGTAGGAAAACTGTAGGAGTGATCAACAGTGTAGAATAAGCATATCTATGCAAGAATAACATTACCTATTCTTAAAGCAATTTCCGCCCAACTCCTTTTACAATCATCGGCGGGGAGGTCACACATTGCAACACTCACACCGAACCCCCTTTCCCACAGATATTCTCACGCCCGTGAACATAATCAAACGATCTCAGCAGCCCAAATAAATGCGCAATCCCTGCACCAACAACCAAGCAGTGCATAATCTGATGACTTGAGCCCCAGATATCAAACCGTCTGGGATACCATTTCTCGGGAATCTATCACGGCACGAGTCAGTCTCGTCCACTTCCTCGCTCGCATTTCATCATCTTCTGCTTCTAGCACAAAGAGATGGTACAAGAGTGCTTACCCGCGCAGCGTACAATACTGCGCCCGTCAGATTACACGTAGTCATAACCCCTATCCAATCTAAGCTCATGCGCAAAAGCTGCACTTCCCATCCAAATAATATCACGCCATGCGCAATCGGAACGATGAAGGACAGTCTAAGACTGGAGTACATAAGTGTGCGGTGTGGGCGGTATTTGGGCCGGCGGAAGGAGGGATGCAGTGTGGCGTAGAAGCAGAAGAGTGCGAGGACGGAGACAAGCATGTAGTAGGCTTTCTGTAGTGCAGGGGTACCGTAAAATCCGTAATAAATACACGGGATTGTTGATCCCCACATTAATATTACGATGCCGAGCTAACTCCGCGTGTTAGTCCGCGTGTGGAAGGGACGAGGAGGGGAGAAGTACGTAGTCTAGTTGGTTGCCGAGGGTGTGGGTACGTGGGCTGTGGTTATTGAAGATATGGAAGCTGGAGTTGTGGAATTAGCGTGGCGAAGCAGATAGTATAGTTAATAGGATCAGGGATTTCCAATATCGTGTTCAGGCGAATACCCGGAGAGACAGGAAGGGAGCTCTTACGTCGCCGAGAGTAGAAAGTAAGTCGCCACTCCAAAGAAGAAAGTTGAGAAAACGGCAATGTCAGCGGTAGATGCAGAGCTGTACCTTGGGCGGAGCTTTCCATACACTATGAATGGAAGTGTGGAAAAGAGGAGTGAGCCTACGAGGTGGGAGTGGATATTCACTTCATTCTTCTTAGCATCCAAACCCGGGGATAAGGATATTGAAGATCACTTACCTGTCTCGTTGTGTATCTGAAGTATACTATTTAAGGACTGACTAAAAGAGCCCAAAACCGATCTACACCCTGCATTTTAGCGAAAGGGCATGATAGGTCATATCGATGAGGCCTACCTGTATCTAGACAGTATATACTCATTGTCTCTGCTTATGTTAAATCGTATCTGGAGAAATGCTTAAACATACTGGTACCACGTATTAAAAACATATAACATTAATCTATATAAGCTATTACTATTACTATCTATTAAATAGATAGCACTATTAAATAGACAACTTAAAACTATGCAGAAATTAGATTAAAACAAAGCTCTAGCTTATAAAACAGAGCGTCTACGAGCTTAAAACAGAACAAGTTTCAAATAGTACTATACCCAACTACGGATATTGTTGTACCCGACTGCGGATAGTACTGTACCCGACTACGGATAGCACTGTACCCGACTACGGATAGTACTGTATCCGACTACGGATATTGCTATACCCGACCTGTTCCTTCAATATATATAGAAGGGAATTTCGTAGAGAATAAAAAATTAAGCCATTCATGAAATCCTATTGTCCTGCCTTGCTCCGCTATTAATTACTAATTGTTGCATGTCTTGCTATTAATTTATTATTATTTAATCTATTTACTATCTATTTTAAGCTCTAGTAGCTTATGTAGACTTTTGCTATAAGATAAAACTTATGCGTAGAGAAAAACCTTCTATATGCTATATTTACGTTCCCCTTGCTTTTAGCCTATAAGGGTACTACGTTTTCTTTTTGTCTTAACTGCCCTTGCTATTACACTTGCCCTTAGTAAGAGGCTTAAGAGAGAGAGAGAGAGAGAGAGAGAGAGAGAGAGAGAGAGTAAGAAATAGAAAGAGAGAGAGAAGTATTTATATAAGAGGTAGTTAAGCAGTCTTTAGCAGCGTTATGCTAGCGTTATAGTAGCGTTAGGGCAGCGTTTCCTTAAGGGTGTGACGGCGCTGTACGCCAGCCAACAGGCGTCGCCAACTGCCAGTCACATGGCCGTGCGCTAAGGCCACGGGCCTAGCGCCTTGGCGAGCCCACGAACTCAGAGGCAGAGCTAGCCCCGTACCTCTCTTTTCTCTCTATCTTAGTGTAGCTTGAAATACAGCCAACCTACTCTATCACTTGTGCCTCTTGTAGTGCCTACGACAGTGGAGACAGAGCTTGTCATCACATTACACTAAGATCACATCCCATTTAGCTAGAGGACAGCGACTGTTACGAATATCGCTCGCCAGAGCAATATTGTATACAGGACGGCACAACGGGACATCACGTTTGACCCAGTCAAGCCTAACGACGATGCGAGCCCAATAACGGGGGCGTGGAACAACGGCCCTCTAGAGAACGACGACCTTGGAGGGGAGGCTTAGCATAACATAGACACGTGATCTAACATTACGTGTGCTAATCTGTTAATCTATACTACTTAGCAGCAGCAGATTAACAGATTAAGGGAACAACGATCTATGCGATCTGTGCCTCTTGGCAGCAACAGATTAGACGGATTATAAAGGAACAGACTAGTATATAGGGATTATAGATCCCCTATGTAGTTCCTTTATAGTTAATCTTATATTCTTATATATAAGCACCTTTAATAAGTAACACTTTATTATAAACTAACTATAAGTCTACTATTAGTCTACTACTCCTAACGCC